>CM057162.1:11624657-11852873 GCA_029962745.1 Echinometra lucunter
GTCCTCAAAATTTCTGGGGGGGCAACTGGGGGGGGGGCAAAGCTTAGTGGGGGGCAAATGCCTCCCCATGCCCCCCCCCCCCCCTTGGTGCCGCCACTGTGTGAATGACACAACATAAGATAACCAGCATTTCCTTTCTTATGTGTGTTCCATCATCTACCTTCTGGGAATTTTTTAAAAATTGTTCTTTGAAAACTATTACATCCCAGCATTGCATCTCGTGCATGAAATATCATGCACGAGATGCAATGCTGGTGCATGAAATATCATTATTTTCAATCATCTTCTAAAATGCCTTCTACAGTCTAGGTCAAGGCCTATTATATAGACCAATTTCACAACGCAAGAGGGCAGCAGACTGTTCGACATACTGCGGTGGGCACTCCAACTTTTATAGTACATAATTTTTTTGTCTATTTTGACCAATATATGCAGATTTCTTTTAATATTTGCGATGAGAAATTGTCAGGGAAGTTCAGGTCGCAGCTGTGCGGTGCTCGAATGGCACTAGAATTGGAGAAAGTTTAAAAATTGGAAGCTAACTGAGTGCGAAATTCACTCGCTTTTGACTCATGAAGCCTGTTAACTTTGTGTGAGAAGCCGTACTCTCTACACAGGTTTCCGTAAGCAATGCGAAGGAATCCGTCGTCAGTGGGTAAAAATATCAACAGAAATGAAGTCAAGAAACATTATCATTATGTACTTTAGCGTAAAATTTAATGAGTGAAAACATGACTTTGTGTCAAAGTCTGCCCTAACAATATTAGGGCATATCTCATATCTTACATTCATTTTGTACACAGAGCCAATCGCGGTCAGCGCGCTTGCCCACCGTGGCAATGGCGTCGCCGATAGAGGGTAAGATTAAGGCTCCCGTTTGCTACGGCTTCTATGCTGCAATCGAACTTATACTGACAGAACTAATTGGTTGGAAAACTATCGAAAGTACAAAAAATACATCATACCTTCATCTGTCGGATATGGCCATTGTCTTACCTCATGTACCCATGTATCCATGCTTTATTTTATTGATCTAGAATAAAGTAAATGGAACAATATTAGGGCATATCTCATATCTTACATTCATTTTGTACACAGAGCCTCGCGGTCAGCGCGCTTGCCCACTGCGGCAATGGCGTCGCCGATAGAGGGCCAAATACATAAACCGGAGGTGAAATTGGTCTATAGAAAGATATTCTGCGCCGGTTTTGATAGATAAAAATAGACAAGACAAATGTAGAATAAAAAATCGTAGAGATGAAACTACTTCCATAAAATTATTTCCATGGAAGTATTTTCATCCCTACTGTTTTTTATTCTACATTTGTCTTGTCTATTTAGGCCTTATTGCACATTGTGTAATCAGTAGAAATAAACTAATTACATAATAAGGCCTTCATCTCGACTTAATTTAATTCTGCTTCATGCAAGAAAACAAATGATCAGGCCCGTGATCAGGCCTATTTAGTCATGTTAGTGACCCGAAACGATGGCGTTTTGAAGTGAACCATTAAAGAAAAAAGAAATTAGGCTCTTAAATGGCAAATATCATGTCACACATGCAAAGATATAACAATTAATACTGAGGAAATTGTTAAATTTAACGTAAAATTTGCTAAATTGAATGTTCCAAAATGAATTCGAATGCACGAATGTGTCTGTTGCGTGATCACGTGACCATACGATGTTAAATTGAATGGAGACTTTATGAATACGTGTGTAAATTGCAAATTTGGATAAGAAAAACGTGGATTAGAATGCTTCCAAGATGATTTTGAAAGCTCAGATCATGAATTGAACTGCCGTGCGGCACGGCAGGGCAAAAATCTTTTAAATTGAATGATCGTAATATGAAATAGACTGACAAAGTTGCGAAATTGGCCGGGAAAACCTATATCATAAAATGTGTTATATCTGTCTTATACATGTATTGCCTTAGAAGATGTTTCGGAATTGTGCCATCTCTTCTTACTGAAATATTAATCCTCCTTTCTCATCAACATTTATCTTTTTTTCAGTCTTATACTTCCTCCAATTCCTTGCTAATTTGTATGATGATATCTGTTGCTTTGCCTCATTAAGCCACATAAACTGCATGAAATTACATCCACTTTGTCCTGTTTTTTTTTAAGACGATCAAAACTATGATGGGCGATTCGATAAACAAGTTTCTGTGCTAGGTGTTAACAGGTAGTGCCATCTCTTCTTACTGAAATATGAATCCTCCTTTCTCATCAACATTTATCTTTTTTTCAGTCTTATGCTTCCTCTAATTCCTGGCTAATTTGGTAAATGATATCTCTTGTTTTGCCTCATTAAGCCACTTGAATTGCATGAAATTACATCCACTTTGTCCTGTTTTTTTTTAAAGACGATCAAAATTATGATGGGCGATTCGATAAACAAGTTTTTGTTCTAGGTGTTAAGAGGTAACGACTGAATTGTGGGAATTCCACAATAATTATACATTGCGGTTTCGCATGGGGCTTGGAAAGGGATACACTGGAGAGGATGAATCAAGCCTTCATTCAATTCCATTAAAATCCAAATGGACAATACAACAACAGAATAAACAAATAAATTCAAATCGTTTTCTTTTTTGTCTTAGAAAACGTTTACTAAATTTGCTAAGGAATTTTAGCGCACTGGACGAAACTGCTTTTTTTTTTCTTTGGTGTAATTTTTTATTTGAAATTTGGAAACTACTTGCTTGCAAGTGTGCTTTATGTTTGTATTTCTTTGTCAATCCACTAGATACAATACCACCTTAGGAGATTTTGGACGTTACCAGTTGCCAATCCTTAACGCAACTGACCAGAAAAAGAACCCGGTTACGCCAAAAATACATTTAAATCGTATGGGGAAAATGACTTTGGTTATTAATACAGAATATTCAGGGCCCTCGGATGATGGAGTGTTAACTTAAAAAAGGTTTCAAACCTTTCATTATTTTCACCAAACTGTTTCATGCCTTCAACGGGAAACCCAGCCTAGTGGACACTTTGCTGGTTTCAGCAATTGTTTTGATAAAAAGCACATAATTATGCCAAGTGGAAATAATTATAATAACTTGAGGGCAATTAACTCGAGATGGATTACTTGTGATTTGCACATTAATGTTGTTAAGGCTAAAATGATGTAAATTTTCTAATCTTTAAAAAGGCATCTCTACATGCCTGTAATGATCAGTGTTTGGTCCGAGACTTTCTCAGACGAGACAGAGACCGAGACCCGTTTGCTTGCTTACAAAGGGAAATCACAAAATGAATTTAGTTTCGTGCCTTGTCATCCTGTATTGATCTTATTCTAATTTTATGACTCAATAAACTGATTCCTTCGTAATAAAGTCAAGCACCATTTCATTATTTAAAACAAATCTCTTTTGGAGGTGATGAAAACTACCTTTTCTACCTGAAAATTGCACATTTACCTCTGACAATGCCCTGATCACATCTATCGAGGGATATTTTAGGTAAAAAAATTAACTTTAATAAATGGGATTATACGGCTTATTACTATTAGTTTCAATTTATTTTGTTCACATGAACCGATCAGCTTCCCCCCTATTTTCCCCCTGTTTTAATAGATTAATGTATATCCGTGACGTAGCAATATTCGGAATTTATTATGTTGGTTTCTTTTTTCATTGTGAAAATGACCCAGGTATGAATCCAAGTCTGAAAGTGGACAAGATACAGAAAGGGGGTATGAAAAGAAGGGACAAACGAACGGAGGGAAATGGAGAGGATGGAAATAAAAAGAGGAAAAAGTAGGGAAGAGGGAAAGAAAGGGAAAAGATTGAAGCGAGATGGACAGTGAGAAGTTAAATATACTGGAGAAAAAGTGGGAAAGTGAGAGAGAGAGAGAGAGAGCGAGAGAAATAGAGATAGATAGAGTGAGAGAAAAAGAGAGAGATAGATCCTCGGAGAAAATTGTACCTATTATTCTGTCTTTTTTTTCGCTCTAAGTATTTTTGAAAGGTTCTATGAAGAGCATCATTTTTCTTTCAAACAAATAGCCTATAATACAATCCCGCTTTCTCAACAGCTCATTCAAAGATGTAATCATATCATTTCAACATCTTGAACAATCCTTCCAATTTCTCTCACGATCTTTAATTCGCGCCTATCCCAGCATAATCAACTCATTACATTTTGATCAAACATTAAAGTGTAAGTTGGCATCAATCTTCAATTTATTTACAATGATAAATTCTTTGAATTCAAATAAATATTGCAGCTCCTGCAATATAGAGCGTAAGTAATACATCGTTTCCATTAACATTTTTCATTTAACGTAATCAACAGCCGTTTCAAGTATTTTCTCAAAAATCCTATTTCCTGAGAGTTGTGGATGAGCTAATATAATCTCGGTAGAAGTTAATAATTCACAAATGAATTCAATTATCATAATTATTGTACTCTTCTGCTTTACTTCTACTTTTAATAAAGTGAACAAAATCATAAATCGTATTTTTGATACAATGCTCAGTCATTCATTTATTATGTTTATTTTGTTTAATTCATTTGTTCATTTATTGATTTACTTATATATTCATAAATTTATCTATTTATTCATTTACTTATTTATTCTTTTATTCATTTACTTGTTTATTGTCTCGCCTGCGTAGCGGAGCGAGACATAGGTATCACTATTTCCGGTGTCGGCGTCGTCGGCGTCGGCGTCGTCGTCAACAATTGTGTTGTACACCCAATAACTTTCTATAGCTTTAAGGTGGGATCACCAAATTCATACCAGAGGTCCATCTCTTGAAGGCGCAGGTCAAGTTCGAATATGAGTCGAATTTGAATAAGGTCAAAGGTCAAAGGTCAATGAACTTTCCATGACTGGCACTGTGCTATATTGTACACACAATAACTTTTTATACCTTCGAGGTAGGATTGCCAAATTCATACAAGAGGTCCATCTCTTGAAGGTGCAGGTCAAGTTCGAATGTGAGTTGAATTTGATTAAGGTCAAAGGTCAAAGGTCAATGAACTTTTCATAACTGGCACTGTGCTATGTTGTACACCTAATAACTTTCTATAGCTTTGACGTGGAATCACCAAATTCATACCATTTTTCAAACAATAAGTTTGCCATAACACCTTAATAATTAATTTGATTTTACAATTTTACTCACATTATTATCAGTTACATTCTTTTTCACTAACATTCATTTCCTTACTTGCATGGAAATAATTATAGCTTCATAGTATTAACAGCATTCTTAGTGTTATCTGATTTCCTAGGGATAAAGTAGGCCTATGCCATTATTGCATATGTAAACTGTCAGAACCACAATTCACCCCCTAAACTGCTGACAGCCTCAGAAGTCATATAGCATAGTTTTGACATGCAGTCTCTTCATGACTGCAATATGCAGGCGAGACAACGCTTGGCGTTTGCCTTGTTCTTTTATTCATTTATGTATTTAAATATCTATTTAGTGCAGTTCTAATCTACTATAACCTTTGTAACTATATCATTAGTAGTAGTAGTAGTAGTAGTAGTAGTAGTAGTAGTAGTAGTAGTAGGCCTAGTAGCAGTAGTAGTAGTAGTAGTAGTAGTAGTAGTAGTAGTAGTAGGTTATTTATAGTAATTCACTTTGGCAATTCATTAGCGTCCTAAACCCAACGGATAATACATGCACTCGTGTTGCGCGCATACAAATTGTGATTTTACGAAGCGTCATAAACCCGCGCGAATGCGTTTTATGAAGCCGTCACAATGCTTGAGGTCACTTCGTAAAATCACTTGAGCTGATATATGACGGTTCGATCGAATTTTCAATTGTCTCTTATTCTTAAAATAATCAAGATTTTGGTCTGAAATTTGGTGAGTCGGTAGAGTTGAGGACGGGCTTTTCAGAATATTAATAAATCTCAATTTCGAAAAATTGACCGAAAAATGAGGTTTATGGCGGTTCAGCGACGATATGTACAATACATTAATCTATCGCGCTTTTAAAAGTGGTGCGCAATAAGCACAGTGGAAAAATCCATGCAGCTCACATTTTTTAAAATCCCGGTGATGTCATCTATGACGTAAGGAGTCACAATTATATTCTAAAATTGGCTGAAGTTGAAGATATCAACATTGCTAAACAGCCCATCAAATTGAAGGTTTCTTTAGAAGTTACCACTGATGGCAAAGTCAATCACTGGTAAATTTATGCAACGGGGCCCAGGTGTTGCAATCTTTGTGGGCCACCATGCATACAATTATTTGGTCAAAGATAATGGAGAGTAATGATAACAGAGTATTTCATACATTATAAAGACCATCATTTTGACTACTAAGATATCTTAGAACAAATTTATGCAACAATCGGAGCAAAGACCATACAAACATATAAGATGTTATTGTCAATATTCATACACAGTCAGGAATGATAAGGCGTAGTCGGGAGAGGCACTTTGGGGGCACCGCTCTACATGGCCGTAATTAAAATTAAGGCAATGGGAGAGATAATAAGAGAGAGAGAAAGAGAGAGAATAAGAGAGAGAGAGAGAGAGAGAGGAAAAAGAAATAGAATACAAATCAAAAGACCTTGAGTCAAAATATCGAGTGGCGAGATGCAAGTTACCAAATCTATTCTGTCCCCTCACACCCAGACAATGAAAAAGGATTTTGATTTTTTTAACGATGTAGAAACTGCTTTCCTTTGCTCTAAAGTTTACAGGGCTCAAACATTCCATCCTGCGCTCAGTCGACAGCTATACGCTCGCGCCCTCGTAGATTAATGGAAAAGTTTTAGGGACTTGACTTTACAAAGCGCAGTGGGAGGGGCAGGTGCTTCTCTATACAACGGAAGGGGTCAGCCATTTTTCGGGTCCTCCTTAAGACCAAAAGTATCGCAGTACATGTAGTAATCCATTTAGCAATTACCACCATAAAGGTTTTTGTGCCCTGAAGTCCATAGTTTCAACATTGAGTAAACTTATAGTCCAAAATATCGAGTGGCCCCGTGGTGTCCCTCCCCAAGTATGGCCAATCTGCCCCTGAATACGAAAATAATACGCCATGAGACCCTCTCCCCGTCACCCTCAACGTAGTGGCCGACCGTGCACATTTCTATTTCATCCACTGAAAAATAGATTGCCACTAAAATATGTAGCCCCGGCATCGCATGGGTAAATCCCCTTTTATTTTCAAATTTTTACAGGAATTTTTAAAAAAGCGTTTACGTCATAGATCAGCATGGTTCTCCTGGATCGATGATAACACTGTTTTCTGAAATAACATATTGCATTCTCCTGAAATCGGGGATGGTAGTTGTCAGTCAGAAAGTTAATTTGGCTAAGGTTGCCAGCTTGAAGGAAGAGAAAGAGAGAGAGAGAGAGAGAGAGAGAGAGAGCTTCAAACTTGGCTCATGTGTGCACATGGAAGGGACAATGATCTGATTAGATTTGGGGGTCACAAGGTCAAAGGTCAAAGGTCATAGAGGTCATTATGTACTTAGAAATGGTTCGTTTTCACCATAACTCAACAACCATCTGACCGATCAACCTCAAACTTAGCACATGTATGCATTATGGAAGAGACAATGATCTGATTAGATTTTGGGGTCTCAAGGTCAAAGGTCAAAGGTCATAGAGGTCATTATGTACATAGAAATGGTTCGTTCTCGCGATAATTCAACAACCATTTGATGGATCAACTTCAAACTTGATTCATGTATGCATATGGGAGGGACAATGTCTAATTAGATTTTGGGGTCTCAAGGTCAAAGGTCAAAGGTCATAGCGGTCATTACGTACATAGAAATGGTCCGTTCTCGCGATAACTCGACCATTTGACGGAGCAGCTTCATACTTGGCACATATGCATATGGGATGGACAATGATGTGATTAGATTTTTAGGTCTCAATGTTAAAGTTTAAAGGTCATAGAGGTCATTATATACATGAAAATTGCTTGTTCTTGTGATAACTTAACTCTGTGACGATTCATCTCCCAACTTGGCTCATGTATGCATATGGAAGTCTCATTAGATTTGGGGTCACAAGGTCAAAGATCTCATTTTATACATGAAAATAAAAAAATCAACATAAATGTGCCATATATATCTGGCAATTGCGGAGGCATAAATTTCGACCGCGCGCGGTCGAGGATTCATCATCTTTTTTTTTTTTTTTTTTGGATGGGGGACTACTGGGGGGTTAGATGATTGTAATGTATATCAAATTGCATCCATATCGTAGATGGGAAGGGGGGGGGGGGCTTGAGCAAAACATGTCAGTTTGAAGCGATATTTCCAATTTGAAGATCGCTATAGAAAGTAAATCAAGACTTTTCAAGCTTTCGCAACTTTATTTCGTAACCGACCTTGATTTAACTTTTGACTTGCTTCTCCATATCTGCTTTCTTTTGATCAAAACTGACTTGTCCCAGGGTTTATTTTTCCTTTAAGGGAATATAAGAGAACAGTGCAAACAGTATGCCCATTGCATAATAAAACGTAATATCCATTGCCTTTTTACCTGTCCCAAACGAAGTTATTAGAATACTAGTAACGGCATGTTAATCGGGCCATGTTATATTACACGAGAACTGAAAGACACTGTTCCAACTCTCATTAAGTCCACACCAACTGCTGACGCAGAAAACAGAAGGAAACAGTCAGAGAAGTCAAAGAGATCATCGAGAATGACAAGAGCATGGTTACAAAGATTTACATCATTTTGAACGGTACAACAGCAGCCTTCCTAAGTACTCGCAAGCATGGCCGTACGCAGCAGTTCCCCCCCCCCCCGAAATTTTGAAAACTTACACCTTTTTAATGAAAAATTTCACAAAATCCACCAAAAGTGTGCACCAGATCCTTCAATTTCACTTTAAGAAATGCAAAAGCGCCCTCGTGACCGGCTCAGTCGCTTCGCTCCCTCGCTTTCAAGCTTTTTTGAATTTTTTTATGCGTCTTCGCCCCAGGAAAACAATTTCTGCGTACGGCCCTGCTCGCAAGTGGCTGGAAGTAATGCTGCCTTACTTTCTCTGAAGAACTACCGAACTTAGTTACGACTTAACCACGGGCGCTGTCTGGGTATTTTTTTTTTTTGGGGGGGGGGGGGGCAAGATGGTGCGTTAGGCCAAAAGGTGAGTTTGTTTACGTTTTCATAGGACTATGAAAAACTACCCTAATCACATATCGACAGTTGGGCACAAATAAAGATTTATGCAGATAGTTATTCATTTACTAGCTTTATTTACACAGGGTTTGAATTGAAAGACTAACATCATTTCGGAAAATCTACAATTCTTAAAGAAATCATAGACACAAATCGACGATCAAACAATGCTTACGACATGTTTTTTCCAACTTCATTTCTTCTACGCGATAGGATTAGGTTTTAAGACAATAGCTGTTGTTTAGTCCAACATATGGGCTATTTTTAGAAATAAATGAAGAGTTTGAATGCACATCCAATATATCCTTTTTTCTCAAGCTGATTTGCAATTAAAGATAAAGAAAAATGAAGAAATTAATATGAAAATTTTTATGGTACTTTTGACCCTAACTTCGACGATATAGCTTTATATGCAATGAGGAATGTATCATTTGAAAAATATCATTTTGTACTACGTGACGGTGGCTTTCCATTAAAGTTTTCCCAAATGTCGTTTATCAGTTTTTGTGTATAAACTCTTCAAATATCGAGTAAATCCATGTGGGTCATTCTGTCAAAAGGCGGATGACAAAATAGATGATATCGATTATCGAATATAACAAATAAGGAACAAGGCCACACCTCTAAGAATTCCGCCTGAAACATGATATGAAATAAAACACCGAGAGAGAGGGAGGGGGGGGGGTGTTAGTATACTCCTGTACACACGTGTTACCACGCATGCTAGTTATCATTGATATGGCGGAGTTACTATTAATGGCAATTTTTATGCAACGGGGCCCAGGCCGCGTTTCATCAAGTACTTGTCAGTGATTTTCACTGACAAAGTCTATTTTAAGGGACGATTTGTGACTAGCATTATAAGCGCGGACAACTTGTCAGTGAAAATCACTGACAAGACACTTTCTTGAAACGCCCTCTCCCCGAGATCTGCACTTTACTTTACACAACATTATTGGTGTGATTGTCACTACGTTGTTAATGAACGTCCTTTCTTTTAAAACAATTGCTACTTTGACAGTTTTTGCTTTTTTAATCACACATGCACACATTGGTATCAATATGCATATAGCACATCACTTTATTTGATAGACGATAAAACAGCAATGTAGATAAAATGCCTTGCTCAAAGGCATAAGTGCCTTGCCGGGGATCGAACCCCGGACCTTCGCGTCTCCAGTCAAGCGCCTTAAACCACTCGACTACGGCACCTCTACTTTTGGCAAAATGTTAGCATGCTAAAAGCAGCAAGAAATATGCATACATGAAGGCTATCTACGATTTGTAAAAGGCATTAATGCTCTCGCTTTGAAAAATGAGGACAACAGGAATGAAACGATCAACATTGTAAGCTGTCATGAACAAATTTCTCGCTGCTTCAAGCATGTCAAGCGTGATTACGGTTTCAAACAGGGGCGTCGCTAGACTATTTTGAATGGGGGGGGGGGTGTAGAGGCCAGATTGCCGACAAATAATGCCACCGATTGCCGATGACCAACGTCGATAAATTGAACCGTATAAAGCCCATTGAGGCATGTTCAATTATGCACCTCTATCATATTTTCCTTTTGAACTATATTTTGTTCACCTCACTTGCCGAATGTGTTTGTTTTCCGAAAACAGCCTGTATCTAAATATAATACAAGCGAGCGCAGCGAGCGAGGAAAAATATACACTCTCTTACGTACTTAAGTGATAGTTCTTCATCAAACTACATGGTGGGCTTAAAGATATCTAAATTAATTATATTTGGTCACCTCTCTGGCCTGATTCATTCGGTTTCAAAGACCATCCTAAATCTTAATATTATACGAGCTAGCGCAGCGAGCGAGGAAAAAATCTATTTTTCATGGTAGAAGTGACAATTCTTTATCAAAATACATGATGGTATTAACTATAAGATATCTAACTTATACAGGTACATTTGGTCACCTCACTTGTCGAATTCGTTTGCTTTCCCAAATCCTTCTTGTATCTGAATATTGTAAGAGCGAGCGTAGCGAGCGAGGAAAAATACATATTTACTCCTTTGCATGATAGAAGTGAAAGTTCTTCAGAAAAAAAAAATGCATGATGGGCCTTTTGGATATCTTGATTTTGGTCACCTCTCTTATCTAATTCATTTGCTTTAAAAGACTATCCTGTATCTAAATATTATACGAGCGAGCGCAGCGAGCGAAGAGAAATATATATACTCTATTTTATGGTAGGTGATAATTCTTCATCAATATACACGATGGGCCTATAGCTTGCAAAATTTGTTTGCTTTCCCCAATCCATCTTGTATCTGAATATTATACGAGCGAGCGTAGCGAGCGAGGAAAAATTCATAATCCTTTTCATGGTAGAAGTGAAAGTTCTTCATCAAAATACACGATTGGCCTTTAAGGTACCTATTTTAATATATTTGGCCACATCTCCTACCTAATTTATTTGCTTTTAAGACCATCCTATATCTAAATATTACGAGCGAGCGCAGCGAGCGAGGAAAATATACATACTCTTTTTATGGTAGAAGTGATAACTCTTCATCAAAATACATGATGGGCCTAAAGATATTTAGATTATATAGTGTTCATCTCACTAGCCGAATGTGTTTGCTTTCCGAAAACATCCTGTATCTAAATATAATACAAGCGAGCGCAGCGAGCAAGGAAAAATATACACTCTCTTTCGTGGTACCAGTATTATTTCGTCGTCAAAATGCACAAGTAAATAAGCCGAATATGACTCTATTTGGGCACCTTACTCCTCTTTCTTCCTTTTTTTCCTCCTTCCTCTTCCCTCTCCTTTCTCTCTCTCTCTCTCTATCTCTTTTTTTTCCCGACAGCGATCGTGAATTTGCCGACAAGAATTTTGAGTGGGGGGGGGGGGGGGGGGGGGGGGGGTCACACCCCCCCACACCCCCCCCCCCCTTTAGCGACGCCCGTGGTTTCAAAACTACCAAATTTGAAATGAATACTTGTTCGATATGTTCGATGCACACGAGGAACTATCATGCTAGATCAGTTCATAAAATTTGCTCTCAGCCAATCAGATGCAAGGATTTTCAATAGCTTACAACAGTTGTCAGTGAAAATCACTGACAAAACTCTTCATGAAACGCTCCCCAGGGAAATGTAGTGATCCATTTCCTTTCCTGGAACTGAACCGACCGTGACAGTAATATCTTTTTTACCGAGTATTTATTTTAAGCCTTAATCGAGTCTAGTGGAACGAGGTTTCCTTTTCACAATCTAAATGCCTTCTATTGATTTTCACAAGATGCAAGTTTTGGTTTATCATTTCGTGAAGTATTCAGCTGCATTACCTTTGAGTTTCTTCATAATCATGCAGACTAACGTTAAGATGCTAATATCATTGTCCTAAGAAGAGGTGGTTGAGTTCGGGTAATTGCAGAAAATATTGATATATCTTTTGTTTGCTAAAGTCAAGTATTACTGATAAACTAGCTAGTCAGTGCAATAGCCACTGCATGCTCCAGCCAATTTTTTACAACTAGGCAAATATCAAATTACAGATCCATTCTAAATCTTCCAACACCAGTTCTGTAGTATTTTTATGCGCTCAAAGCCACATTTACTTCGACCAAATTACAACCTTGCTTGCTTTTACAGGCTTGATGATATTGCAAAAAATTGTGATTTACCATCTTCATCATCATCATCATCATCACTATCAGATATTGTTGCTGTTATTTTTACAACTAATATTAATACCATTATCATTGTAATTATCGTCATAATCATTATTATTATTATCGTCATCATTATTATCAAGATCGACACTATCATCATCTTCATCATTATTATCCCAGTCACCGTATTCCTTCCTATGAATTATTCCTAATTCAACCCAAACCTAAAAGTTTATGGATTTTCATCGGAAAATTGTTTCCGCTGGACATGCTTACATGTAGGCCTACTATATAGGTGTTTTTAAGACATTTGACACTTTTGAATTTTGATTAACTCAAAAGTTAAAGATCTTAGAAGACTGAGGTTTTTTAAAACACCTAGTGCATCATATCATTCATTCAACTCTCAAACATAATTTGGGAAAAATTATACGATTTTGATACCCCATTTAGCCCCTTATCTCAATAGAAGTATGATACTCCGAACCATCTAAGACTTCTACATCTCATTTTTCTCTCTTTCTCTCTCCCTCTCTCTTTCTCTCTCAGTCTTATGTCACCATATCCGAATATGTTTGTCAATCTAGAAGAAAAACGAGTAATGGGAGAGGTCCTTCCTGGATTTCATTCTGTAGAATCGAACTGAATTTTTTTCAGTACCGAATTTAATCACCGGGAAGCGGAGGTTTGGAGAAATGGGCAGAGATGAGCGTTTCCAGTTTTATATTTCGAGAGAGTATATATTTCCGTGAGCCAATCAGGTCTGCATAGTACCAGTTTTCCTGCTGCTCGACAGGGTGACAGAGCAAAACAGCCAAAAGGACACGGGCGTAGAATTTCTTGCATTTTACCAAATAATATTATCTACTCCGAGATCTTCGCAAGCACGATGTCTTCTTGCTGGTTGATGTCCTTGTTCCTTATCGTTGCCATCATGTCGTGGTCGTTGTTTGCGGATTCGACAACTCCTGCATCCTTGACGACGGATTCCCACCGAGATGTAACCTCGAACTACGGTGGTGGGATTGGCCGGGATGGGAAAAATCTGGAGCCCTATTGGAGACCTGAATTTAACCCAGTAAATAACATCCAAGTAAGTCAAAGAAAGGGAAAGTTGGGGCCCGGAAAGAAAGAGAGAGAGAGAGAGAGAGAGAGAGAGAGAGAGAGAGAAGCCCAAGCGCCATAGAAACAAATTGGATGCGACTGCGCCTCCGCTATGCCTTAAATTTATTTAAGAATGAAAAGGAAAACAGAGACCCTTGATTTATTCATTCATTTTGTGAAATTTAAATTTGTTTATTTTATTTTATTAATTTGTTTATTTTGGGGGAGGGGGGGGGGGTTATTGTTACTTTCTTTTGCATGGCACACTTCAATGATGTGACATACATTCACCGTACTTTTATTGGGTCTTCCAGATAGGAGGATGCTGCAGGGCGGCGCCAAACACTGCAGCCGTGGATGACCTGCTTAATCTGACTCGAACCATTTTGGACCTTCTTCAAAAGCAGGAAGGGCTATCTGTCCCTACACCAACATATGGTGAGTGGAGAGGAAATGTTATCAAAACTGTCATAGCCCATATGATTTCTATATTCTGATTGCTTAAACATAAGCGTATTGTTTTTCTTTAGAGAACCCCTACATTAAACTTATATAAGCGTGCAGGAGGCGTAAGCCTTTAAATATACTTCTAAAATATACTGCACTGAATTTTGAGGTATATCCCATTCACGCAATATTGGTCAGGTCTAGGGAAATTAATGGTCAGAATTCGTTGAAAAAAAATGTTGCAAATTCATGTAGATAGCAAGATTATATTCGTCAAGGTGTATGTTATGGTTCATGATTCAGAGATACAAATTTTCCATGTGAGGAGGTTCATAATTACGAAAATTAGTAAAACAGGATATCTCCAACCATTTACTTGCAAGAAGAGGAAGTGTCTACAAAGTATAAAGATATCTTTCAATTCTAACACACCAATCGTTCACCTATTTTCTACTTTTTGAAATAATGTGGTCCAATTTTCTCTCAAAACACTATGAAATGATTAGTTATTCTAAAAAATAAGGTACATTTGAAATAAATATATGTCAAATAGTTATATATATATATATACATGTAGATATATATATATTCGAAATTCTTCCCGTGGCTTTTGTACACACTGCCTGTTTCCAAATGAATAATTGCGGCTTTATTACCGGTGCGTACGCCGTTTTTTGACTATTTGCCCAAACACGGTTTCCAGAGGTCTGACTCTATTGATGTCCGGGTCACATGAGCCGTCTCGTGTGCACTCGGACTATTGTATGTCGAATAAAACTGCATTAGTGACATAACCCTTTTTCATATTTCTGTCGATCATGGTCTGTTTGTCATTCAGCTTATCATACATGCCATTTTTTTTTTCGTATTTCTCCCCTATCAGATGTGGGCCGGCCTCGAGACTGTTCCGAGATTCAGGCTAACGGAATAAACATCAGCGGGGTCTATCCGGTTTACCCCGAAGGAGATGGCGACCCATTTTTCGTATATTGTGATATGGAAACGGACGGCGGCGGATGGACAGTGAGTATTTGTTATAGATAGGACAATGATAACGATCATCATGATTATTACTATATTAATAATAATAATAATAATAATAATAATAATAATAATAATAATAATAATAATAATAATAATAATAACAATAATGACAATATTTATATAGCGCTAAGTATTCATCTCAAGAGATGCTCAAGGCGCGTACAAGATAATTTCAGTTAAATAAGGTCACAATAATGATAATAATGAAATATTAGGAGAGGTGTGCAGTAAGCTGGTAAGCAACCATTTCAGTTTACTGGAACATAACATAAGTTTGTGAAGCATAATAATGAGAAGCCTAATTTTCTACGCATCATTTAAGCCCTACCTGACTCAAATTGAAAATCCGTTTTCATTCCCATCTATTATCTTCCGTTCCTTTCCCCTTATCTGACCTGTCTGACATTCATTCTAATTTGTGTTATTCCTCTTTTAATCTCATCTTTCTTCTGGTATATCCTTCTCTCTTACCATATCTCCCTTTTTCTTTCTCTCTCTCCCTTTCTAGCTTTTTCAGCGTAGAGTGGACGGGTCCGTCGATTTCTTCCTCTACTGGTCCGATTACAAGTACGGCTTTGGAAGCGTTTCCGCTGAGCACTGGCTCGGTAATGACAACATCCACCGCCTTACGACACAGAAGACGTACGAACTACGGGTAGATCTTGAAGATTTCGAGGGACAAACTCGCTATGCCACCTACAGCGAGATCAGGGTTGCCGACGAGGCCGCAGATTACACCCTGACGCTTGGTGACTATTCCGGAAACGCGGGTATGTAGTCTCTTGGTACTCCAACTTATATTATGCCCAGGCGACAATTGCTCTGCGATTAATTTCGTCAAAGATAGCAGATAATTATGGTTGACGTTGCTGTTTGGTTTAGCGTGAGGGTTTGGTTCATTCTTAGAGTTAAGAAACGTGTTGGGACTAAGGTTAACAGGTAGAATTCAATAGTGAAAAAGATAACGAGGAACAATGTATCAAAGTAAATGAGACCGTAACAGAAGATTACAATATTGTTTTAATCAGTTGTTATGTTCTTCGCTTGCAAAGATTTTCATACATGCCCAAGACATGCATGATTTGAAATTAAGTTTCAGTTTTCAACAATTTGCCCCTTCCTCTTTTAATAATTCCTAGCCTACAGCAATATACAACACATGTGGTTTGGTTCACGATTAACAACATGATTAACGTTGTTATTTTTGGATGTTTACAAGGTGCAAGGACTTTAGATAGGGCTGCTTGTTTGAGTTTTTCTTTGTATTCCCCGCGCATTTTACATCTTTCTATTTTACGCCTTACGTCTTTCCGTTTTACGTCTTTCCATGTCTGATGGTCTGATCCGCAACTTCGGAAAACTACATTTCCATAACCAGGTTGATTTTATTCTAGGCGTGATGTCCCCCTACTTGCTGCCAGTTTTGGCCTGTTTGGGGCAGGGGAAATCGCTTGAGAATGCTCTTAAAATGAAACATTGGCGTAAATCCAGAGGGGGGGGGGGGTATGGCGTGTACAAATACCCCCCTCATTTTAATGAAAAATAATATTGTAATTAATAATTTGGTGAATATTTTTTTTAGAATGTCATAAATGACGATCATATCGTGGATTTTTTTTTTCAAATGCTCTTAAAAACACATAAAAGTGATTATTTTTCGCTCGCTCGCAAAATAATATTATCATACGTGTGTGTGTGGGGGGGGGGGTCTGCGCGGGTGAATGAGGGTGTGTGTGTGCGTATAGTTAAGTGTGAGTTCACGGAAAAAATTTAGGCCAAAAAAAAAAAAGCTGATCATCACCCTCCCCCCCCCCCCCCACTCCTCAAAACGGATTTATGCTGGTGAAATGAAATCTTCTGAACTACGAACTTTTGTGTGAATTCTCTTTGGCCTTTGCTTGCATTCAGGTGACAGCTTGACTTTCCATGCTGGCCATCCCTTCAGTACACGAGACCGTGATAATGGCATAAGTTCATATAATTGCGCTGAACGATACGGGGGCGCATGGTGGTACAGAACCTGTCATCACTCCAATCTCAACGGCCTGTACCTAAACGGTACAATGTCAAGTGGTGAGCTATCCAAGGGCGTATCCTGGTACCGCTGGCTCGGTCATCACTATTCACTCAAGAAAACTGAGATGAAGATTCGCCCGGTCCCAGCTCAGCCTTGAATTATCTCATAGTCTAAATTAATGCGCTTTCCCCGTTGCAAAGTTAGCAACAAAGCTTAAGTCACACTCTGCCCCAGGTTGAAAATACTAATGAAAAACGAAAAAAAAAAAAAAATGAACCAGTGTAAATGAATAATTCGCAGTGCTGTTATAATTCGTGTTGCAAATTTTGGAGGGTTTAGGGATAGTTTAATTGCTGTTATTCGTAGCGGTATAACGCAGTGCAGTAGAAATAGGCTGGGAATTTCGTCCTGTCTTTTCTTGTATTAATTTTTAACATTCTGGATCAAAATGGGATGTAGACACGTCACTGAAAGCAGACACGTCCTGCTGTAGAAGAGTACTTTGACCACATCACAGTGAGAACAAACGGCAATCTTCACCAAGTGATAAGACTGGTATTAAATTTCATTGATTTTCAAGTTTCCATAGTCAAGAGCTTAGTTTATAGTCAATGAAAACAATTTTGTATAAACTTATGCAATGAAATGGGAACCTACTGGAAAGCAGAGCCTGATCGGTTAAGACTGACATTTTCGTCCATGCGCGACATTGATCATTTTATGGATTCTAGTTTAAGTAGACAACCGGGGCAACCACATGTTCAACTCCTTCAGTGGTGCCCTCCACAATTAAATAGAAAATAGCTCCAAAAATTTCATAACTTATTTTTCACAGGCTTTCAAACTTTCAAAATGTGTTAAATATCCGTTTGTGACATACCAATACACCGGTCATGTGGACATGCTAAAACTGTTTTCAATAAGATTTTTAGTGCACAAAAATAAGGCAATAATTACTGGATAATTTCAACATGGTGATATTTTATTTTTATTATGTGTTCATTCAATCGTGAATTGATAGGTATCAATTGCAAAAGTTGCAAACACACTTCCAAAACATGCATTCCTCCGCATTAGATCAAATTCACCGCGCAAAAGATGTCAAAACTCTTCCTCACTCATTCCACTCAAGCATGAAATTTGGTGCACAACTCATTTGGCATGCATGTTTGGTAACGAATAAAATTAATGTTGCACGCCTTCAAACGCAGGAAACTTAAAGTATGTTCCGATATCACTGCATCAAAGTCATGGCACGACGCTTGTGAACTTCAAAAAATGACAATTTTGCATTTAGGTCGTGTTCACTGAAGCGTGACTGACAGTGGCGGCACCAAGGGGGGGGGGGGGCATGGGGGGGCATTTGCCCCCCAGTTGCCCCCCCCCCCCCAGAAATTTTGAGGACTGAAAAGAAAAATTATACAGTAATTTGTAAATAAGTAGATGTTGTCATAAGCATCATATTCAAGCTGTAAAGTGCTCTAAAATACCATTTTCTGCTCTTCAAAACTTCAATTGAAAACAAAAAAAAGTGGTTAGTTTTGGCTCGCTCGCTTTGCTCGCTCGTCATATTTTTAAATTTCATTTCTAAAATGCGATTAAAAACAAGAAAAGTAGCCATTTTTGGTTCGCTCGCTTCGCTCGCTCGTCATATTTCAGAATATTTATTCGAAAATGTGATTAAAAACCAAAAAAGCGGTTAGTTTTGTTTGCTCACTTCGCTTGCTCGCAAAATTGATATTAAAATGTGTGTAAGAGGAAAAAAAAAAATCCAAAAAATCAGTTATCCCCCCCCCCCCACTCCTCAAAGCGGATTTACGCCGGCGACTAAAACTCGCGCTTCACGCTCGATTTTCCATACACGCAAAAAAAAAAAATTGATTGCCCCTGCCCCCCTACATTTTCTTTTGCCCTCCATTTGCCCCCCCCCCACTTTAACAATCCTGGTGCCGCCACTGGTGACTGAAGGGTTTGCCCTGAATTTTCCAGGAAATGTAGCTGCAAGTGTAGCTACATGATTCTGTATTCAGATTTCATCAAAGGTTCCTGATCGAAAAAATACAGAGATATGTTTTAGGGGGAACTTATTTTTTGTTTTATGTTTACATTGCTCTTTTATCGTATATCAAATAAATGGAAATGCTATATGCATTATTGATGCCAACGTGTACACAATATATGTTCCTGTCTCTCCGTGTTTCTCTTTCCTCGTTGTCTCTTTATGCTATGTGTGCCTTTAAGCATGTATTCATAGAGCATGGCATTACTCATGCTCAGTAATGGTCCCTTCATAATTAAAAACCGAAAGCACGCTCACTATCAGAAAAATAAACCCGGGGGTGTTTCATAAAGCTGTTCGTAAGTTACGAATGATTTTACGAACGACTGGTGATACCTTCTTGTGCTACATGTAAATGAATGAGAATCTAATTTATACCCAAGAACATGTTCCAGTCGTTCGTAACTTAAGAACAGCTTTATGAAACACCCCAGGAATAGATTTTTCTTTTCTTCATTTCCATTTAAGAGGCTTTCTTCCATCAAAATCAGAGACGTCGTTAGACATCTCTCATGAATTTGGCACTGCATCACATAAAGGCGGTGCCGGGGGCGGGGGGGGGGGGGAGGGAGGAGAAGTCAAATATATTGCTGTACACATGCGCGACCAAAGAAACGCGTGGAAAGGGTATTTTTGTCGGTTAAGGCATTTAGGGCCTTAAAAGGCCAATAATGAGAGAAATGTATGCTTTTCCAGTTTGTTAACACGCATTCAATGTATTCTTTTTCCGGCTATCTTTAAAGGCATTGGCTAACATTGTTATGATTTTAAAAAAATCTCATTTTGTTACTTAAAAATGAAATAAACATTAGGGTTATAGTGTAAAAATACCAGTGTGAAAGTTTCAGAGCATAATATCCACGGGAAGTATTTTTAAATATTAAAAATGTGAACCAATGTTTGAAAAATATACGAGGGTCGGTTGCATAGACCCAACGTAAGGAGTGCGCATGCGCACATGACTCAACGGACCGCACTGTGTGTATTGACGTATCACGCGGCGGAAGGCAAGTAACGGTATTTTTGAATTCGTCCAAACGGTCCTCTTAGTTCAGTGTCTCTCGAGACGAAAGCTAATAAAATCGCGGTTTGCGTCTAATTTACAGCTTTTCCTTCCAAATTATGGTTGGTTTCAGGGTTTTTGAGTATAAATACAAGTACTCACACACATGTTTCATCTTAGTTTGAGAATTTTTTAAATCAGCTGCTCACAAAGTTAGCCAATGCCTTTAATCTGGACTTTAGGTAGCCTCATATTTCTTAAGGGTATGCTCGAGGAGGTTAAACTCTCAAAAATTCGAAAAGGGGGTGATTTTGACCATTGAGTACAACTAGGATGGTTTGGAAAACCCGTCGTGGTCAGGCTTATGTAAAGGAATTATACTGCCCCCCCCCTCTCTCTCTCTCTCTCTCTCTCTCTCTCTCTCTCTCTCCGGGCCTTCTCTTGGGATCATTTATGATGAATCAGAAGGGAAATCATGTGATGTATAGTATCAGGGGTGCCGATTGAACAGGAACGTGTATAATCAACGCTGAAGCCGGATATGTAGCTTTAGGGCCCCGTTTAATAAAACTTGTTATCGGTAACAAATTGCAGTAACTGTTATGAGCTACTGAAATCTTTGTATCTGATCGGCTGAGAGCAAATTTGTCATAGAAATGTGGCAGTTGTTACTAATAACAGATTTTTTTAATTCAGATTCGTTACTGATCCCTATTTTCATTAAAAAGGAAAAAAATAAAAAGTGGTTTTCACTGACAGAACTAAACAGAATGCACTTTATTTATAGACAATTTAGCGACATAAATCACCTAAATATGATTGAAATACGGTACACTTAGAGAAAATAGGATAAAGTGAAGATGAAAAGAAATAGGAAAGATAACAAAGCTAAATAAAACTTAGCTGTAAAATATTCAAATAGGCCTATAGTGTACAACAAATAAGCAAGCCACAAAAATCGCATTACTTTTAGAGGAAGTTATGATAAAAATTTAAGAAAAATAAGGAGAACCAGAGAAAGGAATGGACGGTAGAAGAGAGATGAGATAAGAGAAACGGTTAAAAAAGAGGTGAGAGTGGACAGCAAGAGAGGTAATGAAGAGAAGAAGAGAGCATAATAGCGATATTTGTTCAAAAAATGCAAATTTATAAAAAGATTGATGCTGAGTGAATGATGAGATCCTTTTGAATCAGTTTGCCTGTGCATATTTGAAAAAAGGGCCGTTTTGCTACTTCTAAAGGTGTAAACGGCGAAAAAGGACTCCGTACAGAACCAGAAACAGGTGTATTGACGACGTTCGTGATAGAGAATTTTAATCATGCAAACAAAGTATTCTGAAATAACAATGAAGAAGTTATTCATACAGCAGTTGCGGAAAACATTTTTCACATTTGATTCTCAAACTATAGACTCATGTACCCCTTACACTAGCAAAAGAATTACGTACAAAAATATATAGTCTCACATTGTTTTCCTGATACTATGTGTGAGATCATTTGATTTTCCATTCATGATCCCTGTACAGTTCAGTTTGAATATCCGAAATCAAAAGGCTCTTTGCTATGTGTCAATGAAAGACTTACAACATGCAGCAATAAGCAATCAGAAATAAGATATCTGGCCTATACCATGTATACAACTGTAAAATTTTAAATGTGAAACGCTTGACTTCTTTTTAAGCATAAAGACAAAATTGAAGCTTGTCATCATCAATATGAAAGCAATACAACTTTAACATGACGATATTCATTCTAATTTGTACGAACTTGCCAAAAGTAAATATTACTAATTGAAGGATAAATTTCGTCACTCCCCCTTCACATACACATACGCACGCGCCCACCTACACACACACACACACACACACAACCCCTCACATACACACACCCCCACCCCCGCTCACCCTATTCGTACACTCTCACGCTCCCTGCTTACCACCTGTTTGAAAAAATACAGCTAACTAAAGATCAAGTACAGTATTACGATGAAATCACCCCTTCCACGTAAACATGACGTCGAAGGGTGATGTTACTATCAACGATAGGTTTACTTCCGTCCTATCATTTTTTTTTTCTCTCTCTCTCGAATTGGCTACTGGAACCGAGTGAACCCTGTTTTAAAAATATAGGAAAGAGTATACGTGATATTCGACTTATTGAAGGTTATTCAACCATGCCTACTGTATGCGCTCTACATCAGTCACCGTGCTTCTCAACGTTTTGTATGTGGAGGCCCACTTTGGCTATTTAAAATTTTTGGAGGCCCACCTTCAATCTTAAAAATACTTTGAGGCCTAACTCAAAGAATCTCAATGAGAAAAAAAAATCAATAAATCATGACAAAAGAAAATAGAGAACGAATTATGTGGTAATTGTCTGGGCCACTACATTGCCTATATTATACATTGCAAAATCCAACCCACATGTATATTTATGGTTCCAATAAATGAAAGGTTGATATAATACCCCCACCCCAAATGTACAGAAATCTTGGAAAATTTCTAGCTCATTGCATAGACGATAATCCACAACTGATGATGCTATTTTGATATGTTTGATAAATTTAATTCAAATTGATGCTAACAGAAAAGTTGAAATCAAGATTTTTTCCAAAATATTTTGGACTGACCTCGCGGTCCACCTGAGAAAGCTTCGCCGCCCACCAGTGGGCCGCGGACCACCGGTTGAGAAGCACTAGCTGTTCTACACTGTTCACAGGGAACGATAAAGGGTTTACATGTCCTTTCCCCCAAATTCTGACTTTTGTTTACATCCAAGGTTAATCATTCGAAAAGATTAACCCATAGACATTATAGAAGTACAGTGTCTCCTTTAGGAGACGCTATTGCAGTATCTGTTGGTCCAGAATGCTGGGCATTACACATTATTCATGAGCAGAAAGAGAAAAATTCACTGAAAAATTTGAGTCCATTTTCGATAAAGTAGAGTTTGGCGTTTTCGAATTAAAGCAGTTTAATTATAACTAATGATTATACTCTCTAAATTGGCAACGAAGTGAATATTGTATAACCACTCTTTCCATGCTCAAAAAGGCTTTTTTCTTTCAATTTTACAATTATTCATTTTGGTTCATGTTATATCCATATATTTTTTTTCAAACCATGTAAGAGTAGAAAAAAATAATAGTTGTTGCCGATTTGAGGATTGAAGATGATTAATTTTTGACCTCAAGATAGCTCTATTCATTTGTGGGTTAACCCTTTGGATATGGATTACACAAGCTATACTGAAATCAGTGAAACATAAAATATAGACTGTATGAAAATACTTTTAAAGGAGAATGCAACCCGGCCATCAGTGTGCTCTTAGTGAATAGAGATGACCAAGAAGAGTAAACAGGGAAAGTTTGAGCAAAATCGGACAATCGGGTCAAGAATTATGAATTTTTAAAGTTTCAGAAAATCCCTTTTATGGGGATCCGTGAGCTGGCAACTTTGCCAGCATCTGTGATGTCATCGTGGACAATTCTCAATTCATTTTGTACATATTTTTTTCCAAAAAATTGATTTATATGAAATTTAAAGTCAGTTATCAATATAATTCTTCCCAAAATGCTTGCAGCATTGATACAGCCATGTCATACTCAAACTACAGATCAAAAGATTTTTTTATTTTTCTTGAAAATAAAGAAAATGTTAAAATCTGTGTACAAAATGAATGGAGAGTTGTCCACGATGACATCACAGATGCTGGCAAAGTTGCCAATTCAAGGATCCCCATAATAAGGATTTACTTAAATTTTCAAAGTTCATAACTCTTGCTCTTCTTTATTCACTGGAAGCACACTGATGTCTGGGTTGCATTCTCCTTTAAATGACCTAGTGTCAGTCATACAAGAAAATATCTAGATTATAAAACAGATTAACCAACATCATAAGAGCATCAGACAGACTGTCAAAGAGGAAATATTATGAGATTTTATTTTGCAACTTAAATAATGATATTTCAAAAATGGTTCCAAATGAATACTTGGCAAAAAGAAAGAGAAAAAATTACCTCAAACTACTAGTGTGTATTATGGAAAATTTGAAAATAGTGAAAGACATTGCTGTACAGTTTAATAGTTTTTTTTGTCAACATAGGCAAAAATTTATGCAAATCAAAACCCTAAATACTCTTTTGATAAATGCTTAGCTAGCCCCACTTTAACTGCATTCTTTGTTAAATAAACAAGTATTCATGAAATTATTATGTTATCTTCTAGGTTAAAAACAAATCAATCAAGCGGACCTGACTCTATTTCTCCAAAAGTTATCAACAAACTGTATTATTTGTAAATTCATTGTGTGCCATAAATCATTAAAGAAAAAGAAAGTTCCATATATGTTTGATCCTATTACATGTATTTAAACAGCAAATGTAATCATAGACGAAAACAAAGTATACATTTTTTGGTATTAATATTGATACAACTTTAGATGGGGAATATCATATTAATGTAATTTGTTCAAAGATTTCTCCAAATATTGGTGTCTTGTCTAGACCTAAAGTATTTTCTCCCTAGTAAAATCTTAATGAATATTTATAATGCAACAACTCTTCCACATTTAAATTATTGCGATATTATATGGGGCAACATATACAAATCAAAACTAGTCCAGACTTCTGTTATTCAGAAACGTGCAGCTCGTTTAATTTCAAACAGTCATTATTTGTCTCCAAGTATACCATTATTTCTAAAATTGGAAAATATTCCTATGTATGACTTGATCAAACTTAATACATCCATATTTATGTTTAAATATCATAAAAAATATGTTACCATCTGTTTTTCACATAATGTTCCGAACAAATTCTTCTGTACACAGTTATTCCACTCGACAGTGTCAAAATTTTATCACCCAATTTACCGTTCTGGGCCGGTATTCTGAAAAATCGTGTTATCTTTTCTCTTATCTTCACTGTGTTAATTGTCATAACAAATTTAAAACGCGTACTTATGGTTGGTATAAACTGCGCAAATGACCCGCACACAAGACAAAAATGCGCAAAGTGAGCCAATGGCGTAACGCTATTTCTGATTGCAAAGATAACACGATTTTCAGAATACCGGTCCAGCTTGTGTAATTCTATATCAGTAGTTGGGAAACATGAATGGTAATCACTGAATCATGACCTTAGATCCTGGGGAGCGTTCGCGAAGAGTTTTGTCGGTGAAAATCACCGACAAAAAAAGCTACTGAAAATCCTCGCATCTGATTGGCTGAAAGCAAATTAGTCAGTGAAAATCACCGACAAAACTCTTTATGAAACGCTCCCCAGTTCTGCAATTACTAAATCTAAATCAGGATGATGTCCATAACTGAGTAGGTACTTCCCTTTTCCTCCTCTTTCTTATTCTATTTCTATTCTATGTTTCTAATTCTATTCTTTATCTTTATAGATACTGTTATTTTGAATGTGTGGGTGTTTGTTGGTTTATCTGCTTAGGTTATGTATATCTTTTTATGATATATATACCTCTGTGTGTGCGTGTGTGTGTGTTATGTTCTAGTTTCGTTGTTTTTGTTGTTGTAGGGTCCCGTCTACGAGCAGTTCTCTGCTTCTTAGAGGTCCTAGAATTCATTATATTGTGATTTCTTTTTGTGGTAAATTGTAAATTGTTTCTAATAAAGAGCTGAATAAATTTGAATTGAAAATTGAATGTTGAACTATGTATTTGTTCAAAATTAGGGTAAACAGTACCAATATGATGAGTGTTAATTCATGAAGACACTCTGGCCCTTCTCAACGAAATGCGCCATTAGATGCGGTATATCGGGCAATCAAAACATGAATTAGTGGGACGCTAATTACTGAGGGTAACAGTGAACGTAAGGGGAGTGAGATATTTATATTATATTGATTTGCCTTGAGGGGAATATCGAAAATGTTGCCCGAAAAAATGAATCATATTGTCCCGAGTCGAAGACGAAGGCACAAAAGTGATGTTTCAGTGCTAAGTGTTATTTGCAAACGATCAGATAATATTTTATAATTGGGCCCCTTTTGTTTTATTTGGAAAATCAAAGCTATTGGTCGTGGGTATTATTAAAACATTAGTATTGCAAAATAAGTTCCACAGAGATAGATTCCAGAGATTCTGATGTTGTTTTTGAGTCGGGGAATACCTCTTTTAAAGCCTGGGGGCGTTTCATGAAACAATTAGTCGGTGGTTTTCACCTGCTAGTTTGCTTCCACCCAATCAGATGCCAGTATTTTCAGTAGCTTATAACATTTGTCAGTGATTTTCACCGACAAAACTCTTCATGAAACGCTCCCCAGGTTTACTCGAAAATGTCACATCGATTTCCTTGATGTCCTTTGATATTATTTACTCATTGGCTTGTTATATGTGTATGGTTTTCAGCAGTCTGTATTTGCAACTTAGCTGTTGGATGTGCCTGTGCGTTCTGGGTTCTTGGTCTAGGCACAAGTGACACTGTGACGAACTAGCTGATCAAAATCGCTTGTCCTCTGAATCATTAGGCAGATCGATATAATCCTCTTCATGTAACCTTTCAAAAGTTTCTTCTTTTTTTTTCTCTTTTTTGTATTGTCTTCTTTAATCTGCTTATAATCTCTTCTCTTGCTTTCATGTTCTCACATTCTGCTATCGGAACATGGCTTCAGTTTTTCTTTGTTTCTGTTCCTATATACTCTGCTTGAATTTGAGCCCCCCCCCCCTCCCCCTTGTTCCTTTCGTCCCTTGACCTTCATGTGATAATGACAAGAGATTTTTGGAAAAAGAGAATTTGCAATGAAAGTGAATTTTGAGTGCAAAATGAAGGTTCAGACGTAATAGCCTTCCACAATTTATTTCGTAACCTACTTTACCATTTTTAACACAGAGGAATCGAGATCTTGCCTTGAAGACGTTTTGAAGATGTTATTATCACTTTACAGCTCTTAAGCTTAGACATTGATTACTACAAAAAGCCACCCAAGAAATGCCCATCTCGTGTCATTGCCGCTTTTCTTCAAGTATTTGGTTAAAATAACCTGCGTTACCATAAGATTGTAGACTGGCATTATTGGCCTTATGGTAGCTAAGCGTCGCTTTAGTGTGGTGGCGCTACGTAATACAATAGTTGACAAGCGTACAGTTAAAGGTGAGATTCAAAGAAAATCACGGAATAGGGTATATTATATATGGATGGAAACGGGGAAGTATGTAGAAGACAGTGGTGTTCATTATTGCTCCTGTAAATTCCAAGAAATTATCTAAAAACACGTTTTCCAAAAACGCCGATCTGATTCTCAGAACCCGGAAGTGGCTGCGAGCGAAACGGGTCCCCAATGATGACGTATGCATATGGACCATCTGCGGTGAGCAAGCCGCTTGCACGTTATAAAACATTGTGCACTGAGATGATAGCATCCAATTTTGAAGGATTTTAGATCTGTTATCAAGAGAGGAGGCAAAACTGCAGTGGCTTAATATCTACATTACCTCACTGACGAGTCGCTTTTCTTTTCTTTTTTGGTCAAAGCAGAATTTAAAGTAGGAAATTGACATGAAAATGACAAAGAAAACCATGTCCCCGTGATGCAAACGTCAAACTACGTCCAAAACGACGTTGCGTCAAATTCTCAGACTCAGAGACAGAACTGATTAAGAGACGCGCTCGACAAATCATGATTGTATGTATAAGTTACCTAGATAATATTGTTTCCTAATGAAAATTGATGCTTCTTGTAGAAACTATCTTGATCTACAACATTCCTCTTTACTAAAATCTCGTATTTACAATGATAGGAATGGCTAGCTAGTATACAGACTGGACGTCACCACTGATCTACTGCTCTCGGGACAGAAAAGGACAGAAATTCCAAAACCTAAAATTAAGTAACAGGAAGATGTTAGATTGTAATACCCACCTCATGATAAATCAAAATTAGGCTAGAATTCGTAAATTCATGCACTTGTAGACTGTAATTACAGTCATTTATCCATCTACCGATATGAGTCTGAGAGGACATCTTCGTTTGATACCTATCAAGTCAGTGTGAATATTAAACAATAGAAACATTATCTATTGCACATGATAAAACAGTGTTTGGTCTACTAATAACATCAGTTGGCTTTAAAAAGTGGCTCTTCTTGAAGGAGTGCTGATAAAAATGTCACTTTTTCGGAGAGGACAATTTTTGACCCGAAACGTGCATTTGTCTAAAACTAAGTAAGTGAGGGAAAAGTTAGTATCATAATTTTGTAGGATATTAGTGACTCTTTTCAAGGAGGAAATTATAATTCATTGATTGCAGTCGTACTTAAAATTATTACACTGGTTTTTGGTGCAAAGTAAAAATTGGTATACCTAATACAAATCTTACAAAGACATGTTGCAAGAGTTAATTCAGATAGGTGATAATATGTATTGTATGTATGTCAGAAATGCACATGCTCAAAATTTTCAAAAATTGTAAGGAGACATCAAAAGTGTGAAAAAATAGCATAATAACGACATATTTTGAAAAGTAGTTGCTTGTTTCAAACAATTTCTTCACTGTTGTAGGTTGGTCTAGTGGTGCGAAATAGTTGACTGAGAGAGATTTTTTCTCTGCTGTTCCTTGATTTTTTCAAAGAGCCATCAATGTGAGGTTTTGAATTGTGTACCCTGATTGTAAAACAACCCTTAATGATTCTTCATTACTTTTGGTTTGAACCTTCTTAAGATTGGAGAGCTGTATCAGAATCAAGGTCGAGTGACGGAGGCCTTGCAATACCATGCCCTAGACATCACAGAGACTCAACGCACCTCAGGGCTGGGGAAACCTAGGGTGGCGGCCACCTTGAATAACATCGGCTTGGCTTTGATGGAGCTTGATCCAGCAGCAGATGACGCCCTTCCATTTTTTGTTCAGGCTTTGTCTATACTGATCGATGCATATGGACCCGAGCATGTAGATGTCGCATCTGTCAGGTATTTGGAATTTGGAATGGTTTTTATCAAGTTTTTTGAAATTGAAATAAATTTCACTTTTTATCTGCATTTTGAATGACAAATTAGTATTAACCAAAATTATGCATTACATACATCTGTTGATGATAATTTCTTGTTCGAAATACAGATGCAAAGTAATAGCAAGAAATTGAGGAGATGGGCCTCTCTTTAATAATATGCTTATTATCTTCTTTGAGCCATACTCCTGTGCCATAGGAGGCACCATACCTCAGTTTGTAGAGCACTGGTCACATAAACCAGGGACCCAGGTTCGAAACCAAGTCCATGGGCTAGTGCCCTTTGGTAAGGCAATGCTCGTTGCCAGGTCTCTCGGAGATGACTTAAAGCAGTTGGTCCTATGGTTGCTGGCTTATAAGCAGTCACATAAAACAAACCATTAACCAAATCTTTTGTTTTCTCTTTCTTGCTATCTGTTTCTCAGCTAAACATGTACAGATATCTCTGCAATGTGTTCTTTGTACCCATTCCCTCCCTCTCCCATTCATGGACACCCTCTTCCACACTATGGCTACCTTATCTGCTCCTCAGAGTCTCTTCTCTCCTCTCTCTCTCTCTCTCTCATGCCCACATCTCATCCACAACCCTAACTGTCCCAGCTTCTTTCCCTTTCTCTCTCATTCTTTCCTAGTGATTTGGGAGTGGAGCAGTCGATAATGTCATTTGAACCAGTTTTGTAAACTCAGATTAAGTGTTGGAACTATGGAAAGCAATCAAAATTGTGCTTCTAACACCAACACCAGCACCAACAATGAACTTGAAATCACCCTTTGTGCTGTTGGTGTTATCATTCTCCTTTAAAGAAAAGATTTTACAAATATTCTTTCCTACAGTCTCTATTTGTCTGATCCAATATTTCTGCTGTTTGTTTTTGTCTTTTGCCTTCTCCAGGGTCAATCTAGCCACCTACTTCTTCAATGCCAAGCTGTACAAGTATTCCCTCTTCCAATACAAGAGAGCTTATGAAATCTTCAAAGTCTACTTGGGCACCCTGCACCCTAAGTCTCAGGAGGCTAGACAAGGCCAAAAGGAGTTGTGACCTTTCACCATGTCCAGTGACGATCTTTTCGCCATGCACGGCACTACATAGTGTCATTTGGGGCTTTATTAGTGTGATGTTAATGTTTAGGAGTAAATGATTTGTTACAATAGCCCCCCTAGGAAGAATTCATGTGATAGTGTGAACTCAATCCAACTCAGCACATGTACATAATGTGCAGTGGGTATATGACCTAGAGAGGACCCCCATTTTTACAGGGAAAACTGTTCCAAGGCACCGCATATTTTTCATTCCATCCTGCCGACCGTTCCGCCCCGCTCCAAAGAATATAATTCTTTGGTGAAAAGTTGATACAGGCTTTCCCCTTTGCTACCAATCCACCCCACAGAATTCAGTTTTCTCATCACGGTGTGTCATGTACCCCCCCCCCCAAAAAAGAAAGAAACACAATAAAAACAAAACAAAACAAATAAAACCTAGTTCCCCTTTTTGGTCTAGCCAGTGGCATGTACCTACCACTTTGGGGGTCAAGGAACCCCCCCCCCCGATTTTGCCTATTCACTCCCTTTTCAGATTACCCTCATTCTGCTCTTGAATTCTCGCCAACTTGTATTGATGATGCTCATTTCAATATCACTATTGGAATGGAAAGTCGCAAATTGTGTAGGCCCAAACTCATTCGCTTTCTCCACAGTGCAAGCCATACTGCACAACGACCTGGGACCAGCAAATAAAATTCTGTGAGGGTGGGGTACCTTGCTCTTAAATTACTCACTTCGGCTTTTGTTTGTCAGAATGACTGTCGTAATTGGAATACACACACAAATAACTGCAAGTGATTAAGCATGATAAGCAAGACGATCAAGAAGGCTGATGATTGTGATACTTCAATATTTTGCTCGGGTTTTTCCTGTCCCGGCCAGTCCATATGTTGCAGTAATATTGCATGCTTGTTTTTGAAGATATGCCGAGATATCCGATGATGACCCAAGTTGGGCCACCCGCCATAACCCTGTGATTTGCAACTTTCCAGCCCCTTTAACATGTTGACCAATTGATCACTAATATTCAATATGATGATTCCATGCTGTGGATTTAAAAAACTTATTATTTTCTAATAACTTGTGTTTACAGAATGCACTATTTAGTAAACATTATGATTTTATAGAAGTTATATTGCTTAATCCTTTAATAATGTAAATTGTGAGCAGTGTAGCCATTGAGTGTCATTCGTTATAGAAATGAACCATGACTAATATGAATAGATAAGTTGTTACCTGTATTGAAAAAAATATTTTTGTGCTGCTAGTATATCTGCAATAACCCCTCAAAAAGTTTATCAGGCATAGAGTTTAATGGTGATTAAAGGAGTTTGAAGAAAATAGATCATGATATAAGACTACACAATTTGGGCGTCTATGGAATAGAATTCCGCTTGGATACTGTAATTCATGCCCGAGAGTGCACTTGATGTCAACTAGTCTACCTCATTTGTCTCTTTTATGTTAATTAATACTTGAGAGTATATTATGATGGGGGAACCCTTGTCTGCACACCTAATATTTCACTTAAAATTGACAAACTTTCCTTTTTGTATTCCTCTAATGGCTGACCTCATTTTAATCCTCGTATCCTAGGGAGAAACTGTGCCAAAAATCTCATCAAAATCTGAACAAGAACAATGTGATTTTCAAAAGAAAAGGCGATGGTGTAAATTTGACGCGAAAAAGAGAAAGGTGCCCTTGTCTGCGCACTCATTCACTTTACACAGTCAGGACCATATTCGATATACCACTAACGAGAATGTTAATGCGAAAACGTTAGTTTCGAGGTTCAACCTGTTATGCAACATTGCGCAATACTTTGGCCGCTGTGCTATAGCTATGGGAAACCGACCTCCGGTTTTGACATTCGATGAAACAAAAAATTATTTCGCGCTATGTACAAGTTGGTTTATTTTCTTGTTCCCTGTGTTGGAAGATGAATAAATGAACTAGCGGTTCAGAATTTTTCAGAATAAACCAACCTGTACATTGGGCGAAATTCGCGTCGAAACAACAAGTTTGTTTTTTGGCTAAGAAATCCTCAACGGTTGTTCGTACACTAGTCTCGGAAGGACAGTCGTAAGTTCGGACTGTCAATATTGTAGAATATTGTAGAAAATGTAGGACCCCTACAGGGGGTATAGAGTGCTGTAATAAAACACGAGGAGAGACAAGTGATGTAGAGTGATGGTGATGTTGTCAAAAGTAGAATGGCACATTTATTACTCATATAATAAATATCAAAACAATAGCAATAAACAATGCATAACATATTCATAGGAAATATCCAAGCAATATTATCTTTATCCATGATCAAGTTTCCAATTTAATCCTTGTCTGTATAATATTTAAAGTATAAAGGAATAAAGAAATAACTCAACCCTACTATCATGAAGCATTGTGATGACATCTAAATATCTCTGTCTATCCCCTCATGATAATACTATTAATCTAAAACGTACATTAGTTGGCAATCAACATTATAATAGCAATGGTTTATTTTAGTTGACTTAAAAGTAAGAGTTATTTCATTTCTGATACTAATTTTAGGTGAATAACAAAGTTATGAAAATAAATCTAGCATCAGCTTATTAATCCGAGTGAAAAATCAGTTCCCTTTTGAAATATTAATAAGCTAACTAAATCAGTGAAACACGGTAAAATACCATTAACAGTATTACATAGCAGTTATAAAACATTTTGCAATAGATATAATACACCTCAATTTGTCAACCTCTGCTTTTGTGGCAGTTCCTAGAGGAAAACAACATGGCTGCCCTCCTGAAAAATCCAGTCAAAATTTATCAGCTCAGCAAAAAATAAATTAGAAGCCTCTTCCAAAAGGGAGGGGGGAAAATACTCTCTTCCAGGCCATGATTAGAATACATGTACATGTAGTAGAAGACACAAAGGAAAACCTGTTCTCCTACTCACCACTATTCTACTTCTCAGACTCTTTCTAAATTCTAGTCTTTCAAAACCTAGTTTTCTGTCCTACTTGACATATGGTTCTAAAGGTAAAAGTTACTGTACAAAATAGTCAACACAGTCTAAATGGGTCTGATTAATTAGACAAACTCTACCAGAGAGGAGATTAGTGGTCTCCAGGAGGCCCAAGCACAGGCTCCTTATCTCTACACTATCTCTTTCTCATTAAGCAACAGTGGTGTGTACCCAGTTTACATGTGAAATTCATTCACGTCTTTACTCCTGCATGACACCTTTACTACTATACATGAGAATCACAACAGATGCGTTCACACAATTCTAAAATCAATTAGGCTGCGTTCACATTCAATATCAAACTGATGAGAAACACACAACCTAGGGGTACAGGGCCCCTTTCACACTGTAATCATAATCCACTTTCTCTTGATAAGTACATGTATATACAATTTCGGCTCTGTAACTACTCAAATGATTAAATCTTTCACTTCAACTATTAATTCATAAACATAAGATAAGATGTTTCAATGGTAAGACTACCAATCTACGGATAAGAGAAGAGTCTGTTACATAAACTGCAATTTAGTTTTTTTTTTCGGGTCGAATCAGCTGCTTAGTTTGGCAGTACTCTGAGAGCAACTGGTAATATGGAGGCTGGGCTCCAATCAGAATTTGGGGATTCCAACCTGAAAATCGGTTGGCAGGTTGGAGTTTTATGCAACAGACCCCAGATATGCCAGAGTATAAAACTCCCGCCAACATTTCCATCTGCTGCTCTTCGGTTGGTGTTCCTGTGCCATATTTGCTGTGTGTGCTTTCATGAACAGGGGCTATATGGAGAGATTAACTTTCATTAACCATACATGTATTATTTTTTGGGTTTATCACCAATGACTGTGGAAGCGATTGGTCCCAAACTGGGACGATCGAAGATAAATGTGCCATTTGTTATTTGTTGGAACAACTTAATGAAATGCATTTCTCAGTGATTGACTCATTATGGACAAGCGTGGAATACTCTAATTTGGAATAACATAATTTTCTGTGAAGTATCGCTGTTCTAATGGCAGGTTAGCAATGGATTTCATTTTAAGGTAGGATACATGAACTCCTGTGGTTTAATAATCATAGTTATGCGCTCATTTTACAAATGCTTAGCTAAGCTAGGCTACCCATGTGATTTTTCCATGGGCTGGAAGAGAGGATACAGAAGAGAGGGAGAGAGAGCGTGAGAGGGAAAGAGAAGCGGATAATCTTTCGTGTATACAAGACGGTACGAGCAGACGGGTACACAATGTACTCTCATACTCATACACACCATGCACACGGGAGTTACGCCGATGCGAGATCGTAGAATGTTTCGCATTTGAGAAAACGGCTGTGAAAATGCTAGTTTTTTCGATCGCACAGAGCGTATCGATAGAGACGCCGACGCCGATCGAAATCCCTCTATGGGCATAAGTGAGCCATGAACGTTTCCACACTAATTTTTCCTTAGTGGAAAATCGAATATGGTCCTGACTGTTACACGCAGTTCAGGATTTTTTGCATGAAAGTGGCATTTTCAAGGCATGTGAGTAAAAAATACATAAAATAGATGCCTTTCGCCCCTTTTTCCTCATTTTTTTCAGTGATTCATATCGCTAAAATTGATTTAAAGATGATTGTGTTCTTTGTGTCTTTTGTGATGTTAGAATCGCGCCGTTACGTGTATGCGCAGACTTGGGCACTGCACAGACAAGGGGCATCAGACCATACATACTATATTATTAATATTTGTATGGTCGGGGGTCTTAAAGCTACGCACCATACAATTCGGGGTAAAATACACACGCGATACACGCAGTCAATTTCAATATCAATATTTGCATTCATTTACTGCATGTGCGTAGCTTTAGGACCCCTTCATTTTTCCAAACAAAATTTGACACCGGCATAGATATGGACCTGAAAATGTGCATTATTGACATTCACCCGTTGTAATTTTCTCCACAAATCAACATTTGAAAATGTAGAATCAAGATATAAAAATGAAATTTGCACAAACAAATAATTTTTGTGACTATTTTTATAGTGGAAATAAAGTTGAATTGAATAAGCTGAATCTTTCCCTTTTTGTTATTGTTATTGTTGCTCCTGAAATTCAAGCCACTTTCTTAAGTTTTTTTTAAATTTTTTTTATTCATAGAAACCCCTATTTTCCTTCTTGTTACAGTATTTCATCCCCCAGGGGGTGTTTCATAAAGCTGTTCGTAAGTTACGAACGACTTTACGCACGACTGGAACATGTTCCTGGGTGATAAAATCAGATTCTCATTCATTTACATGTAGCGTGAGAACGTATCACCAGTCATGCGTAAAGTCGTTCGTAACTTACGAACAGCTTTATGAAACACCCCCTGGGGGATGAAATACTGAAGAAATCACAAAAATTGGAGCCAGTATTATCAAGAGAACAGGTGTACCAGAAATGCATTTTCAGTCATCATCACAGGGCCTGTATGAATGGATACAGATTTAAAGCTTACCAAGAATTATTGATATAGAATATTTTAACTTCCTGGTTCACAGAAACATCCTAACAGTATACGATTTATTATATGATAATTATATATATATATATATATATATATATATATATATATATACATGTAAACACAGCAAAAAAAGTAACTTCCCCCTAATTCAAAACAGCATAACTTATTAACGAGTAAGTTTTGAGCAAAATAATTTGGCAGGAGTTTTCCTACACATATTGCCTAACTTCGGTGTAAAAATGAGATTGATCTATCAAGTCATGCATGAGTGAGGAGACATTAAAGGCAAAAATGTCACTTTTCAAAAGTCACATGAGTCATTTTGGGGAATCTGTGAAACAAGCTTTTTCTGGTGCTGTTTAAGTGCAGTTGATGTTTATTGAGATTGTGTCATGGTTGGGATGAGGATATTTTTAATGATGAAGCAAGAAATGTTAAAAAATTACCGTCTAATGCTGGAGAAACGACTACCCGGTATTTTCACATAATGTGCTGATTCATGTTGGTTGATGCCAATTCTTCCATAAACTGAAAGGATTTTGTAGATTTAGGAGGGCTGAACATCCTTTTCTTCAAAAAAAATTGTGTTTAACCAGCTGTGATAAATATGAAAAATGTGAGGGATAGGCATGACGGGGTCAAACAATGGAAGAAACCAAATACGTCAAAGTTTTGTTTCACAGACCCCCCGAAATGACTCTTGTGTCTTTTGAAAAGTGACATTTTTGCCTTTAATGTCTGCTCACTCATACATGACTTGACGGATCATTCTCATTTTCACAATGAAGTTAGTCAATAAGTGTAGGAACACTCCTGCCAAATTAATTTGCTCAAATGCTATTTTTAATTAGGGGGGAGTTACTTTTTTGTTGTGTTTATTATGTGACAAAGAATTCATCATGGGTTCTTATTGTATACACAGGAAATTGCAGTCACGCATCATATATTTACCAGAACGTGACAAATGACATTTTTTATTTTAATTATAGAATTATTGTATAACCAGGAAATTGCAGTCACGCATCGTATATTAACCAGAACGTGACAAATGACATTCTTTATTTCAGTTAGAACATGTGATTAGAACATAACTAGAACATGACAAATCAAACATTCTTTGTTTTCTCCAATAGAGCAATATAATTTAATAGCAGCAGTATTTGTAGCCATTTGTGGAAAATGTATTTGTTTAAAAATGTATAATTGATAATTACTCTCTGTTACAATTTTCGAAGAAAAAAATATTGGGGGCGGTATAGTGATGAGCATGCGAAGCGTGCGAATTACATATTGTGCACCAAGTGCGTTCCCTGGGTGGGAGTTCAGTGCATGGGGAGGATGCAGAGGTTTTTGTCGTCGTTTTTTTAAAATCTCTTTTCTTACCTTCTTTTACCCTTTTTTCTTACATTCTTTTTCCCTCTTTTGCGTATTTGGATGGGGGTGATCGCCCCCATTGTCCCTTCCTTTTTGGCTAAACGTAGGTTCATTTACCGTGAGCCTGCCATAGATTTTTATATTATTATTTTACTATTATATTAGTGCTGTCAGCCGGTCCGGGATCGGGAACAAATCCCGGCGGTCTGAGGTCTCGAGACGGTTCCGGGACGGATCCGGTATCAATCAATTGAGACCGCATCCCGGCAGAAAAGAAAAAAAAAAATCATCAAATAATAATAACTGGCTATTGATTCATGTTGTTAAGTTTCGGCATAATCGTGCTTGTACTTACAAAATACGAGAGAGCTAATGCTTAACGTTAGATCTATATTTTGGCTTTCACTACGATTGCATTGTGAAATTATCCGCTGCTCCATATTCGTGTCTATTTCTGTAATTCGTGTTCATTTTCCAAGCGCACGTATAGTAGCAGAAGACACCAGCGCAGCCAACTCATTGGGCCATAATCCGCTGCTCCGTATTCATGTCTATTTCTAAGATTCGTTTTCGCTTTCCACGTGCACGTAGCTGAAGCATCAGCGAACGCATTGCGCAATAATTCGCTGCTCTGTATTCTTGTTTATTTCTGTGATTTCCACCCGCACGTAGCTGGAGAAACCAGCGAACGTAATGGTATTATGAAACTGTTGCTTACTTCAGTTGACAGTGAAAAGTTGCAGAGAAGAAATCCCATAGAACAGTACAGAATTTTCTCTCGCGGAGCCATTCTTTTATACATGCTGAAGTTATCGCTTATTTTTCAAATTCTCAATTTGAAGAGTACGTTCGTTTGCTGCATAGCGCAAGTACATCTGCCGATAGGACATAACATTAATAATTATTGAGGCGATCCTCGATCTTCAAATTGGCTTCGAAAGGGCTGGTCATGAAGCGATTACAGTTTGGAGAGAGCAAGCCAGATTAGTTATGGTGGCACCGCCGACCGGGGCGACTTGTTTTCCTTTCCCACGTTTTGAATGAATGCTAAAAATTTGCCGCGGCGGCACGCTTTGATTGTTAACAAACGAAAGAATCAAGTGCAAGTTAGATACAAATCACAATCATAACATGTACATGGCAGTGATGTTGCTTACGTATCGCAACCGGAAATGTATGTACCGTAAGTAAGTTAGACCCCTTTGGACAACCCGATGATTATTTGTAGATCTAGCCGACTTTCATTCCGAGATCCGGGACGAACCGAGATCCCGTTAAGAAAAATGAAAAGTTGCCGGGACAGTTCCGGGCCGGGAATTTAATTCAAGATAACAACACTATATTATATTATATGATTTCGGAACGATTCTCTCTTGCAACATAATTATTATGATCATACGGATATTGGATTTTTTTTCATGGTTAGTAGAGTGTATTTGCATCCGTTCTGATTTGTTATTATCATCCGTATTTTTCATCATATTTACAAACATAAGCAATCACACAATCACACAAAAATGATTCATTAAGAAACTTTTTTCTTTCACTTTATATTATGTTGATATAATCAATATGAATGTTGTTTTTATTGAAACAAAGAAGTAAATCACATAATATCCTACATGTAGAAAGTTACTGCTACACCTTATATATTGGACTACATTATTTATACGGTTTTGTTTAATTTCGCCGGTCTCCATCATTATTATTTTTTTTTTTCAAATATCAAAATATTTGGGTTAATATGTGAAATAATTGTTACAACCACAACAATCGTTACTTGGTATGCATGGAATGAAATGGTGTAAAATATAATGGTGACAGAATAAAGTGAAGATAATTCTGATATTTTATTTGGCAATTTTTATAGTTCTATACTAAAGTTATTTGACATGAGTGCAATTACAAATATAAATATGCATTATGTTAAAATATTGATACCATTCAATGTTAAGCAGTTCTATCTTTCTATGCCTTTTTTTTCTGTTTGCCTCTAGTCCACCATCTTTCATCTTGTCTTCTGTCCCTCCCTATAATCTTGAAAACATTTCTTTCCTTTTTTCTTCCATCACGTCTTTCCTTGTTTCTATTCTATTTAGCTTTATCTTTCCATTTTACTTTTGTATTATTCTTATTTATTCCCATTTAACCTTTTTTCCCCCAATCCATTCTTCCGTCTTCATCTTTTAAACGTGATACAAAGTCTGCTGCTTTCAAGCAATGATACTGGCAGAATAAACATTCTTTAGTTTAATCAGAACATGTGAGTAGAACACCAGAACATTAATCAGAACATATATGACAAATCAAACATCCCTTGTTTTCTCCAATAGAGCAACATAATACAATGCTGTATATGGTTCCAGAATCCTCGAATACCCATAGATTTTGAAAGGATAATGCTGTTTATACATGACATTGGGAATTGAACTGTTAAGAAACGTTAAAGTAGTAAAATGTTCTGATTGTTTACATGCTTATTCTGAATTCACCAGTGCATCACTCTACTATACCGTAGAGTGCCTTAAAAACTTGCATACCAAATAACAGTAACAATAATGATGATAATAATGGTAATAAGTAAATAATAATAATAATAATAATAATAATAATAATAATGATAATAATAATAATAATAATAATAATAATAATAATTAAAAATAATAAACTGGCAGCTTGCTTAGATCGACGAGAAACTCGATGTCTATAGTGGCTGATCTAGGTATACTTGCAGAAAAAAAAAGATTCTGGAACGTTATAATGCTCTATATTCCTCTTAGACGTATATTGATAGCGGCTTGTATCCTCTGGAAAAGATGCTATAGACCAATTTCACAACGCAAGAGGGCAGCAGACTGTTCGACAAAGTTCGACATACTGCGGTGGGCGCTCCAACTTTTATAGTACACAAGTCAATAGCGCGTTATGTACATTCGTTCGATTTTTTGTCTATTTTCACCAGTATACGCAGATTTATTTTAATATTTGCAATGAGAAATTATCAGGGAAGTTCAGGTCGCAGCTGTGCGGTGCTCAAATGCCACAAGAATGAGAAAAAGTTTAAAAATTGGAAGCTAACTGAGTGCGAAATTCACTCGCTTTTGACTCATGAAGCCTGTTTGTGTGAGAAGCCGTACTCCCTATACAGGTTTCCGTAAGCAATGTGAAGGAATTCATCGCCAGTGGGTAAAAACATCAACAGAAAGGACTTTGAAGTCAAGAAACATTATCATTATGTACTTTGGCGTAAAATTTAATGAGTGAAAACATGACTTTGTAAACGGGTAAGATTTAGGGCTCCCGTTTACTACGGCCTCTATGCTGCAATCGAACTCTTACTGAGAAAACTAAGTTGAAAAACCGTCGAAAGTACAAAAATACATCATACCTCCATCCGTTAGATATGACCATTGTCTTACCTCATCTACCCATGTATCCATGCTTAATTTTATTGATCCAGAATAAAGTAAAAAACGACTGCTTAAAAGCCCCCTCACACCTAACCGAATTGCCTGAAATATGCCTTGCGATGGCTGGCGAAAGGCATGAAAAAAATCGTTTTCAATGGTAAATGATTACCCTTCGTGTTTGGGTTCGTACACCTTCTGAACTAACAGCTGCGATTATTCAGATTCGCGCGGAAATTTTGAACCTGCTTGAAATTCCCAACGAATTGAAAAATCGTTGGTCATCTGTTTGAATTCGCATCTCTTAATTAGTCTGCGGTAATCGTTCGTTTATCCTTCGTGTGTTATTGTCGCGCATAGTCCCTCATCGCGCTTTTGCAAAAGTGGACCGAACTCGAAAGAAACCTTAACGAAGCAACAGGATGACAAAATATGAGTTGCGCATGGAAACGAAGATACTATGACAAACGGATTTTCGCTTGCCATCTTCTATGCGAAGGGAAACCAATACTAACTTTTACTAAATATTAATAGCGATACATACACGAAGACAAGGCTAAGAGATACTAAGACAAACTATGGATTGCGAATTCGAGCGAATGACCAGACGAATGATTTGGCGAGTTCTTTCGTGCCTTCCCTCTGCCTTTGCCTCTTTCACTGTAGGCATCATTGGCGTAAATCCCGGGGGGGGGGGGGGGGGGTGGGGGGGGGGATATATCCCCCACTTTTTCAAGAGGAGGGGATGGCGTGTACAAATTCCCCCCCCCCCCCCCACTTTTTAGGGAAGAAATGACATTCGAATTAATCAGTTAGTAAAACTTTTAAAAATCTGTCATAAAAAACATCTTATTTTAGAATTTCTATTTGAAAATGCAATTGAAAACCAAAAAAGTGGTTACTTTTTTTGGCTAGCTCGCTTCGCTCGCTCGTCATATTTTAGAAAAATGCGATTAAAAACTGGAAAAGTGGTTATTTTTGGCTCGCTCGCTTCACTCGCTCGTCATTTGTTAAAATTTCTATTTGAAGATGTGATCAAAAACCAGAAAAGTGGTTATTTTTTGGCTCACTCGCTTCGCTCGCTCCCAAAATGAAAATTAAAACGTGTGCAAGGGGTCTGTGCGGATGGATGAGGGTGTGTGTTTATACTTAAGTGTGAGTTCGACAGAAAAAAAAAATCGGCAAAAAAGTCAATCACCCCCCCCCCCCCCCCCCACTCCTCAAAGTGGATTTACGCCGGTGGTAGGCATGTTGCGTGGATGACTTCTCTAGCCGTACTGATATCCGGACGGACGTGGTCGCTTTTTTACACCCCGAGGAGCGCACACAAACGTACAAGAACGCCCGATCTATTCCCTCGTCTTCGTTTCTAATCGCACGCCATATCAAACCATTGATCACTGTTCGTTCGTCTTATTGGGTTATATCAACCCTTCGCTCGCCTTCGGCTGCAATTTACTCAAAGAGGTGAATCGAAAATTCGATATCCTTCAGCATGTCATATTAATTCTTCGCTTACCGTTCGTTGATAAAATTTGACAATAGTTACTGATCGCATGATTTGACGGAAATTTTATTTGAATTCGTTGAATTCGTGTGCATGTCGTGCATTTTTCCCATTCGTCACCCTTCGTCCGCCTACATTCGGTCAGGTGTGAGGGGGCTTTAAATCTTATTTTTCTGCCTTTGCACTAAAATCTATCGTATCATTACAATATCATCTTCTCCTAGACCTTTTCAGGCACGATGTCTTCTTGCTGGTTGGTGTCCTTGTTCCGAATCGTTGCGATCATGTCGTGGTCGTTGGTTGCGGATTCGACAACGCCTGCATCCTCGACGACAGATTCCCACCGAGATGTAATCTCGAACTACGGCGGAGGGATTGGCCCGGATGGGAAACCTCTGGAGCCCTACTGGAGACCTGAATTTAACCCAGTAAATAACATTCAAGTAAGTCAAACAAAGGGAAATGTGGGCATGGTGGGGAAAAGAAAGAAAGAAAGAAAGAAAGAAGAAGAAGAAAAAACGAGGCATTTGAATTCGTCAGATGACGAATTAGGTGGTCTGTCAGCATCTTTTAGATTTGGACATGGATAGTGATGAAGTCATTGGTAAAGACGATTGATAAAATTTTTACGTCTCGATAGGAGACTAACGTCATAGAAATTGGTTGATTTGATATTGAGGCATAATGAAAAGGCGACCCAAAGCTTTATTTCACGTTAACGAATCAGATTTTCTAAAGCGTGGTACATGAACTACTCTGCACTGCATTGCAATAGTCATAACATGCCAAAATCAGGCAGTTTATTGCATTGACTGTGACTGTATATGTAATCATGATTAAAAAGGATACTAACATAAAATGTAAGAAGAAAGCAAAAGGGAAAATGTCTATAGCGTTTTTCATAAACTACTGTGCCCTGCATGGCAATAGTCGTATCAGGCCAAAATCAGGCAGTTTATTTGATTGAAAGTGACTGTATATGTAATCATAGTTGAGGATAATAACATAAAAATGTAAAAAGAAAGCAAAAGGAGTGCCCCCCTCCCCTCCGGGACTCGAACCAAGGACCTTGAGGATGTGAGGCAAGTCATTTAAAGGTATACCTGAAAACAGCTCATAGAGATAACACTTAGATGGAAAACGGAATTCTAATATTCTAATATATTTTTCCCGACAAATTTCCACATATTTCCGACATCTGGCTTAAAATATATGGACGTATAAGTTAGAGAATTTTCTCATCTACAACATACTTGAAGATGGGCGAAAATCAAGCAGAAATAACGGAGAGGTTGATCAAAGAAGACGAGAATGTAGAATCAAGAATTACGTAAAGGTCATGTCCCATTACGATTACACGTAAAATGAGAAAAATTGACATGGTACCATTTATCGTAAATTTAGACAGTGATGACGTCATCAAAATGAGAAATAACGAAATAAGATTTGTAGAAAATTATCTCAGCTACTACATATCGAAAGTCCAGCACAAATTGACCAACGGTAAGAGAGATAGACTTGGTTAAATGCAAAAAATAAAACATCATAAAAATAAAAATCGAAATTTTGAGTTCACATCAAAATAGAATGACGTCACATCATCGAAAAAAGTGAATTTTTGTCTTGGATTCACATCTACAACTCATGACCTTTCAGAATATGTAAAAGAAAAAATGGGATATCCATGCATTTTCAGGAGCTATGGTGGATTTTAAAAGGATATGCTTTTTTTTACTTTATTTTCAACATTGACGCGCTCATGGATTTTGAACTTTGGCATGCGCGTGCGACCTTATGGCTAGTTGAAATCGGTTTTAAATGGATGGAAAATGTTAAGAAAAGGGTCAGGAATGCAAAGCAATTGAAAACACGGCGTTTTCCCGTTATTTAGGACCTGCGCGCGCACATGACGTGCGCTCGGACCCGGACGCGCTTAAATTTTTGAAATGCTTAAAATGGCCTGAAACGTCTGCAAAATAAATTTGAATCGATTCTGAGCATTTTCAATTTTTCCGCGCGCGCTGACGCGCGGAGGTACGCGTTCGCGCGCCTCTCAGTAGATAGAATTGTTTGGACTGATATGAATATTTATCATGCCAAATATGAATAAAAATTGACTTTTTGTTATGAAGATATGATCATGAAATATTTACAAAATGCCTTTCATTAAATTCGCTACTTAAATTTTAATTATCATGTTGTTGTATGTCTTAGGAAAATGCTTCTGAATGTGCTGCTTTCCTGAAATACCACATACTGACTTAAACTGCTTATTGTATATACACGATAAGGGTATGAGTGTTAGACAAGTATATGGATTACGCAATGCATAGGAAAAGGGCCAGCTAGTACACCATGTTTTGTTTAAAAGCTTAAAAAGAAAGACAGAGAGAGGGAAGGGAAAACCAAAACGGAGACAATAATGATTATAAGCTGCATTTTCACGGACTGGGTCATCAGGCGAAACGCCAAACATGAGTAAGGGGAAAACACAAAATACTTTGAAGAAAATATGAGTTTCTAATGATATTACCTCACAAGTTGGAAGGGCTAAGGCCTAGAGAACAACTGCTGTCTAAATAAAAATGATAAATGATGGTAGAAACATACTCAAACCTCACACGTCGACCTGGAAAAAAGGACGGGAATGTGCATGTTTTTGGCGGAGGGGCGGGTTTAGAGCTGTGTGCTAGTATCAGCTAAGTGAAGCGGGCCGTCAAAAGCGTCCCCCCCCCCCTCCCTCCCTGCCAATCACTCCCGAAAAAAATTAATAAATAAGATAAATGAGGGCCCTTTTAAAAAGGGCCCTCACACAAGGGGAAAATGATGAAGATAGAAACACACTAAAATAACGTCTCGATCACGTCGACCTGGACGGAAGGAGGAGAATGTCCTTGTTTTTGGCGGGGGTTAGGGGCCGTGTGCTGGTAGTTCGCGTTTGAGGTTGGGCCCAAAGAGCGTTTGCCACCCTCCCCTCAAAAAAACAAGCAAACAAACGGAACCCGGGGGTCTCTATACACGGAATATGTCGCTTTTAGGAAACGTATACTAAAAATCGTCTCCATCACGTCGACCAGCAAGATATTATATGGACAGCATTTTTTTTTCGGAGGGGGTTGCTTCTTTTCAGGTAATCTCAGTACTTTAGTATTAACTGTGCCAATCACGGATGTATTAACATTAATTAGATTACTTCCTGAACAATTTTTTCCATTACTGGTTTTCCAAACATTATCCAAACCTGCTGAAAATACATGCTTGCGTTTTACAACTTTTTTGTTAGTTTTTTGTTGCAGAATCATCCTTTTCTCAATGATCTACAAAAGCGAAACAATGAACATAGCCTTATCTAATTTGTTACGTGGCAATGGTTTCTTTGTAGGGAAAACGTTATCTGTATCGGTACCATGGTCGAAAAAAATTTAAACGTGGATAGGACAATATCATTGAGCAAGGGGAATTTGAGGGGGTGACAATCATCCCCGGTTGTTTTGCACGATACCTAGACTCAATCGAGCACTCAAGCAATCATGCTCAACTTGCAAAGCGAAACAAATAAACCAACTCCAGCAGCTAAGTCCACATCTTTTTTTGCATTTAGTCGGTTACAAAACGGATTAAGGGAGGACTGCTTGATCATGTTGATGATGATATGCCCTTATTCAATGAAGTGCATGTAATAGTGTAGAAAATGGACAGAAGTCATGCCACATAATGTGAAATGTCATGAACACAGTAGAATTAAAACGAGTATATGAATAAGGTGTTACCTAACACTGTAATATAAAATGAGGCCAACATGGACAAGGCCCAGCTATCTTTGTACCAAATATTGCAGACCATTCTAAGCTGAAAAATATTTCGAGTCCCAGTCACGTCTTTCGGATGGGGACGTTAAAGGTCGGTCCCAGACGCATATTGTCCCAGATATACTTGCGAGAACGTTAATTTTTTCAGATGTATATCTGGGACAATATATGTCTGGGACCAACGTATATTGTCCCAGACGTATGTCTGGGACAATTGTCTGTGATATCAAAATGAGCAATACCTTCGACTTACTAACAATGTACTAAGGTAGAAAGTAATGGCTTACAGAATGACTTACAGAGAAGAAAGAGAGAGGGGCGCATTATGTAGAAATAAAGAGTGAGAGTCAGAGAGAGAGAGAGAGAGAGAGCATTTTGCACCTTTAAGGGTGCAGTGAGCTACATTTTGCACCCTTAAGTATACAGTGTTGTACATTTAGGCAAATTTGCACCCTTTTGAATGCAAACAATTCGTCGCCCTTCAAGGGGCATACTTTGCACCTTTAAGGGTGCAGACTGGCATTTCCGGGTGCAAACAAGTACAGAAGGGTGTATCTTTGCACTTTTTTTCATGTAGGGTGCGAGATTGCATCCAAAAAGGTGCTGTGAGTGTTGCTTTTAGGGACATATTTTTTCTTAATGTCTGGATGAATTAACATTAATCAAATTTCTTCCTCAACAATTTTGTGTCAATACTAATTTTCCTTATGTTATCCAAACCTGCTGAAAATACATTCGTTGTTCACCTTGTTTGTGCTGGTTTTTGTTTGCACAGTCATCTTTTTCTCAATGCTCTACAAAAGCGAAACAATGAACAAAGCCTTATCTAATTTGTTACGTGGCTATGATTTCTTTGTAGGAAATCCATATCGGTATCATGGTCGAAAAAAATGTGGGTAGGACAGTATCATTGAGCAAGAGGAATTTGAGGGGGCTGACAATCATCCATGGTTGCTTGGCTCGATACCTAGTCTAAATTCAGCACTCAAGCAATCATGCTAAAACTTGCAAAGCGAAATAAATAAACCAACTACAGCAACTAAATCCCCATCTTTTTTTCCATGAGGGTAACGACAGAATTCGTTGATGGCGAATTTCAAAGTGGGTCCACCAATACACATTACGCTTACCAATGTTTGAGCTGTGAGGATTGTCCTTGAATTTCACAGAGAAAAACTTAGTTTTGGTAAAACTGAAAAGGATAGCTATCTATATTTTTTTGTCGTTTAGTCAGTTACAAATATGGATTAAGGGAGGATTGCTTGATGATATGCCCTTATTCAAGAAAGTGCATGTAATAGTGTTGAAAATGGACAGAAGTCATGCCGTCATGTAAAAATGTCATGAAGACAGTATAATTAAAACGAGTATATGGAAAGTGCGTTACCTAACACTGTAAAAGAAGATGAAGAAAAAAAAGCCGACATGGACAATCCCCGGCTATTTTTGTGGATCTTAACAAAGTAACCCTACTAGTATAATGGGAGCTCTATGAAATATGAAGCGTATTGACACATTTTATTGCAGTGTTCATCACTTAATAATGCATGGTAGTGTATTTGATATCAAAATGAGCATTGCATTTGACTTACTCAGGTAGAAAGTAATGACGAGAGACCACTTACAGACGGTCATGCAGACAGAGGAATAAGGGAGAGAAATGAAGAGAGAGAGAGAGAGAGAGAGAGAGAGAGATGAACAGCGAAATGTATGAAGCAAATGGGCAGAGTTAGAGAAAATGGCTATCATTTTAAGGAGAGACGGGGGGGGGGGGGGGGTAGAGAGTGTGAAGTAGGGTTGAAATAAGCACACTCAGATACAATACTGTGGAATGCATGGCAAAAAGGAAAAAAAAAGTCAGTGAGAGAAAGAGAGAGAAGGGATCATGTGCAGTTATTCAGACTCATATGCAATGTCGGAGAATACATGAAAAAAAAAAACCCAGACAATAAATAGAATGAAGGAGAGAGAGAGCAAGAGAAAAATACAGAGAGACAAAGAGGTAGGTTAGTTGCAGATAGACTCTGAAACAGTGGCGGTGTAGAAGAGGTGAATACCAATAGAATTGGAAGAGAGAGAGAGAGAGGGAGAGAAGTAGATTGGATGAAGTAGCATATGTCTTTTCAAAAGGTTCAATTAAATTCAAATATGTTTATTGTTTTCCAAAGCCATATAACGAAAAATAGAAGAAAAAAACCCCCTAAATACTATGTAAATATAATAAATTGTATGATGTGTTCTGTAACTCTTTGCCGATAAAATAATATCAAAGAAATCTTTTGAATTGTTGAAACATTCAATTTTGTCTAAAAGCTGTCAAGGGAGGACAAAAGAGAAATAAAAAAGATATTTGAATTCGTCAGTAGAGATGAATTAGGTGGTCTGTCATCTGTCAATATCTTCTAGTTAAAGAATTTCCTTTCGAAGGACGTCGACTAAAAAAAAAATAATTAAAAAAAAAACCCTAACATTATTCATAGAAGGTGGGAGTGCCCTAAAAATGGAAAAACATGTTTAGATTCTTTTTCCAAAGCTATTATCGACCAAAAGACGTCATTTGACGAACTTGTACCTGTTTTCTCTATCGGATGAGGCCATTTTCAGATTTGCTCTTTCCAAACTCGAGATTGAGTGAAATTTAGGTATGGACCGGAGCTCTGGACTTTAAAGAATAAAAAAATAATACAAAAATTGGTTTCTGGTTTTGCGTGTGCATGATGTTGGTGGACGATGCGATGCCTGTTCCGATTTTGAAAAGGATTAATGATCTAGTTTGGGAGACATGACCATTCCTTGATTTTGAGAAAATAGGTAAAATTTGAAAAATTGCCATGCCACCATTGATTGTCAATTTAGACAATGATGCCGAACGTTGTCAAAAAGAAAAACTACGAACTTCTTCAGATAGAGAATTGTCTTAGTTTCAAATCATGCGACTCTTGGAGAAAATCAACCATGAATAAGCGAGATAGTCGTGTTCAAAGGCAAAAATATGACGTCAATGAAAAATCGAAATTTGGATTTTTGCGAGCTTGTAGACGCGTGATTTTCACAAAATGGCACCTGGATGACGTCACGATGTCCCGATGAACATGATACTATTCCAAAATCTAGATCTTATCAGGACTGACAACTGACCAAAATTTCATGAAATTTGAACCAGCCGATTCTGATATTTCGACTGCACAAAAAAGTGGGTGGAAGGAAATAAAAATAACGAGATTTAATTTGTCATTCGATCGGACGAATTAGGTGGTCTGTCGTCTTTTTATATGGATATGATATCTATGATTATGAAAGGTATATCACAGTTGGCCTTTTATTCATCATTTTCATCTTCAGGGTTTGTATCACAGTCAACAACATTGCTATCTCATTATCAAGGTCATCAAGAGAATTATAGGCATTCTCAATTAAAATCCCAACTCAGAGAAAATTTACGAAGAGGAAACAGCCCTGATAAAAACGTTTTGTGAACGTTCTGAAAACATTTTGTGAACGTTTGTTAAATAAAAAGACGTAGCGGACCTTATAAAAATGTATTGTAAACAATTTATGAACCTTCTTAAAATGTTTTGCGAACGTTTTTAAAGACGAAGACGTAGCGGACGTAATAAAACGTTTTGTAAATGTTTTGTGAACGTTCTGAAATCGTTTTGTGAACGTTTGGTAAAGACAAAGACGTAGCAGACCTAATAAAAACGTTTTGTAAACGTTTATTAAAGTCGAAGACGAAGCGGACCTAATAAAAATCGAGTAGAAATAACGGAGCTGTTGCTCAAAAAATACGGGAACGTAGAATCAAGAATTGAGAAAAGGTCATGTCCCATAGACAATACACGCAAAACGTGAAAAGTGGAAATTGCCCCGCTTATCGAAAAATTAGACTATGATGACAATGAAAAATGAAGGCAATTTCTATATAAAAGCATTGTCGAAACAATGAACATAGCCTTATCTGATTTGTTACGTGGCAATGGTTTCTTTGTAGGGAAAACGTTATCTGTATCGGTACCATGGTCGAAAAAAAATTAAACGTGGGTAGGACAATATCATTGAGCAAGGGGAATTTGAGGGGGTGACAATCATCCCCGGTTGTTTTGCACGATACTTAGACTCAATCGAGCACTCAAGCAATCATGCTCGACTTGCAAAGCGAAACAAATAAACCAACTTCAGCAACTAAGTCCACATCTTTTTTGTATGAGGGTAACGACAGAATTCGTTGATGGCGAATTTAAAAATGGATACACCAATACATATTACGTTAACCAATGTATGAGCTGTGAGGATTGTCCTTGAACTTTACAGAAAAAAAACTTAGTCCTGGTAAGATTGAAAAGGATAGCTATCTCTTTTTTTTTTTTTTTTTTGTCATTTAGTCGGTTACAAAACGGATTAAGGGAGGACTGCTTGATCATGTTGATGATGATATGCCCTTATTCAATGAAGTTTGAAGTTTGAAGTTTCTTTTATTTCCGCATAATGTAAGTAACACAATTAAACAAACATACATATTCTTATTCTTGGAATAACAATATTTGAAATAAATTTGCATATGAAAAATAATACATTTTACTGTTTGTAAGTATTAAAAGGTCGGTCCCAGACGTATATTGTCCCATCCGTGTGCGGCTCTTCTCCTGCAGATTGACTCTGGTCCGTTCCCGTGCAGGTTCGACTCCCAGTCACGTCTTTCGGATGGTGACGTTAATGGTCGGTCCCTGACGTATATTGTCCCAGATATACATCTGAATTTTTTTTTTACAGATGTATATCTGGGACAATATACGTCTGGGACCGACGTATATTGTCCCAGACGTATATCTGGGACAATTGCAGGGATATCAAAATGAGCAATACCTTCGACTTACTAACAAAGTACTAAGGTAGAAAGTAATGGCTTACAGAATGACTTACAGAGAAGAAAGAGAGAGGGGCGTATTAGGGAACAGATAGGCCTACATGGAAGAAAAAATGTGGAAATAAAGAGTGAGAGTCAGAGAGAGAGAGAGAGAGAGCATTTTGCACCTTTAAGGGTGAAATGAGCTACATTTTGCACCCTTAAGTATGCAGTGTTGTACCCTTTCGTGAAGGTGCAAATTTGCATCCTTTTGAATGCAAACAATTCGTCGCCCTTAACCCATAGCAGTACAGGGCTTTCTTGAGCTCTGAATTTCTCATCTTCATTCCTCAAATTGGCAATACAAAATATTTTTTTTTGCATGTTTACATAGCTTGAAAAAAATAAATATGGATATAACATAAACCAAAATGAAATATAATTGTAAAATTGAATCAGAAATTGCTAATTTGAAAACAGAAAGAGTGATTATATATTATTCACTGCGTTGCCAATTTAGAGAGTTTAATGATTAGTTACACTTAAACTGCTCTAATTCGAGAACGCCACACCATACAGCGATGGGAATGGGCTCAAATTTGTCAGTGCATTTTTCTCTTTCTGCTCATGTATGATATGTACTGCCCAACATTGTGGAACCAACAGATACTGCAAAAGCGTCTCCTAAAAGTGACACTGTACCTCTATGGGTTAAAGGGGCAAACTTTGCACCTTTAAGGGTGCAGACTGGCATTTCCGGGTGCAAACAAGTACAGAAGGGTGTATCTTTGCACTTTTTTTCATGTAGGGTGCGAGATTGCACCCAAAAAGGTGCTGTGAGTGTTGCATTTAGGGACATTTTTTTTTCTTAATGTCTGGATGAATTAACATTAATTAAATTTCTTCCTCAACAATTTTGTGTCAATACTAATTTCCCTTATTTTATCCAAACTTGCTAAAAGTACATTCGTTGTTCACCTTGTTTGTGCTGGTTTTTGTTTGCAAAATCATCCTTTTCTCAATGCTCTACAGAAGCGAAACAATGAACAAAGCCTTATTAAATTTGTTACGTGGGTATGATTTCTTTGTAGGAAATCGATATCGGTATCATGGTCGAAAAAAATTTAAACGTGGGTAGGACAATATCATTGAGCAAGGGGAATTTGAGGGGGTGACAATCATACCCGGTTGTTTTGCACGATACCTAGACTCAGTCGAGCACTCAAGCAATCATGCTCAACTTGCAAACCGAAACAAATAAACCAACTTCAACAACTAAGTCCAAATCTTTTTTTTGCATGAGGGTAACGACAGAATTCGTTGATGGCGAATTTAAAAATGGATACACCAATACATATTACGTTTACCAATGTATGAGCTGTGAGGATTGTCCTTGAACTTTACAGAAAAAAACTTAGTCCTGGTGAGATTGAATAGGATAGCTACCTCTTTTTTATTGTGGTCATTTAGTCGGTTACAAAACGGATTATGGGAGGACTGCTTGATCATGTTGATGATGATATGCCTTTATTCAATGAAGTGCATGTAATAGTGTAGGAAATGGGCAGAAGTCATGCCACATAATGTGAAATGTCATGAACACAATAGAATTAAAACGAGTACCGTAAACTGGGGTGGCTTTGGACAAATTTGAACTATTTACATCAATATCTTCATTATGAACAGAGGAATTCTAGGGGTAATGTGGGGGTTGGCAAGTACCAATAAAGAAGAAATTGTGTTATATAGATTTCCCTGCAGTTTATTTTATTTCATTATTATTTTTGGGTCAAAGTTTGTCCAAAGTGACCCCGGAGTTTGGGGTGACTTTGGACAACCATAAATATCCCATTTGCATAATCACCTGTACAGCTAATTGTCTAAAGTAAACCTCCTTATGGGGGAACTATGGACTAAAATACAGTTTTTTTAAATCTTAACAACTCCAATTTGTTCAATTTTTTCAACAGCCACCAAATAATGACTTACAAGTACAACTTGTACATATACGTTTTTGTGGTGGTATTTTGGCTACAAAATTTTGCTAGGGGCATTAACAGACACTTGGTTGCACACTTTTTTCAAGATTTTGTAATTAAATTTGATATTTTGAATTCTTATAAGCCTAAATATTCAAAACAGTAAATTAACAAATTTGAAAAAGTGTAGTTAAGCAGGACACTGCATGAATTTTCTGTGGACCTGTTACTTGCGATTAGCACGGTTAGTAGTTAGACCACCTGGTTAGCTTTGGACTACAATACAGTTTATTTTCAATCTTAACAACTCCAATCTGTTCAATTTTTTCAACAGCCACCAAATAATGACTTACAAGTACAACTTGTACATGTACATACGTTTTGTGGTGGTATTTTAGCTACAGAATTTTGCCAACAATAAACATGTAAGAACTTTCATTTTAAAGGGGCATTAACAGACACTTGGTTGCACACTTTTTTTCAAGATTTTGTAATTAAATTTGATATTTTGAATTCTTATATGCTTAAATATCCAAAATAGTAAATGAACAAATTTGAAAACGTGTAGTTAAACAGGGCACTGCATGAATAGTTAGGTAGCTGTCGAACATTTGGTACTCCTTTGATGTCCAAAGTCACCCCGTACGTGAAGCCAAATCATGGGGTGAAATTGGACATGACCTATTTTCAGATTTGCAAGGGAGGTCAGGTATCAAGACTATACAGGTGGGTTCATGATCCCTTTATGTTCACTATCCAGCCAGTAGGCTTGAGCTTTCATTCTTCTGTATTTCTGGAGTACCAAAAGTTCGACGGCCATAAAAATCAAGCATTTTATGGACCCTGCAAAGAAAAGTACAAAAACACTGTAAGGCAATGAAATATACAAGAGCACAATAGTTATTCATAATATTCACACATTCCCCTAAAATAACATACAGAAAAAATACTGGAAATACCACAAGGTAAAGAATGTAAAATGAAACAATACTTTTTTTTCTGTTGTGTCCAAAGTCACCCCTATGTCCAAAGTCACCCCAGTTTACGGTATATGAATAAGGCGTTACCTAACACTGTAATATAAAATGAGGCCAACATGGACAAGGCCCAGCTATCTTTGTACCAAATATTGCAGACCATTCTAAGCTGAAAAGTATTTCAAACCATCTTATGAACAGATAGCCCTACAAGAGCTTTGAACTCTGTGAAATATGAAGCAAAATGATAAATCTAATGGCAGTGTTCATTACTTGATAACGTCACCATCTTTCGTCACCATATGTCGGATGGTGACGTTAAAGGTCGGTCCCAGACGTATATTGTCCCATCCGTGTGCGGCTCTTCTCCTGCAGATTGACTCTGATCCGGTCCCGTGCAGGTTCGAGTTCTAGTCACGTCTTTCGGATGGTGACGTTAAAGGTCGGTCCCAGACGTATATTGTCCCAGACATACGTCTGGGACAATTGTCTGTGATATCAAAATGAGCAGTACCTTCGACTTACTAACAAAGTACTAAGGTAGAAAGTAATGGCTTACAGAATGACTTACAGAGAAGAAAGAGAGAGGGGCGTATTAGGGAACAGATAGGGCTACATGGAAGAAAAAATGTGGAAATAAAGAGTGAGAGTCAGAGAGAGAGAGAGAGAGCATTTTGCACCTTTAAGGGTGAAATGAGCTACATTTTGCACCCTTAAGTATGCAGTGTTGTACCCTTTCGTGAAGGTGCAAATTTGCACCCTTTTGAATGCAAACAATTCGTCGCCCTTAACCCATAGCAGTACAGAGCTTTCTTGAGCTCTGAATTTCTCATCTTCATTCCTCAAATTGGCAATACAAAATTTTTTTTTTTTGCATGTTTACATAGCTTGAAAAAAATAAATATGGATATAACATAAACCAAAATGAAATATAATTGTAAAATTGAATCAGAAATTGCTAATTTGAAAACAGAAATAGTGATTATATATTATTCACTGCGTTGCCAATTTAGAGAGTTTAATGATTAGTTACACTTAAACTGCTCTAATTCGAGAACGCCACACCATACAGCGATGGGAATGGGCTCAAATTTGTCAGTGCATTTTTCTCTTTCTGCTCATGTATGATATGTACTGCCCAACATTGTGGAACCAACAGATACTGCAAAAGCGTCTCCTAAAAGTGACACTGTACCTCTATGGGTTAAAGGGGCAAACTTTGCACCTTTAAGACTGGCATTTCCGGGTGCAAACAAGTACAGAAGGGTGTATCTTTGCACTTTTTTTCATGTAGGGTGCGAGATTGCACCCAAAAAGGTGCTGTGTGTGATGCATTTAGGGACATTTTTTTTTTTTCTTAATGTCTGGATGAATTAACATTAATTAAATTTCTTCCTCAACAATTTTGTGTCAATACTAATTTCCCTTATTTTATCCAAACTAGCTAAAAGTACATTCGTTGTTAACCTTGTTTGTGCTGGTTTTTGTTTGCAGAATCATCTTTTTCTCAATGCTCTGCAGAAGCGAAACAATGAACAAAGCCTTATTTAATTTGTTACGTGGGTATGATTTCTTTGTAGGAAATCGATATCGGTATCATGGTCGAAAAAAATTCAAACGTGGGTAGGACAATATCATTGAGCAAGGGGAATTTGAGGGGGTGACAATCATACCCGGTTGTTTTGCACGATACCTAGACTCAATCGAGTCTAGGTAACCTTGTTTGTGCTGGTTTTTGTTTGCACAATCATCTTTTTCTCAATGCTCTACAGAAGCGAAACAATGAACAAAGCCTTATTTAATTTGTTACGTGGCTATGATTTCTTTGTAGGAAATCCATATCGGTATCATGGTCGAAAAAAATTGAACATGGTAGTACAGTATCATTGAGCAAGAGGAATTTGAGGGGGCTAACAATCATGTTTGCTTGGCTCGATACCTAGTCTAAATTCAGCACTCAAGCAATCATGCTAAAATTTGCAAAGCGAAATAGATAAACTAACTATAGCAACTAAATCCCCATATTTTTTCCATGAGGGTAATGACTGATGGCGAATTTCAAAGTGGGTACACCAATACACATTACGCTTACCAATGTTTGAGCTGTGAGGATTGTCCTTGAATTTTACAGAGAAAAACTTAGTTCCGGTAAAACTGAAAAGGATAGCTATCTATATTTTTTTTTTGTCGTTTAGTCAGTTTCAAATATGGATTAAGGGAGGATTGCTTGATGATATGCGCTTATTCAAGAAAGTGCATGTAATAGTGTTGAAAAATGGACAGAAGTCATGCCGTCATGTAAAAATGTCATGAAGACAGTATAATTAAAACGAGTATATGGAAAGTGCGTTACCTAACACTGTAAAAGAAGATGAAGAAAAAAAAAAAAAAAAGCCGACATGGACAATCCCCGGCTATTTTTGTGGATCTTATTAACAAAATAACCCTACTAGTATAATGGGAGCTCTATGAAATATGAAGCGTATTGACACATTTTATTGCAGTGTTCATCACTTAATAATGCATGGTAGTGTATTTGATATCAAAATGAGCATTGCATTTGACTTACTCAGGTAGAAAGTAATGACGAGAGACCACTTACAGACGGTCATGCAGACAGAGGAATAAGGGAGAGAAATGAAGAGAGAGAGAGAGAGATGAACAGCAAAATGTATGAAGCAAATGGACAGAGTTAGAGAAAATGGCTATCATTTTAAGGAGAGACAGAGGGGGGGGGGGGGGGGTAGAGAGAGTGGTTCGGTGTAAAAATGTCAGAGGTAAAAATGTCAGAGGTAAAAATGTCAGAGGTAAAAATGTCAGAGGTAAAAATGTCAGAGGTAAAAATGTCAGAGGTAAAAATGTCAGAGGTAAAAATGTCAGAGGAAAAAATGTCAGAGGAAAAAATGTCAGAGGTAAAAATGTCAGAGGTAAAAATGTCAGAGGAAAAAATGTCAGAGATAAAAATGTCAGCTCTGAAAATGCCGAAGTGAACGTGTTACAAGTACTATAAGAATACTGAATTTGAAATTAGGAAGAGCACTAGACATTCAAAAAAGTATTGATACTATATAAATGGAGTGATCAATAATACTGCTCTCTGTAAAAGTGTGTATGTTCAGTCACTCGAATGGCCTTCCTGTCATACTCATTTGATGTGAAAGTGATAATGTTGCCCCATTTGAGACCGATCTTGTTTTGGCCGGGAGAACATCCTGGTATGTGCGCATTGCCCAACAATGTTTTGATCTTCCGAAAACTTGTTTAGCCGAGTCCAAATATAGCAGCAAACGAATGCCAAGTTCCCTCTGTGTTTAAGATTTGGCCGCTTGACATGCATTGCACTGTGAAACATATTTGTGACAATTTCAACAAGCGATAAGTAAATCGCGCCTTTTGGGTAAGAAACCTAGCATGGGATGATGTTTCTTTGTGAGATTAATGGGAAAATAAGTTACAGGATTAAAGATCTTAAGTGGAATGTCAGAATGGTAGATAATAATGATAATAATAATGAACAGTTTTTGTATAGCGCATAACACATTACGTCTGTATGTCCCTATGCGCTCTAAGAGAGAGAAAAAGAAAAGGAAAGATATGACTGAAAGATAGGTAACTGAATTTACTTTGTTAGGCTACTTAGATATGTTTTGAATAAGTGTGTTTTAAGTGCAGATTTAAACTTCTCTATCTTGTCGATGTTTCTAAGAGAGTTTGGGAGGTTATTCCATAAAAACTGATGCAGCATGAGCAAGTGACCGTTCGCCATGTTTTTGTTTGAATTGGAGGTATGATAAACAGATTCTGTGTGCATGATCGGAGCTGTCTTGTTGGTTTGTATACAGTGAGTAGATCATTCAAATACGAAGGAGCTAGTCCAGATGAGATATCCACGTTTGATGTTCTCTCTAAATTCCTTAGCTTGGAAATCAATCTAAAAGATTGTAGTTTGGGCCAATCCAAAATTAGATTGAGAAAAAGGTTGACTTCTAAATCTATTAGCTTGAGATTTTCAATCTAATTTACGATTGGTCCCTCATCTCAATCTAAGGAATTTAGAGAGTGCATAATTATGTCAACACAATAATCTAATTGAGTAATTATTTTTAAAAGTTGTAAATTCCGCAGCGTATCGGATGAAATAGAACAAAAGTTTGGGAAATAGATCGAATTAACGATTAAATTTTGCTTACTTCACATTCTTCCTTTATTCTGGTTCTGAGGACAATAATATTGAAGCATTCGTTCACGTGTACCACGCTTAATTGGAGTAGGGCAGGGGGAGCTTATGAAGAGGAATGTGCATATTAAAATCGCGCACTCGTGTGGAATGTATGTTTGTGGTCAGCTACTCATGTTACCAACCCAGTTTTTTTCCCACTATCGTTTTTACAATGCCCGTCCCCGCGGTGAAAACGAGGGCAATGCCCAAATGCGCGCATACCAAAACGTTCACCCCGCCAACACCATAACCGTTATTTCCAAATGGACAAGATAATTGGCATTCAAGTAGACACAGTATGTTTACAGAGCATAATCGCACTCTCCATAATTTCTACAATTCAATATTTGTACCTGAAACATGTCACTTAAACATTTCCAAATCTGACATTCCTCAGACATTAATTTCTTACCTCTGACATTTTTACCTCTGACATTTTTTCCTCTGACATTTTTACCTCTGACATTTTTACCTCTGACATTTTTTCCTCTGACATTTTTACCTCTGAAATTTTTACCTCTGACATTTTTACCTCTGACATTTTTACCTCTGACATTTTTTCCTCTGACATTTTTACCTCTGACATTTTTTCCTCTGACATTTTTACCTCTGACATTTTTACCTCTGACATTTTACCTCTGACATTTTTTCCTCTGACATTTTTACCTCTGACATTTTTACCTCTGACATTTTTACCTCTGACATTTTTTCCTCTGACATTTTTACCTCTGACATTTTTACCTCTGACATTTTTTCCTCTGACATTTTTACCTCTGACATTTTTACCTCTGACATTTTTACCTGGCACCGAGAGAGTGAAGTAGGGTTGAAATAAGCACACTCAGATACAGTACTGTGGAATTCATGGCAAAAAGAAAAAAAAAAAGTCAGTGAGAGAAAAAGAGAGAAGGGATCATGTGCAGTTATTCAGACTCATATGCAATGTCGGAGAATACATGAAAAAAAGCAGATAATAAATAGAATGAAAGAGAGAGAGCGAGAGAAAAATACAGAGAGACAAAGAGGTAGGTTAGTTGCAGATAAGATAGACAGACTCTGAAACAATGGCGGTGTAGAAGAGGTGAATACCAATAGAATTGGAAGAGAGAGAGAGGGAGAGAAGTAGAATGGATGAAGTAGCATATGTCTTTTTAAAAGGTTCAATTAAATTCAAATATGTTTATTGTTTTCCAAAGCCATTACAACGAAAAATAGAAAAAAAAACCTAAATGCTATGTAAATATAATAAATTGTATTATGCTAATATTTGAGATGAACCGGGCATGATTTTTTTTTTTCAAGTATGTGTTCTGTAACTCTTTGCCGATAAAATTATATCAAAGAAATCTTTTAAATTTTTGAAGCATTCAATTTTGTCTAAAAGCTGACAAGGGAGGACAAAAGAGAAATAAAAAAGATATTTGAATTCGTCAGTAGAGACGAATTAGGTGGTCTGTCATCTGTCAATATCTTCTAGTTAAAGAATTTCCTTTCGAAGGCCGTCGACTAAAAAAAAAATAATAAAAAAAACACTAACATTATTTATAGAAGGTGGGAGTGCCCTAAAAACGGAAAAACATGTTTAGATTCTTTTTCCAAAGCTATTATCGACCCAAAGACGTCATTTGATTTGATTTTGATTTGATTTATTTATTTTCTTCTGCATTGATTTATGTACAATTTTTTCAGATAACATACATAAAATAAAATACAAAAGAATTTTTACAATGAATCATAACGCAAGGTATTTGTAATAATCATTTACGAAACAAATGATAATTGTCAATTCTTTTTTTTTTTGTAATTCAGTTAAACATAAAATTTAATTAAAAATAAGATTATTTGCAGAAGAAGGACTGCCATTATAAGCAATGTGCTTGAAAATGTGGCAGCCCCAAATATTATGAAATAGATAACCATAACAAATAAGCAGAATGGAAAGAATAACTAATCCTGTATTAAGAGGATAATGACGATGATGAGGATGAAAATGATGATGATGATGATACTCATGATGATGATGATGATGATGAAGATGACGATCCTGATCATGATATCGGTAATGACAAAAATGGTAGGAAGGATGATACTGTGAAAAAGACTGAGGAGCTAACACAGAAATTTTACCGTGAATATTCTGATAGCAACATGGTCTTAACTTTCGCTTTAAATGAGTAGAGTGAACAAGAGGATTTGATACATTCTGGGAGAGGATTCCAAAGACGAACTTGTACCTGTTTTACCTGTACCTGTTTGTACCTGTTTTCTCTATCAGATGAGGCCATTTTCAGATCTGCTCTTTCCAAGATTGAGATTGAGTGAAATTTAGGTATGGACCGGAGCTCTGGACTTTAAAGAAAAAAAATAATAATACAAAAATTGGTTTCTGGTTTTGCGTGTGCATGATGTTGGTGGACGATGCGATGTCTGTTCCGATTTTGAAAAGGATTAATGATCTAGTTTGGGAGACATGACCATTCCTTGATTTTGAGAAAATAGGTAAAATTTGAAAAATTGCCAAGCCATCATTGATTGTCAATTTAGACCATGATGCCGTTGTGAAAAAGAAAAACTACGAACTTCTTCAGATAGAGAATTGTCTTAGTTTCAAATCATGCGACTCCTGGAGAAAATCAATCATGAATAAGCGAGATAGTCGTGTTCAAAGGCAAAAATATGACGTCAATGAAAAATCGATTTTGGATTTTTGCGAGCGTGTAGACGCGTGATTTTCACAAAATGGCACCTGGATGACGTCACGATGTCCCGATGAACATGATACTATTCCAAAATCTAGATCTTATCACGACTGACAACTGACCAAAATTTCATGAAATTTGAACCAGCCGATTCTGAGATTTCGACTGCACAAAAAAGTGGGTGGAAGGAAATAAAAATAACGAGATTTAATTCGTCATTCGATCAGACGAATTGGGTGGTCTGTCGTCTTTTTTTTATATGGATATGATATCTATGATTATGAAAGGTATATCACAGTTGGCCTTTTATTCATCATTTTCATCTTCAGGGTTTGTATCACAGTCAACAACATTATATCTCATTATCAAGGTCATCAAGAGGATTATAGTCATTCCCAATTAAAATCCCCATTCAGAGAAAATTTACGAAGAGGAAACAGCCATGATAAAAACGTTTTGTGAACGTTTATTAAAGGCAAAGACGTAGCGGACCTAATAAAAATGTTTTGTAAGCAATTTATGAACCTTCTGAAAATGTTTTGCGAACGTTTTTAAAGACGAAGACGTAGCGGACGTAATAAAACGTTTTGTAAATGTTTTGTGAACGTTCTGAAATCGTTTTGTGAACGTTTGGTAAAGACAAAGACGTAGCAGACCTAATAAAAACGTTTTGTGAACGTTTATTAAAGTCGAAGACGAAGCGGACCTAATAAAAATCGAGTAGAAATAACGGAGCTGTTGCTCAAAAAATACGGGAACGTAGAATCAAAAATTGAGAAAAGGTCATATCCCATAGACAATACACGCAAAACGTGAAAAGTGGACATGCCCCCGCTTATCAAAAAAATTAGACTATGATGACAATGAAAAATGAAGGCAATTTCTATATAAGAGCATTGTCGAAACAATGAACATAGCCTTATCTAATTTTTTACGTGGCAATGGTTTCTTTGTAGGGAGAACGTTATCTGTATCGGTACCATGGTCGAAAAAAATTTAAACGTGGGTAGGACAATATCATTGAGCAAGGGGAATTTGAGGGGGTGACAATCATCTCCGGTTGTTTTGCACGATACCTAGACTCAATCGAGCACTCAAGCAATCATGCTCAACTTGCGAAGCGAAACAAATAAACCAACTTCAGCAACTCAGTCCACATCTTTTTTTGCATGAGGGTAACGACAGAATTCGTTGATGGCGAATTTAAAAATGGATACACCAATACATATTACGTTTACCAATGTATGAGCTGTGAGGATTGTCCTTGAACTTTACAGAAAAAACAAAACTTAGTCCTGGTAAGATTAAAAAGGATAGCTATTTTTTTTTTTTTTTTTGTCATTTAGTTAGGTTACAAAACGGATTAAGGGAGGACTGCTTGATCATGTTGATGATGATATGCCCTTATTCAATGAAGTGCATGTAATAGTGTAGAAAATGGACAGAAGTCATGCCACATAATGTGAAATGTCATGAACACAGTAGAATTAAAACGAGTATATTAAAGTATCATGAGGTCATCAGAATGGAAAAATGAAGGTTAGTGGTAGGTGGAGAATTGCCTGAGCTACAACATACTCGAAGCTGGGCGAAATCCGACCAGAAATAACGGAGCTGTTGCTCTTAAAAGACGGGAATGTAGAATCTAGAATGAAGAAAAGGTCATGTCCCATAGACAATACACGCAAAACGTGAAAAATTGATATGCCTCCGTTTAACGTAAGATTAAACCATGATGCCCTTCTCAAAATGAAAAATGAAGGAAATCTCATGATAGAGCATTGTGTCAGCTACAACATATTGAAATCCTGGCGAAAATCGACCAACAATAACCGAGGTAGTCTTGATTAAAGATAGAAAATATGATGTCATAATTGAAAAACTGAAATTTTAAGTTCACATGAGAATATGGCGACGTTCCGACTGTTTGACCCCCCAATTTTTTTCATGAATTCAAATCTTCAACTCATAGGCTTTCAAAAAATGTAAAAAAAAAAAAAAAATTTGGATGGTCCCCATGCTTAACGAGCTATGGCGGATTTTAAAGGGGCATGTTTTTGCATGTTTTTACTTTATTTGCCCTATAGACGCGCGCACGGATTTTAAACTTCGACTCGCGCGTGCAGCCTTATGGTCAGTTGAAACCGAATGTAAATTGATCGAAATGGTCAAGAAATGTCTCAGAATTGCAAATCAAGTGAAAAAACAGCGTTTTAAAGTTATTAACGAGTTGCGCACGCTCAGTACGCGCGGAAATTTTTGAAATGCTGAAAATGGCCTGAAATGGATTTTGCTTTGATAGAAAATCGATTTTGAGCATTTTTAAATTTTGCGCGCGCCTAAAAAGACGGAATAGTTCAGATTGATATGAATATTCATCATGCCAAATATGAATAAGAAATGGCATTCCGTTATGAAGATATGATCAAGACATGATTTTTACAAAATGGCGCCTGGATGACGTCACGATGACCCGATGAGCTTGAAAATGACTAAAAATCCGATATCTCGTAATGACTGATGATTCCTGAAAATTTGACTAAAAATGATTGAGCCAGTTCTGAGATCTCGACTGCACAAAAAAATGGGTACCAATAAAGAGAATAAATAACGAGAAACGTAATTCGTCACGGGACGAATTAGGTGGTCTGTCACATTCTTTTAGTAAAAGAATGTCTCGGGGGACGTCGAAATTAAAATGTCATAAAGAAGATAATAACGTCTGGGAAGAAGACTAATATAGATATGGGACGATTTGAAATCGCACTATCACGAACAGTTGCCAAAAGAGGTAATAACACGTTAACGAATGAGATTTGCAATAGGGTTGTACATTAACTATTGTATACTGTATTGCAAGAGACAAAACAGGCTAAAAACGCAGTTTATTGCATTGTGTTGTGATTTTATGTGTTAAAGTAGTGGAAGAAGATGGTAATAGGAAAGGACAAAACAAGCAAAAAAAAAAAAAAAAACGAGATTTAATTCGTCATTTGATCAGATGAATTAGGTGGTCTGTCGTGTTTTTGATAAGGATATGATATCTATGATTATGAAAGGTATATCACAGTTGGCCTTTTATTCATCATTTTCATCTTCAGGGTTTGTATCACAGTCAACAACATTATATCTCATTATCAAGGTCATCAAGAGGATTATAGTCATTCCCAATTAAAATCCCCATTCAGAGAAAATTTACGAAGAGGAAACAGCCATGATAAAAACGTTTTGTGAACGATCTGAAAACGTTTTGTGAACGTTTAATAAAGACAAAGACGTAGAGGACCTAATAAAAATGTTTTGTAAACGATTTATGAACGTTCTGAAAATGTTTTGCGAACGTTTTTTAAAGACGAAGACGTAGCGGACGTAGTAAAAACGTTTTGCGAACGTCTACTAAAGACTTAAATGTAGCGGACGTAATAAAAACGTTTTTTTGAACGTTATGAAAACGTTTTGTGAATTTTCTGAAAACATCTTGTGAACATTTATTAAAAACGAAGCTGAAGCGGAACTCATAAAAACGTTTTGTAAACGTTTTATGAACGTTCTGAAAACGTTTTGTTCACATTTATTACAGACAAAGACGTAGCGGACCTACTAAAAATGTTTTGTGAACGTTCTGAAAACGTTTTGTAAACGTTATGAAAATATTTTGTGAACGTTTACTAAAGACGAAGACGTAACAGACCTAATACAAACGTTTTGTACACGTTTTGTCAACGTTCTGAAAATGTTTTCATAATGTTTATTAAAGACGAAGACATAGCGGACCTAATAAAAACGTTTTGTAAATGTTTAGTGAACGTTCTGAAAACGTTTTGTGAACATTTATTAAAGACGAAGACGTAGCAGATAAAAAAATTGTTTTGTGAACGTTCTAAAATCTTTTTGTGAACGTTTATTAAAGACGAAGACGTAGTGGACCTAATAAAAACGTTTTGTTAACGTTGATTAAAAACTAAAACGTAGCAGACCTAATAAAAACGTATTGGAAACATTTTGTGAACGTTCTGAAAATATTGTGTGAACGTTTAATCAAGACGAAGACGTAGCGGACCTAATAAAAAACGTTGTGTAAACATTTTGGGAATGATCTGAAAACGTTTTGTGAACATTTATTAAAGACGAAGACGTAGCAGACCTAATAAAAACCTTTTGTGAACGTTTGTTAAAGACGAAGACGTAGCAGACCTAATAAAAACCTTTTGTGAACGTTTATTAAAGTCGAAGACGAAGCGGACCTAATAAAAATGTTTTGTAACAATTATTAAAGACAAAGATGGTAGCGGACCTAATAAATATGTTTTAAGAACGCTCTGAAAGCGTTTTGTGTTGGGTAATCTATTTACCGTCTAATCACCAGTTTATCTAATCTGATTAAACAATAAATGGCACAATTAAGATAGAGAATTTTCTCAGCTACAACATACTCGAAGCTGGGCGAAAATCGAGCAGAAATAACGGAGCTGTTGCTCAAAAAAGACGGGAATGTAGAATCAAGAATTAGAAAAAGTTCATGTCCCGTAGACAATACACGCAAAATGTGAAAAAATGACATGCCTCCGTTTATCGTAAGATTAGACCATGATGCCTTTCTCAAAATGAAAAATAAAGGAAATTAATATATAAGAGCATTGTCTCAGCTACAACATACTGAAATCCCGGAGAAAATCGACCAACAATAAGCGAGATAGTCTTGATTAAAGGTAAAAAATATGACGTCATAATTGAAAAAATGAAATTTTGAGTTCACATGAGAATATGGTTACGTTCCGACCTTTTGACCCCCAAAATTTTTTCATGAATTCAAATCTTCAACTCATAGGCTTTCAGAAAATGTAAAAAAATGGGGGGTCTCCGTGCTTTTTTACGAGCTATGGCGTATTTTAAAGGGGCATGTTTTTGCATGTTTTTACGATATTTGCCCCATAGACGCGCGCATGGATTTTGAACTTTGACGCGCGCGTGCCGCGTTATGGTCAGTTGAAATCAATTCTAAATTGATGGAAATGGTCAAGAAATGTCTCAGAATTGCAAATCAAGGGAAAAAACGGCGTTTTTACGTTATTTACGAGTTGCGCACGCGCAATACGCGCGGAAGTTTTTGAAATGCTTAAAATGCCCTGAAATGGATTTTGGTTTGATCCCTGAGTGATTTTGAGCATTTTTGAATTTTGCACGCGCACTGACGCGCGGACGTATGCGTACGCGCGCGTCTAAAATGTTGGAATTGTTTAGATTGATATGAATATTCATCATGCCAAATATAAATGAAAAATGACATTCCGTTATGAAGATAGGATCATGAGATGATATTTACAAAATGGCGCCTGGATGACGTCACGATGACCCGATGAACTTGAAAATGACTAAAAATCCGAGATCTCGTTATGACTGATGATACCTGAAAATTTGACGAAAAATGATTGAGCCAGTTCTGAGATCTCGACTGCACAAAAAAGTGGGTACCAATAAAGAGAATAATGATTAATAATAATAATGAATAAAGAAAATTCTGACGAAATTAAAAGGTGATCTGTCATAGATGACAGACCACCTAATAATAAGAGGAAAGAAAATTTTAACGAAATTAGAAGGCGATCTGTCAAGGATGACAGACCACCTAATAAGAAGAAAGAAAATTTTAACGAAATTAAAAGGTGATCTGTCAAAGATGACAGACCACCTAATAATTCTAATCTGTCTAAGGGCAATACACTATTTGGACTTTAAAGGCCATTTTCGCCCTTTTCTTGTACATGTGAGACTTGTGCACCAATTACAACTTTTGTTTATAAATTAATGTTCTACCATGTGAATCCAGTCTCAACTCCGTAAGTCTACTCCAAGTGAAGTTAAAGCCGTTTTTACGAAGACAAACCAAACCATTTTTAAAGCACATTTCTAAACCAGCCAATGCAACTTTTGACTTTGAGAGCCATTTTCACCCTGAAGATGACCTCCTGGAGGGCTGAGCCTTGCTGACCTTTTTTGTGCAGAATTTCATGCTCTTTCATATGAATCAATTTTCAAGTCTCTAGCCCTTTGCAAAGTGACTCTAGCACCCCCTTTTGGCAGGTCTGCCCCCCCCCCCAAAAAAAAAGGCTGTTAAAAAAATTTGAATTGATCTAGGGTTCTGGTTTTGCATGTGCATGATATTAGTCTAAGATGTGATGTCTGTTCCGATTTTGAAGAGGATTCATGGTCCAGTTTATGAGATATGACGATTCGTTGATTTTGACAATACACTTAGCATGTGAAAAATTGACATACCACCATTGATCGTAAATTTAGACGATGATGCCGCGGTAAAAATAAATAAAATAAGGATTTCCTCAATAGGGCATCATCTCAGCTACAACATATTCAAAGCTGGGCCAAAATCAATCGGAAATAAGGGAGCTGTTGGTGAAAGAAGACGGGAATGTAGAATCAAGAACTAAGTAAAAGTCATGTCCCGTAGAGAATACACGTAAAATGAGAAAAATTGACATGGTACCGCTTATCGTAAATTTATACCATGATGACTTCATCAAAATGAAAAATGATGATACCTGCTTTGTAGAGAATTGTTTCAGCTACAAAATATCGAAATCCCGGAGAAAATTAATCAACAATGAGCGAGATAGTCTTGGTTAAAGTCAGAAAATATGACGTCAAAAATTAAAAACCGCAATTTTGAGTTCACATAAGAACAGGATGGCGTCACAGCATCGAAAAAGTAAAATTTTGCCATGGAGTCACATCTACAACTCATAAGCTTTCAGAATATGTAAAAAAAAAAAATGGGGGGTCTCCGTGCATTCTGAGGAGCTATGGCGGATTTTAAAGGGGTATGTTTTTGTGTGTTTTTACATTATTTGCCCCATAGAAGCGCGCACGAATTTTGAATTTTGGCGCGCGCATGCGACCTTATGTTTAGTTTAAATTGGTTCTAAATTGATGAAAATTGTCAACAAAAGTGTCAGGAATGCAAATCAAGTGAAAAAACGGCGTTTTAACGTTATTTACGACCTGCGCGCTCGCATGACGTGCGCGCGGACGCGGACACGCGCAAATTTTTGAAATGCTTAAAATGGCCTGAAACGAGTGCAAAATGAATTTGAATTGATTCTGAGCATTTGTAATTTTTGCGCGCGCGCTGACGAGCGGACGTACGCGTCTAAATAGATGGAATTGTTCGGACTGATATGAACATTCATCACGCCGAATATGAATAAAAAATGATCTTCCGTTATGAAGATATGATCGTGATATGATATTTACAAAATGGCGTCTGGATGACGTTACAATGACGTGATCAACTTGAAAATGGTTGGAAAACCGAAATCTCATTTAGACTGAGGTTTGATGAAAATTTGACGAAAATTGACCAAGGCAGTTCTGAGATTTTGACTGCACGAAAAAGGGGGTGGGGGGGGGGGAATAAAAAGAATAATAAGAAGAAAGAAAATTTTAACGAAATTTAAAGGTGATCTGTCAAAGATGACAGACCACCTAAAAAGAACGCCATAGAAACAAGATGGATGCGACTAGGCTTCCGGTATGCCTTATATTTTAATAAGATTAGAAATTGAAACAGAAACCCTAGTTTTTTAATCATTCGTTGCTTTCTTTTGCATGGCACACTTGAATGATGTGACATAAATTCACCGTACTTTTATTTGGTCTTTCAGATAGGAGGATGCTGCGGGGCGGCGCCAAACACTACAGCCACGGATGACCTGCTTAATCTGACTCGAACAATTTTGGACCTTCTTCAAAAGCAGGAAGGACGATCTGTCCCCACACCAACTTATGGTGAGTAGAGAGGAAATGATATCAAAACTGTCATAGCCCATATGATTTCTATATTCTGATTGCTTAAACATATTGTTTTTCTTTAGAGAACCCCTACATTAAACTTATATAAGCGTGCAGGAGGCGTAAGCCTTTAAATATACTTCTAAAATATGCTTCACTGAATTTTGAGGTATATCCCATTCGCGTAGAAAAGTATTGTGCCAGGCCTAATGAAATTAATGGTTAGAATTTGTTGGGGAAAAAAATGTTGCAACTTCCTGTAGATAGCGAGATTATATTCGTCAAGGTGAATAGCGTGTTATTATGGTTCATGATTCAGAGATACAAATTTTCCATGCGAAGAGGTTCATAATTACGAAAAGTAGTAAAATAGGATATCTCCAACCATATTCAATGCATTACTTGAAAGAAGAGGAAGTGTCTACAAAGTAGAAAGATATCTTTCAAATCTAACACACCAATCGTTCACCTATTTTCTACTTTTTGAAATAATGTCCAATTTTCTCTCAAAACACTATGGAATGATTAGTTATTTTAAAAAATAAGGTACATTTGAAATAGATATATGTCAAATAATTATATATATATATATATATATATATATATATATATATATATGTATATATATATATATATATATATATATATATATATATATATATATATATATATATATATATATATATATACATGTAATATATGTATATCCGAAATTCTTCCCGTGGCTTTTGTACACACTGCCTGTTTCAAATGAATAATTGCGGCTTTATTACCGGCGCGTACGCCGTTTTTGGACTATTTGCCCAAACACGGTTTCCAGAGGTCTGACTCTATTGATGTCCGGGTCACATGAGCCGTCTTGTGTGCACTCGGACTACTGTATGTCGAATAAAACTGCATTAGTGACATAACCCCTTTTCATGTTTTTGTCGATCATGGTCTATTTGTCATTCAGCTTATCATACATTCTCCCCTATCAGATGTGGGCCGGCCTCGAGACTGTTCCGAGATTCAGGCTAACGGAATAAACATCAGCGGGGTCTATCCGGTTTACCCCGAAGGAGATGGCGACCCATTTTTCGTATATTGTGATATGGAAACGGACGGCGGTGGATGGACAGTGAGTATTTGTTATAGATAGGACAATGATAACGATCATCATGATTATTACTATAATAATAATAATAATAATAATAATAAAAATAATAATGACAATATTTATATCGCGCAAAGTATCCATCTCAAGAGATGCTCAAGGCGCGTACAAGATAATTTCAATTACATAAGATCAAAATAATGATAATAATGATAATAATGAAATATTAGGAGAGGTGTGCAGTAAGCTGGTAAGCAATCATTCCAGTTTACTGGTACATAACATAAGTTTTTGAAGCATAATAATGAGAAGCCTAATTTTCTACGCATCATTTAAGCCCTACCTGACTCAAATTGAAAATCCTTTTTAACTCCCATCTATTATCTTCCGTTCCTTTCCCCTTATCTGACTTTCTGACATTCCTTCTAATTTGTGTTATTCCTCTTTTAATCTCATCTTCTGGTATATCCTTCTCTCTTACCATATCTCCCTCTTTCTTTCTTTCTCTCTCCCTTTCTAGCTTTTTCAGCGTAGAGAGGACGGATCTGTCGATTTCTTCCTCTACTGGTCCGATTACAAGTACGGCTTTGGAAGCGTTTCCGCTGAGCACTGGCTTGGTAATGACAACATACACCGCCTTACGACACAGAAGACATACGAACTACGGGTAGATCTTGAAGATTTCGAGGGACAAACTCGCTATGCCATCTATAGCGAGATCAGGGTTGACGACGAGGCCGCAAATTACACCCTGACGCTTGGTGACTATTCCGGAAACGCGGGTATGTAGTCTCTCGGTATTCCAACTTATATTATGCCCAGGCGACAATTGCTCTGGGATTAATTTCGTCCAAAGATAGCAGATAATTATGGTTGATGTTGCTATTTGGTTTAGGGTGCGGGTTTGGTTCATTCTCTGAGCTAAGAAACGTGTTTGGACTAAGGTTAACAGGTAGAATTCAATTAGTGAAAAAGATAACGAGGAACAATGTATCAAAGTAAATGAGACCGTAACATAAGATTACAATATTGTTTTAATCAATTGTTATATTCTTCGCTTGCAAAGATTTTCATACATGCCCAAGACATGCAAAATTTGAAACTAAGTTTCAATTTTCAACAATTTGCCCCTTCCCCTTTTAATAATTCCTAGCCTACAGCAATATACAATACATGTGGTTTGGTTCACGATTAACAACGTGATTAACGTTGTTATTTTTGGATGTTTACAAGGTGCAAGGACTTTCGATAGGGCTGCTTGTTTTAGTTTTTCTTTGTATTCCCCACGCATTTTACATCTTTCCATTTTACGTCTTACGTCTTTCCGTTTTACGTCTTTCCACGTCTGATGGTCTGACCCGCAAATTCGGAAAACTACATTTCCATAACCAGGTTGAATTTATTCTAGGCGTGATGTCCCCCTACTTGCTGCCAGTTTTGGCCTATAGGGGGCAGGGGAAATCGCTTGAGAGTGCTCTTAAAATGAAACATTGGCGTAAATCCGGGGGGGGGGGGGGTTGCGGCGTGTACAAATATCCCCCTCATTTTAAGGAAAAATGATATTGTAATTAATAATTTGGTGATTATTTTTTTCTTTTAGAATGTCATAAATGACGATCATATCGTGGATTTTTAATTTTTTTTAAATGCTCTTAAAAACACATAAAAGTGGTTATTTTTCGCTCGCTCGCAAAATAATAATATCATAGGTGTGTGGGGGTCTGCGCGGGTGAATGAGGGTGTGTGTGCGTATAGTTAAGTGTGAGTTCACGGAAAAAAAATTAGGCCCCAAAAAAAAGCTAATCATTCCCCCCCCCCCCCCCCCAACTCCTCAAAACGGATTTACGCTGGTGAAATGAAATCTTCTGAACTACGAACTTTTTTGTGAATTCTCTTTGGCCTTTGCTTGCATTCAGGTGACAGCTTGACTTTCCAGGCTAACTATCCCTTCAGTACACGGGACCGTGATAATGACAGAAGTCGACTTGATTGGGAAAACTGCGCTGAACGATACGGGGGCGGATGGTGGTACAGCGCCTGTCATCACTCCAATCTCAACGGCCTGTACCTAAACGGTACACTGTCAGGGGCTGAGCACGCCAAGGGCGTATCCTGGTACCACTGGCTCGGTCATCTCTACTCACTCAAGAAAACTGAGATGAAGATTCGCCCGGTCCTAGCTTAGCCTTGAATTATCTCATAGTCTAAATTAATGCGCTTTCCCTATTGCAAAGTTGGCAACAAAGCTTATGTCACACTCTTCCCCAGGTTGAAAATACTAATGAAAAACGAAAAAAAAAAAATGAACCAGTGTAAATGAATAATTCGCAGTGCTGTTATAATTCGTGTTGCAAATTTTGGAGGGTTTAGGGATAGTTTAATTGCTGTTATTCGTAGCGGTATAACGCAATGCAGTAGAAATAGGCTGGGAATTTCGTCCTGTCTTCTCCTGTAGTAATTTTTAACATTCTGGATCAAAAGGGGATGTAGAAACATCACTGAAAGCAGACATGTCCTGCTGTAGAAGAGTACTTGGACCACATCACAGTGAGAAGAAACGGCAGTTTTCACCAAGTGATAAGACTGGTATTAAATTTCATTGATTTTCAAGTTTCCATAGTCAAGAGCTTAGTTTATAGTCAATGAAAACAATTTTGTATAAACTTATGCAATGAAATGGGAACCTACTGGAAAGCAGAGCCTGATCGGTTAAGACTGACATTTTCGTCCATGCGCGACATTGATCATTTTATGGATTCTAGTTTAAGTAGACAACCGGGCAACCACCTGTTCAACTCCTTCAGTGATGCCCTCCACAATTAAATACAAAATAGCTCCAAAAATTTCATAACTTATTTTTCACAGGCTTTCAAACTTTCAAAATGTGTTAAATATCCGTTTGTGACATACCAATACACCGGTCATGTGGGCATGCTAAAACTGTTTTCAATAAGATTTTTAGTGCACAAAAATAAGGCAATAATTACTGGATAATTTCAACATGGTGATATTTTATTTTTATTATGTGTTCATTCAATCGTGAATTGATAGGTATCAATTGCAAAAGTTGCAAACACACTTCCAAAACATGCATTCCTCCGCATTAGATCAAATTCACCGCGCAAAAGATGTCAAAACTGCAGTTTTTGCCATTTTCAACTCTTCCTCACTCATTCCACTCAAGCATGAAATTTGGTGCACAACTCATTTGGCATGCATGTTTGGTAACGAATAAAATTAATGTTGCACGCCTTCAAACGCAGGAAACTTAAAGTATGTTCCGATATCACTGCATCAAAGTCATGGCACGACGCTTGTGAACTTCAAAAAATGACAATTTTGCATTTAGGTCGTGTTCACTGAAGCGTGACTGACAGTGGCGGCACCAAGGGGGGGCATGGGGGGGGCATTTGCCCCCCAGTTGCCCCCCCCCCCAGAAATTTTGAGGACTGAAAAGAAAAATTATACAGTAATTTGTAAATAAGTAGATGTTGTCATAAGGATCATATTCAAGCTGTAAAGTGCTCTAAAATACCATTTTCTGCTCTTCAAAACTTCAATTGAAAACAAAAAAAGTGGTTATTTTTGGCTCGCTCGCTTTGCTCGCTCGTCATATTTTTAAATTTCTTTTCTAAAATGCGATTAAAAACAAGAAAAGTAGCCATTTTTGGCTCGCTCGCTTCGCTCGCTCGTCATATTTCAGAATATTTATTCGAAAATGTGATTAAAAACCAAAAAAGCGGTTAGTTTTGTTTGCTCACTTCGCTTGCTCGCAAAATTGATATTAAAATGTGTGTAAGAGGAAAAAAAAAATAATCCAAAAAATCGGTTATCCCCCCCCCCCCGACTCCTCAAAGCGGATTTACGCCGGCGACTAAAACTCACGCTTCACGCTCGATTTTCCATACACGCAAAAAAAAAAATTGACTGCCCCTGCCCCCCCCCCCAACATTTTCTTTTGCCCTCCATTTGCCCCCCCCCCCCAACTTTAACAGTCCTGGTGCCGCCACTGGTGACTGAAGGGTTTGCCCTGAATTTTCCAGGAAATGTAGCTGCAAGTGTAGCTACATGATTCTGTATTCAGATTTCATCAAAGGTTCCTGATCGAAAAAATACAGAGATATGTTTTAGGGGGAACTTATTTTTTGTTTTATGTTTACATTGCTCTTTTATCGTATATCAAATAAATGGAAATGCTATATGCATTATTGATGCCAACGTGTACACAATATATGTTCCTGTCTCTCCGTGTTTCTCTTTCCTCGTTGTCTCTTTATGCTATGTGTGCCTTTAAGCATGTATTCATAGAACATGGCATTACTCATGCTCAGTAATGGTCCCTTCATAATTAAAAACCGAAAGCACGCTCACTATCAGAAAAATAAACCCGGGGGTGTTTTATAAAGCTGTTCGTAAGTTACGAATGATTTTACGAACGACTGGTGATACCTTCTTGTGCTACATGTAAATGAATGAGAATCTAATTTATACCCAAGAACATGTTCCAGTCGTTCGTAAAGTCGTTCGTAACTTAAGAACAGCTTTATGAAACACCCCATGAATAGGTTTTCCTTTTCTTCATTTCTATTTAAGAGGCTTTGTTCTATCAAAATCAGAGACGTTGTAAGACATCTCTCATGAATTTGGCACTGCATCACATAAAGGCGGTGACGGGGCGGGGGGGGGGGGGAGGGAGGAGAAGTCAAATATATTGCTGTACACATGCGCGTCCAAAGAAACGCGTGGAAAAATATTTTTTGTCGGTTAAGGCGTTTAGGGCCTAAAAGGCCAATAATGAGAAAAGGTATGCTTTTCCAGTTTGTTAACACGCATTCAGTGTATTCCTTTTCCGGCTATCTTTAATCTGGACTTTAGGTAGCCTCATATTTCTTTAGGGTATGTTCGAGGAGGTTAAACTCTCAAAAAATCGAAAAGTGGTCGATTTTGACCATTGAGTACAACTAGGATGGTTTGGAAAACCCGTCGTGGTCAGGCTTATGTAAAGGAATTATACTGCCCCCCCCCCCTCCCTCCGGGCCTTCTTTTGGGCTCATTTATGATGAATCAGAAGGGAAATTATGTGATGTATAGTATCAGGGGTGCCGATTGAAGAGGAACGTGTATCATCAACGCTGAAGCCGGATATGTAGCTTCAGGGCCCCGTTTAATAAAAACTTGTTATCAGTAACAAATTGAAGTAACTTAGCTGTTATCAGCTACTGAAATCCTTGCATCTGATCGGCTGAGAGCAAATTTGTCATAGAGATGTGGCAGTTGTTGCTGATCATTCATTACTGATTCCTATTTTCATTAAAAAGGAAAAAAAATTAAAAAGTGGTCTTCACTGACAGATCTAAACAGAATGCAATTTATTTATAGACAATTTAGCGACATAAATCACATAAATATGATTAAAATACACGTAGAGAAAATAGGATGGTAAAGTGAAGAAGAAAAGAAATTGGAAAGATAACAAACCTAAATAAAACTTAGCTATAAAATATTCAAATAGGCCGGGCCTACAGTGTACAACAAATAAGCAAGCCACAACAAATCGCATTACTTTTAGAGGAAGTTATGATAAAATTTTAAGGAAAATAAGCAGAACCAGAGAAAGGAATGGACGGTAGAAGAAAGATGAGATGAGAGAAACGGTTAAAAAAGAGGTGAGAGTGGACAGCAAGAGAGGTAATGAAGAGAAGAAGAAGAAGAGAGCATAATGGAGAGATGAGAATATAGGGAGAGAGCGCGTGAGAGAACAAGAGAGAGGGGGAGTTGGGCACAGTGAAAGAGAGAGAAAAAAGAGAAAGAGAGAAGGTGGAAGTAGAGGGAAAGAATGAGAGACAAATATGGCAGGAGAAGAGGAGTAAAGATAGGCAGACGAAGTTGGAAGGTTAGAGAGAGAGATGGGGAGAAGAGCTAGCTGAGAGAAAAGAAAATGTTTACTGCACAGTTAAGAAATAAAAACGACACTAAAGTACATTGCACATATCCTTTAAAAATTCATTTTTAAATCGGTTGTAGCAAGTTGTGTTACATAATATAACATAGCAGCTGTAATAATTGTTGCCGACTTTCATGCTTATTGATAATAAAAAAGTCGGTTTAGTTTAAAATGATTTTAGGAGATTCAGCTTCGCTGCATTGTCTGTCGAGGTAAAAGACAGGACAGGTCATATGAATATTTCTTCAAAACATGCCAATTTAGAAAAAAAATGTTGCTGAGTGAATGATGAAATCCTTTTGAATCAGTTTGCCTGTGCATATTGGAAAAAAAAAAAACGTTTTGCAACTTCTAAAGGTGTAAACGGCGAAAAAGTACTCCGTACAGAACCAGAAACAGGTGTATTGACGACGTTTGTGATAGAGAAATTTAATCATGTAAACAAAGTATTCTGAAATAACAATAAAGAAGTTATTCATACAGCAGTTGCGGAAAACGATTTTTCACATTTGATTCTCAAACTATATACCCATGTACCCCTTACACTAGCAAAAGAATTACGTACAGAAATATATAGTCATTGTTTCCTGATACTATATGTGAGATCATTTGATTTTCCATTCATGATCTCTGTACAGTTCAGTTTGAATATCCGAAATCAAAAGGGCTCTTTGCTATGTGTCAATGAAAGATTTACAACATGCAGCAATACGCAATCAGAAATAAGATATCTGGCCTATACCATGTATACGACTGTAAAATTTTAAATGCGAAACGCTTGACTTCTTTTTAAGCATAAAGACAAAATTGAAGCTTGTCATCATCAATATGAAAGCAATACAACTTTAACATGACGATATTCATTCTAATTTGTACGAACTTGCCAAAAGTAAATATTACTAATTGAAGGATAAATTTCGTCACTCCCACTTCACATACACATACGTACGCACACACATACACACACACACACACACACACACACACACACACACACACACACCTCCATACACCCCCACCCTCGCTCACCCTACACGTACACTCTCACGCTCCTTGCTTACCACCTGTTTGAAAAAAACACAGCTAAGATCAAGTATAGAATTACGATGACTTCACCCCTTCCACGTAAACAGGGTGATGTTACTATCAACGACAGGTTTACGTCCGTCCTATCATTTTTTTCTCTCTCTCTCGAATTGGTTACTGTAACCGAGTGAACCCTGTTTTAAAAATATAGGAAATAGTATACATGGTACACGACTTATTGAAGGTTATTCCACCATGCCTACTGTATGCACTCTACGTCAGTCACTGTGCTTCTCAACCTTTTGTACGTGGAGGTCCACTTTGGCTATTTAAAATTTTTGGAGGCCCACCTTCAATCTTAAACATACTTTGAGGCCCAACTTAAAGAATCTCAATGAGAAAAAAATTAATAAATCATGACAAAAGAAAAATAGAGAAAGAATTTTGTGGTAATTATCTGGGCCACTACATTGCCTACATTATACAAAGCAAAATCCAACCCACATGTATATTTATGGTTCCAATAAATGAAAGGTTGATATAATACCCCCACCCCAAATGTACAGAAATCTTGGAAAATTCCTAGCTCATTGCATAGACGATAATCCACAACTGATGATGTTATTTTGATATGTTTGATAAATTCAATTCAAATTGATGCTAACAGAAAAGTTGAAATCAAGATTTTTTTTCCAAAATATTTTGGACTGACCTCGCGGTAAACCTGGGAGAGCTTCGCCGCCCACCAGTGGGCCGCGGACCACCGGTTGAGAAGCACTAGCTGTTCTACACTGTTCACAGGGAACGATAAAGGGTTTACATGTCCTTTCCCCCAAATTCTGACTTTTGTTTACATCCAAGGTTAATCATTCGAAAAGATTAACCCATAGACATTATAGAAGTACAGTGTCTCCTTTGGGAGACGCTATTGCAGTATCTGTTGGTCCAGACTGCCGGGCATTACACATTATACACATGAGCATAAAGAGGAAAATGCACTGAAAAATTTGAGTCCATTTTCAATAAAGTAGAGTTTGGCGTTCTCGAATTAAAGCAGTTTAATTGTAACTAATGATTAAACTCTCTTAATTGGCAACGGAGTAAATATTATATAATCACTCTTTCCATGTTCAAATTGCCTTTTTTTCAATTTCAAAATGAAAAAACATGTCACATCATCCGCAGAGAATACAGGAAGTTGAAATGGTCCTCATTATTTGTGTACGAAGTGGCAATGTTTGTTGAATTTTCATTAACATTAATTCATTCGATATGCATTTTTTCAGTCTATACCCTTTAGTTACTTAGCCAAATCGTATTACTGAAAACATAGCATCTTTGATAGATAACACAATTACAAATACCATACATGAATAAAAAAAAATATACATGTCTTACTTACAGTGACCTATCTGATCATATGCGAGAGAATCATTAAGTCCAGTAAAAAAAAAAAAAAAAAAATGAGAAAAAAAAGTATAAAACATCGTAAACAGACGCATTATTAATGAATCAGCACTGTCATTGTATAAAGAATGTCAGCTATTGACTGGTCTGATGTCTAAAATTGTAATAATTATGCAAATAACTCATATGATATATTCTTTTGAAAAAAATTAGTCACATATAATAACTTTTTTCCAATTCAGATAGTAAAAGAAATTTATAGAGATTTAAGGAAACCTTTAATTACACAAGCTATACTGAAATCAGTGAAACATAAAATATAGATGATATGAAAATACTTTTAAAGGAGAATGCAACCCAGACATCAGTGTGCTCTTAGTGAATAGAGGTGACCAAGAAGAGTAAACAGGGAAAGTTTGAGCAAAATCGGACAATCGGTTCAAGAATTATGAATTTTGAAAGTCTCAGAAAATTCCTATTAAAGGAATCCTTGAGCTGACAACTTTGCCAGCATCTGTGATGTCATCGTCTACAATTCTCAATTCATTTTGTACATAATTTTTCCAAAAAAAATGATTTATATGAAATTAAAAGTCATTAATGAATATAATTCTTCCCAAAATGCTTGCAGAATTGATATAGCCATGTCATACTCAAACAACAGACCAAAAGAATTTTGATTTTTCTTGAAAAAAAGAAGATGTTAAAATTTGTGTATAAAATGAATGGAGAGTTGTCCACGATGACATCACAGATACTGGCAAAGTTGCCAATTCAAGGATCCCCATAATAAGGATTTACATAAACTGTCAAAGTTCATAACTCTTGAACAGATTGTCTGATTTTCCTCAAACTTTCACTGTTTACTCTTCTTGCTCTTCTTCATTCACTGGAAGCTCACTGATGTCTGGTCATTCTCCTTTAAATGACCTGGTTTAGAGTCCCCAGTTTTCTATTTTCTAAAATGCGAATTCATTATTCTTCGGTGTTCTAAACTTCAAATTCTATGTTCTTCGGTGACATGTACGAAACATATGATAAAGCAATCATAAATAGTGGAAATCTTAGAAAAACGCAAGTTTCTTGAATATATTCGCTCTGTTGTATCAGATCAAGCTTGGCGAACACATGCTAAATGGTGCGAACAGGTTTGATCGACAGATTTTCCACTGATGCACGATTTTGCTTTATTGGATTTTCCTTTGTCTTGATTCACTCATTTCTTCCTAATTCAGATTTTTAAAACCTGAAAATCGCATTTTCCGTGAAATTCCGTGAATTCCTTGTTCTTCTCGAATTCCGTGAAATTTTAACCTAGTGTCAGTCATACAAGAAAATATCTAGACTATAAAGACGGATTAACCAACATCATAAGAACATCAGACTGTGTCAAAGAGTAAATATTATGAGACTTTATTTTGCAACTTAATGATATTTAAAAAATGGTTCCAAATTAATACTTGGCAAAAAGAAAGAGAATAAATTACCTCAAGCTACTAGTTATTATGGAAAATTTGAAAATGAATAGCGAAAGACATTGCTGTACAGTTTAATAGGTTTTTTTTGTCAACATAGGCAAAAAATTATGCAAATCAGAACCCTAAATACTCTTTTGATAAATGCTTAGCTAGCCCCACTTTAAATTCATTCTTTGTTAAATAAACAAGCCAATAGGAAGATTGTGTCTCGCCCACCCGTGGCTAAATAACACGAAAGTTTCCCCAAGTACATCCCTTGCCCTAACCAAGTTTGATGTCACAAGAAAGTCTTGCAGGTCGTAAAGTTTGACCTAAAATAACCTTTCACCTTACCATGTGACCTGACAGCACAATAGCATGAATGTACCCCTAGTGCATCTATCACCCAAATTTGGTTGCTATTGCAGCAACATGTGCCAAGTTATGCGTCATAAGAGAGTCTTGCAGGTAAACTTTAACGTTTGAAATACAAGAAATGACAGAGGAAAAGCAAATTCAAGAATTTGAAAACATCTGTAACATATGACCTCCAATGACCTTTCACCTTATCATGTGAAGTCCAACAGAATGATAACATGCACTTCCCCTTAGTGATCTGCAACCCAAGTTTGACTGAAAAGTGTGACACGGTTGCAAAGTTTTGTGTCATAAGAGAGTCTTGCACGTAAACTTTAACCGTTCAACGTTTGACCTGTAATGACCTTTGACCTGACCATGTGACCTCTGACTGGACCATAACATGCAGGTCCCCTTAGTGCATCTACAACCCAAGTTTGATAGATAAGTGTCACACGGTTGCAGAGTTTTGTGTCATAAGAGAGTCTTGCACGTAAACTTTAATGTTTGACCTGAAATGACCTTTGACCTTACCATGTGACCTCTGACTGGACCATAACATGCAGGTCCCCTTAGTGCATCGACAACCCAAGTTTGATAGATAAGTGTCACACGGTTGCAGAGTTTTGAGTCATAAGAGAGTCTTGCACGTAAACTTCAACGTTTGACCTGAAATGACTTTTGACCTTACCATGTGACCTCTGACTGGACCATAACATGCAGGTCCCCTCAGTGCATCTACAACCCAAGTTTGGTTGAAAAGTGAGTCACGGTTGCAAAGTTATGTGTGATAAGAGAGTCTTGCACGTCAACTTTAACATTTGACCTGAAATGACCTTTGACCTTACCATGTGACCTCTGACTGGACAATAAGATGCAGGTCCCCTTAGTGCATCTACAACCCAAGTTTGATTGAACAGTGTCACACAGTTGCAGAGTTTTGTGTCATAAGAGAGTCTTGCACGTAAATTTTAACGTTTGACCTAAAATGACCTTTGACCTTACCATGTGACCTCTGACTAGAGCATAACATGCAGGTCCGCTTAGGGCATCTACAACCCAAGTTTGGTTGAAAGTGAGTCACGGTTGCAGAGTTTTTGTGTCATAAGAGAGTCTTGCACGTAAACTTTAACGTTTGACCTGAAATGACCTTTGACCTTACCATGTGACCTCTGACTGGACCATAACATGCAGGTCCCCTTAGTGCATCTACAACCCAAGTTTGGTTGAAAAGTGAGTCACGGTTGCCAAGTTATCTTTCATAACGTTTGTGACGGACGGACGGACGGACGACGGACGGACGACGGACGGACGACGGACGGACGACGGACGGACGACGGACGGACGACGGACGGACGACGGACGGACGACGGACGGACGACATTTGGATCCCTTAGTCTCGCCTTCACCTCCGGTGGGCGAGACAACAAGTATTCATGAAAATGTTATCTTCTAGGTTAAAAACAGATCAATCAAGCGGACCCGACTCTATTTCTCCAAAAGTTATCAACTGTATTCTTTGTAAAATTAATTGTGTGCCATATTCAATAAATCATTAAAGAAAAAGAAAGTTCCATATACGTCTGATCCTATTACATGTATTTAAATAGCAAATGTAATCATAGACAGAAACAAAGTATACATTTTTAGGTATTAATGTTGATAAAACTTTAGATTGGAAATATCATATTAATGTAATTTGTTCAAAGATTTCTACAAATATTGGTGTCTTGTCTAGACTAAAGAATTTTCTCCCTAGTGAAATCTTAATTAGTATTTATGATGCAACAACTCTTCCACATTTAAATTATTGCAAAATCATATGGGGCAAAACGTACAAATCAAAACTAGTAACATATTTCTGTATTACAGGAACGTGCAGCTCGTTTAATTTCAAACAGTCATTATTTGTCTCAAAGTACACCATTATTTCTAAAATTCAAAAATATTCCTATGTATGACTTGATCAAACTTAATACATCCATATTCATGTTTAAATATCATCTTTAAAAAAACATGTTACCATTTGTTTTTTTTTTTCCACATATGTTCCGAACAAATTCTTCTGTACACAGTTATTTATTATTTTTTTTTAGTTTCACTGGTACAAAGGACAATGCTGGAGGAGAAAGCTAATTATTACGCTTGTTCATTTTAATTGTACGATTGTCCACAGGTGCACAACAACGCTCTGGAAAGGGGTTAAATATGTTATCACTATTTTTTCTTTCAAACTGGCACTATTCTGTCGAATTCTGCAATAATCAATCACATCGGCTTATTATTAAAGTACTAATGGGCCGGGCGAATCTTCATCTCAGTCTTCTTGAGGGAGTAGCGATGACCGAGCCAGTGGAACCAGATTACACCCCTGCCGTAATCAGCCGCAGACATTGTACCGTTCAGGTACAGGCCGTTGAGATTGGAGTTATGGCAAGCATTGTACCACCATCCGCCCTTGTAACGTTCAGCGCAGTTTTCCCAATCATAGCGACTTACATCATTATCACGGTCTCGCGTACTGAAGAGATGGTTAGCCTGGGAAGTCAAGCTGTCGCCTTGATGGGAAAGAAGGCCAAAGAGAATTCACAAGTAAGTTCGTAGTTCAGTTTTATTCTTGGCGCACCCTGCCTGTTCCAGGTCAAAGATCTTCAACTCGCAGCAACTACTGAGGGGGAGATCTCACAGAATAAAATAAAACCTAGTTTTGGACAGGTAGTCTACTTGGGGTATTTTTTGACAAAGGCTGTTGACACACATTTTATGCTACTGTTTGCTTTCACTATCGGTCTCTCAAGGGATGTGCACATCATGGTCACAAATCTGCAGAACTGAGGTTTTTATAGTTCATTGATGAAGAAAACAAGAATGTTAATTCTGTAGATTTGTGATTTGTGTTCGCACATCCCTTGTTAGTCCAATGGTGAAAGCAAACAGTTGCATGAATAGCTGCCATAGTTTAGTGTAAGTTTAAGTCAATCTTAATCTTTGTGAAACATTCCCCCATGGAGTTGCAAGTCAGACGTGAAAGGAGTGAAATATGAGAGGAATGCATTGAAGAAATTTAACATGCAATAAAATCCTTGCACGTGATACTCGTCGTGAACCAAACCCAATTGCTAGGCTGGACAATTATAGAAGAAAGGGCAAATGGTTGAAAATTGAGACTTAGGTTCAAATCTTGAATATCTTCGTAAGCTAAGACAGGTAAAAATGTCATAGGTAAAAATGTCAGAGGTAAAAATATCAGAGTTAGAAGTGCATTGGCGTAAATGCATAAATTCGAGAGGGGGGATGACGTGTACAAATATCCCCCCTAATTTTAAGGAAAGAATGATATTGTAATTAATCAGTTGGTGAATTTTGTATAGAAATGTCGGTCTTATCGTGGAATTTTTATTTAAAATGCTCTTAAAAATCATAAATGTGGTTATTTTTCGCCCGCTCGCTTCGCTCGCTTGCAAAAATAAAAATACTTTAATGTGTGTGGGGTCTGCGTGGGTGAATGAGGATTTGTGTGTGTGTGTGTGTGTGTGTATTAAGTGTGAGTTCACGGGGAAAAAAATCGGCAAAAAAGGTGATCATCCCCACTCGGCTCCTCAAAAGGGATTTACGCCTGTGTAAAAGTGTTAGAGGAAAACAAAATGTCAGAGGTCAAAATGTCAGAGGTAAAAAATATCAGAGGTGAAATTGTCAGAGGTATGTTAGTCCGGGTTATAATTGAGGGAGGTGCCACCTGGAGAAGGAGAAATTCTCATGTGTTTTTTTCTAGGCCATTTTTTCATGGGGAACAAGAATATCTGAGGTAAGCAGGCTGTATTCTGAGAACTTTTCCGTGAGGGCGCTTTTTTTCAAAATGGCCGCCCAAAATCCCATATGAATTGTGTATATGGGTTAAATAAATAATCTATGAGGCATGTTTGACCACTTTTTGCATTAGTTTTGATTAGAGTTATTAAAGAGGCTCTGTCTGGGTTTTCATGGGGAGTGAATTATAATTTGCCGACACCAGACTTTGTGAAAAGCACTGGTAATACCTGTCCTTTTGATTTTCGTTTCTGTTTTTGTTCCCTAAGTTGTTGAATCCACATATAGAAATATTGCTATCTTGATCAAAGATTGCTTAATGTTGTGTTATATATGGTTCATTTTGGTTCAAAAGGAGAAATCAGATCTTAGTCTGATTCATTTAAGTTTGTTTAAGTTGGTAAAACATTACAAAATGGAATTTTTTCAAATTGTATACCTGTACAGGAATTGAATATGTATCATTTTTTAATACGATCTTCATGAACAGAAGCGGAAACAAAAAAAGTTTGTCGCATTATGATTTACTGAATTATAGATAAATAACTATTTAAAGAAAAAGAAGTATAGAACTGTAACATACTAAATAAAAAAACCACTTGATCCGTGTAATGTTTTTCCAACTACAGCAAATGTAGGGTTCAGTCAAGGCAAAGGCCTGGAATAAACTTATACGATGTGTTACTGGATGAATTGTCAAAAGTAAACAAACTTAAATGAAATCATATCACGATCTCTTGTTTTGAAACAAAATGAACATACATTAAAAAAAAAAAGATTTTGCAGTCTTTCATCAAGATAGAAATACATGTATTTCTATGTGAGGAATCAACAATATAAGGAACAAAAACACAATGAGAATCAAAAGGGCAGTTTTAAGAACTTATAAAGAAAACCCTCAAATACATAATGTTTTGGTAGGACTTGAAAATCTTTGTGACTTAACAGCAAAAGTTACGTGTACCTCAACTTCTGCACAAATTTGAACAACTTAAAGGGGCATTTCCTAGGTTAGGTCAATCACATGGTTTATTGTTGCAAATAATATAAGGAACAAAAACACAATGAGAATCAAAAGGGCAGTTTTAAGAACTTATAAAGAAAACCCTCAAATACATAATGTTTTGGTAGGACTTGAAAATTTTGGTGACTTAACAGCAAAAGTTACGTGTACCTCAACTTCTGCACAAATTTGAACAACTTAAAGGGGCATTTCCTAGGTTAGGGGTCTGTTCATGTATTATTTTTTTTTTTTTAGTCAATCACATGGTTTATTGTTGCAAATAATGTGAACAAAACTAATCAAAATCTGGACAACTCTGCTTCATAGCATCGTATGTTAAACTCGCATATGATGTTATATTGGAAAATGGCTACCATTTTGAAAAGCGCCCTCCTTTTTGATCTCTTCATAGATAATACAAACTTAGCTTCTTTCTGAATAATTGTGATCAAAACTAATCTGCAAAAAAGTGGTCAAACATGCCTCATAGATACTTAGGCCTATTTAACCCATAACACACTTGACACGGGATTTGGGCGGCCATTTTGAAAAGCGCCCTTATTTTGGACCTCACATTAGATTCTGTAATGCAAACGTAGCTTCCTCATTAATAATTCTAATATAAAATATGTTTTCTGTAGAACAAAACTTACTACATCTATGAGGGAGGGAGGGAAGCGGCCAAGGAATTTTTCTTTTTTAGCTTTTGGTTTAACAGCTAGGCCTATATAAATTATATTGCTGCACCGGAAAAGGATTCACTTGTTATGCGAAAGTTTATTGTACATGCTCTTTATTCCCCCCCCCCCCCCCCCACCACCACAATGGGGAAGCGTGCGCCCGGGTTAATCTTTATTTAGGCTAAATCAAATTAAAAGGCAAATAACTGAAAAGGATGTTCAAGCGAAAGATAAAAATATAGATTTATTTTAGCACAACTTTCAGACATGAAACAGTACAGTAAAAATTATATGTGGATGAACATTGTAAAAACGATGGTTGGAAAAAACTTTAGCTTGTAACATAAGTAGCTGACCACATGAATTCCACACGAGAGCGCGATTTTAATAAGCACATTCCTCTTCCGCCCACCCCCTTCCCTGCCCAACTCCAATCAAGCGTGGTGTACATGAACAAAGGCCTGAATATTATTGTGCTAATACAAATGCATCTAATTCGATCTATTTCTCGACTTTTTATTATTGTATCTCTTCTAATTCACAGCAGAATTTACAATTTTTTCAAAGGAATTACTGAATTAGGTAATTGTGTTAGCATATGCAAAACATCTAATCTGAATATCGTTTTCTTTTCATCTACCATTCTGTCATGCCACTGATATCTTAGTTCATAATAACTTATTTCCCATTAATCTCATAAAAAAACTAATGGAACATCATCCTATGTTACATTTCTTACGCAGAAGGCGCAAGAACCGGCCAAAGCTTTTCTAATTCAATATTCGTACCTGCAGCATGTTCACTTTTACATTTCTGAGCTGACATTTTTTCCTCTGACATTTTAACCTCTGATATTTTTACCACTGACATTTTTACCTCCGACCTTTTCACGTCTGACATTTTTACTTCTGAAAGTTTTTCCTCTGACATTTTTACCTCTCACATTTTTCCTCTATTTTTTTCTCTGACATTTTTCCTCTGACATTTTTACCTCTGACATTTTTAAAGCGAACCCTAAAAATATGGCCTCTGATTAAAACATATTGTTTCTCATTAATTCCGTACCTTGACTGTATTCTACAGTTAACCCTCGACAAAACACCTTACCTAGCCCTAAGAATAAACCCAACCCTCACCCAAACTAAATAGCAACCCTTACCCCCCAACCTTATCTGTTATCTTTGACCAAGGAGTGTTTGAAACTCCTTGCTTTTGACGAAATAATTCCCAGAGCAATTCTCGCTATAGTGCGAAAACAAATTCGAAGGACCGAGAGACCATACCTGCGTTTCCAGAATAATTCCCGAGCGTCAAGGTGTAATTTGCAGCCTCGTCGGCAACCCTGAACTCGCTATAGGTGGCAAAGCGGGTTTGTCCCTCGAAGTCTTCAAGATCTACCCGTAGTTCGTACGTCTTCTGTGTCGAAAGGCAGTGAAGGTTGTCATTACCGAGCCAGTGCTCAGCGGAAACTCCTCCAAAGCCGTACTTGTAATCGGACCAGTAGAGGAAGAAGTCAACAGACCCGTCCTCTCTACGCTGAAAAACCTGGAGAGAGAGAGAGAGAGAGAGAGAGAGAGAGTGAGAGCGAGAGAGAGAGGGAGAGAGAGAGCGATCGAGTTAGTAAGACATAACGATATCTCAGGGCCCCGTCTTATAAAAAGTTGGGATCAGTTCGAATGAATCGCAACTTTGACATTGATCGTAACTCCTATCTCTTGATTACCCAGTTGGGATCAGTCTCAAAGTTGCGATTGATCCGAATCGATCGCAACTCTTTATAAGACAGGGCCCAGTAGAGAGAGGTATAGAATAAAAGAGGAGAAAACAAAAATTAGGAGGGATAATACGAAATGAACAGAAGATCAAGAGATGAGAGCGTTCAATGATACCATTAAAACTTTGCCTTCTCTATGGTTTAAAAACTTATTCGTACGTTCGAGTATTAAAGCTCACTTTTCGTCCTAGCTAGTTTATCCATTGATCATTTAAAAAGACTTTCTCGAATGAGAAATAGCCAGGCGTCAAATTCTATTCTAGATCGGAAGCGTTAGACAATGATGTTTGATATAATTATGATCGATTTTTTTTAAAACCTAGATAATTGAGGAGAGGGTTCTTGAGCCGTGGGCTGCATCGTTTCTTCGTCAGTTGAACTGGCTAACCATCTGATCCAGTACTTACTGAAAAATGATACTGCCCACATTCAAATACATGCATGGTTTTTCTTCTCCCTGTATACCCCAGTGACATAATACCCATAAGCCAACAATATCAGTACTCTATCCGTTCATTTAAAAAAAAAATGCCCATCTCTCAAGATAGTTCGCACACTGTCATCCCGATCGTAGAATGTAGAATTTCCTTTCTCTGGGTACTTTGTCATAAAAAGGTAAGTGGGCACATATGCTGAAAAAGGGACAATTTTCATAGCCTAAGGCTCATTCGTTCATTTATAAGTTAGGGATACCGTGTATTAACAGGGGTTGGCCTTTTTGGACAAATATTGTTCCGTTCTGTGTGGTCATGTATCCTATGTCGTGCATTCTGTTTGGATTTTGTTTTATATTTGGGAACCTGGGGGTGTTTCACAAAGAATGAGATTGACTAAAATCGCACCTAACCGTATGGCTGGCGATTGATACCACTGTTTCTTTCACCATGGATCTCTCAAAGATTTGCAAATCATGGTCACAAGTCCACAGGACTGACAATTTTTCATAGCTCATGGATGAAGAAAACAAAAAGTGTCAATTCCTCAAATTTGTGACAATGATTTGCGTGTCCCTTGAGAGACCGATGGTGGAAGCAAACAGTGGCATGAATGGCCTGCCATAGTTAAGAGCGATTTGAGTCATTCTTAGTCTTTGTGAAACATCCCCCTGAATGATAAGTTCCATCTCATCCTTCATTTTCTTCAAAACTCCTTGATCGCTAGCCTCTAGGATGCCGAGTTCAGTTCTGGAGGATTACTTCATGTTCATACATATACTAATTGTGCACAATTTTTACCAGATGATTGGTAAACTTTAAATCACGGAGCTCCAAATCATTCCATCCCATAAACATAAACAATCTCCATTGAAAAATTATTTGAAGTGTCACAAAATTTGCTGACTAAATCAGAAAATTTGCTGACTAAATCAGAAATAACTTCCAACTTCAAGTTTACCTAGCTCCCCGCCGCCTCCCCCCCCTCAATTAGCTATGTACTCACCGTCCACCCGCCGCCATCAGTTACCATATCGCAATATACGAAAAATCCGTCACTGTCTCCATCAGGGTAGATTTGATACACCCCACTGAGGGTTACTCCACCAGTCTGAATCTCAGAGCAGTCACGTTGGCTGGTAGCAGCTGCACGAAAGGAAACACAGTATCCAGTATCAATGGGGTACAAGAATGTTACACAGTGTACACACTAAGAAAAAAGGTGCAGTCTTGCACCCTTCAAATGCAACACCGGGAGCACCTTTTAGGGTGCAAAATTGCACCTTTTACAAGATTTTGCACCTTTAAGGTGCAATTAGGGGCATTTTGCACCCTAAAGCGTGCAGAGTTGCACCCTTTTAGGAAAGGTGCAAATTTGCACCTTTTTGTACGCAAAAATCTCTGCACCCTAGAAGGTGCAAAATTGCACCTTTTCGGCTGCAAACGGGTATTTCAGGGTGCAAACAAACACAAAAAGATTACACCCAAAAAGTTGCAGCCAGTGTTGCATTTAGGGAGCATTTATTTCTTAGTGTGTAAGGGCTGTTCAACCTTCACTTTGATTGAGATTTTTTGACGATACAGATACATGATACAGAAAAATGCAAGGCTCCACACGCACCCCATCGGTCGCTTTACTCCCTTGCTTACGCCCCGCCCACCTCACCTCTCTCACTCGCCCTGTCTCTGGATCCGGCCATGCCTATGGCTACTGAATTATTTCACCCCGTATGACCTATAACAGGGACCAACCGGTGCATGTATTTTCAACAAGTAAACTCTCAGTTTAACCTGTTAAGTTACCTCTGGACCCCTCAAAAGAACAGCCTCTGGCTGAAGAGGGTGATCCAGCCCATGTGCGGAGAATAAATAAATAAATGAAATCAAAATGGTTACAGAGTGTAATGGGGAAATCGATCTATTTCTAGAAAGAAAGCGTTTGAATGGGCAGAAAGCTGTCTAGAAACGAGAGGGGCACAATGTTATCTGAAATTGGGTGACAAGAGAAAAAAAGCAAAAAGCAAATCACAGCAATCTTTTCTAAGTACACCTCAATTCAAAAGGACACAAAAAAGTGCATGGGGTGGGGACACACGTAGCCCCTCTTCTTCCCCATGTCCGCTCCCCGCTCATGCCAAATCCTTCTATCTCAACATCGTGTAAGTACCTGCCGTTCCAAGACGGACGATTTCCGAGAAGTATTCAGTAACTTTATTGAATAAATTACAACGTTCAATGTTCATTTTGTGTCTCGGGTATTGCTCCCGCTTTCAGTTGCATTCATCTGCACGAGAATTGACGAGCTCTTTAAAAGTAATATGACAGTTTTCGAAAAGAATACTGATCTACAGTTTTTCAGTAAAGTAAGGGAGAGTTAAACTTCAATTAAAATAAACTATTTCCCTAAGGATATAATCTAATATCTCACCGGGTGGAGTAGCGAACTGTGTAATTCCCGCTTTGCCGATTGAAAAATATGTAAGAGGGTCCATTCTGCCAGTTGTTACTGGCAATAAATCTGTAGACAAAGTAAATGATATACTTTAAAAGATATGTATGTTTATCAATCATAATACTCAGATTCGTCACTGACTTCGTCTACGTCTTTATTATCGTCGCGGACTTGGTAATTAATTGAAATTACCCAGGAATATATACTGGGCATTTTATCTCCCAGTCTTTGTTACTTGTTTACTGTACTTCTTGCCACTAGATTTTCATTGTTTGCTTTTTAAAAGATTCTTGTAATGTAAAAGGCTGTAATAAAATATCATTCGATAAGTAATTTTATTGGTTACTTCTGGGTCTTTAATCACTTTCATATCGTTACAAATTTGGGGGCTTGTCTGGGAAACGAAGCAATTCTAACGAGTCAAAAAATTGCCAAAACTAGAAAAAATTATTTTATAAGTTTTGATTTTTTTTTTTTTTTTTTTTTGGGGGGAGGGGGTAATTTTTTGGAAACTTCTGTTTTACATTATGCTAATAAGTGCTTCTATTTTGTAACTGTAAGGTATGCTTCCATCATGACCACATTAGATGTTGAAGGATTTGTTCGAAGGACAAATTTGTCCCGAGGTCATTTGAAGTCACTGAGAAAAGATGAATTGAAAGCACTCTGTGATCATTTGCTGGTTCTAACCCCAGATTAAAATAAGGCGGATATAGTTGATTTGTTAGCTAGTCACATGAAGCTCATTGTGGAGATCTAAAATCCTGCGCCAGTGTTTCTTCCAGCGTTTCAAGTGATGTTCAGCTCCAATTGCAGAACTTGAACTCGAGAGAAAGAAAATGAGATTAGAATTTGGGAAAGAAGAAAAACAAAAATACAGTGAGCTGGAAATGGAAGAAAAATAAAACCAAATAATAATAATAATAATCCGTTCTTGTACAACGCATATCACGTTATTATCTGACGTCTCTGTATGCGCTTCCAAAGGACTTCGGATATTATTACCCTGGCTTTGGCCCGGCAGTCTTTTACAATGCACAAGCATTTCAAGGAACAATTAATTCCTGCCAGGTACCCATTTACCTCACCTGGGTCGAGTGTGGCAAATGTAAATTAATATCTTGGCAAAGGACATTAGTGCTGCGGCAGGGATACGAACCCCGTACCTTGTGGTTCAAAGTCCGGAGACTTATCTACTGGGCCACAACACCTCTACAAATAGAAATGGACATGGAGTTGGAAAGAAAAGGAGCGGACAGGGAGTACCAGTTGAAAAAGAGAAGAATAGAGTTAGCTCATGCAAATAACTAAAACAAAGTTGAATCTGCCAAAGGCTTTGATATGTCAAAGAACATTCGTCTTGTGTCAAAGTTTGATGAAGAGGGAGTTGAATTTGTATCATTTGAGAAAGTAGACAAGAGCTTGGAATGACCTCGGGAATATTGGACTCTTTTCCAAAGTGTTTTTGTTGGAAAAGCTATAAAAGTCTACTCGTCTCTTTCTGATAGGCAACATGTTACTATGCTACAGTGAAAGAAACAGTTCTTAATGCATTTTAGTTTGTCCCAGAAGCATGCAGACAGACAGAAGTAGGAAACATGCATATAAAACAATCAGGCTATAGAACTAGGCCTATATTGACTTTGCTATGGAAAAAAGCAATGATGTTGGATATGTGGTACAGATCACCTCCGAGAATACAAAAAGAGTCTTCTTTTTGGCACTAAGTTTCATCTAGATGACCACAGAATCGCAGAAGTCAGTAAGACTGCTGTGAGAGGTCAAACAAAAAATAGTAGGGACAAGGCTCTTTTTCAAAATTATTCGAATAAGAAAAACGAACGGTCATCTAAATCCCACAAGAAACCTGGTGAGGGAAAAAAATGTTGGCAGGGACAAAGACACAAAGAAGAATCAGGCAAATTGGGGCACCAAATGTCTGATTGCTGTAGTTTCAAATTTTGTACTCAATGATGTGAGCCGGGAAATCTGAAAGAATCATGTTGGACTAGGTGGGAGAACCAAACAAAAGTAGTAAAGACCTGGGTTTTGTCAAGCAAACATGTGTTCCATCCACCATGTCCACGGGGTTTGTCCCATCGGAACTAGTTCAAGATGTTGAGAGTGTTTCGCTGGTATATGGTGATAAGGTCAAGAAGGTTGATCAAAGCTTTGGGAACTTTTGTATTATGGTGAGGTATGCCCCTATTCGGATTGTACTGCTGGTAAAACAGTGATTAATCTTCGGGATAGCAGGGGCTGCACAGTCCCTGATGGTGTCAGGGGATTTGGCTCTCTTGGAGAGTTCAGAGAACGCCAGTGTCTTGAATTTAAGGTATATTGGCCCAAATCACATGTCGGTTCCTTTGCATGAGGTCGACTTAAAGTGTGACCTAGTTCGTTGTTCTGTAACAGTTGGTGTCATCCCAGAATTACCAATGGAAGGGGTTGAAATTCTTTTTGGATAACGGCTTGGCTGGAGATATAGTCACTGCATCTTCAGTTTCAGAGAAGATAGTCATGATAATTGAGGTAGAGGAAAATGAGCTGTTGCGAGAGGATTTTCCTAGAATTTTCTCGGATTGTGTTATAGGTCTCAGGCTCGTAGAGCTTAGAAGGATGTGGAGCAGAGCACTAATGTCTGGTTAGCTGAAACCTTTTCCAAGGATTTGAATATGGATTTGAAGGATCTGTTGCTTACAATGATTTTTTTTTTTTTTTTTTTAGCAAAGCTTCTTTGGTACAGGGACAACATGCAGAGTGCAGAACCAAAATTGAAACGCTTGTCACACAATGCCTGTTCTGAGGCTGAGGCTGATAAGGTTCCTGAGTGCTTTTATGTCAAAGATGGCATTCAGGAGCCGGTATTCTGAAATTTTTTAAAACTTTTATCTTATTTTCACTGTGTTAATTGTCATAACAAATTTTAAAGGCGTACTTATGATTGGTTTCATTAGCTGCGCAAAAGACTAGCACGCAAGATAAAAGTGCGTAAGCTATTTCTGATTGTTATAGCAATTAAAATAAGATAAAAGATAAAACAATTTTCAGAAAACCAGCCCTGATGAAGAAGTGGAGACCTCCCAAACACCAGCTAATGAAAATTGGTGTGCAATTTTACCAGGTTTAAGTCCCTCCCTGTTACCTAACAGATATTCTGAGAATGGCTCACGAGTCGACTATGGTTGGTCATGTAGGTATTCGGAAGACAGAAGGCAATTCTGTTGACCAAAGATGCACAAGGAGGTGGTGAACTTCTGTAAGACATGTCACACATGTCAAGATTGTAGGCAAGGCGCAGCCTCCTATAAAAAAATGCTCCCTTGATACTACAAGCGTTTGATAAACCTAATACTAGTGTTCTTGTTGATTGTGTTGGACCCTTAAAATAACCAGTGTAACTGTAGCATGCTGGTCATCAAATATCTCACCAGTTGCAGTAGCGAATTGAGAAATTCCGGCTTTGACCATTGGGGAATTTGTAAGAGCGTCCATTTTGTCAGAAGCCATTGGAGATGAACCTGCTGACAAAGCAAAAGATGTACTTTAAAAGATACCCACTCGTATGTTTAATAATCATAACATTTTTGAGAACCATAGTCACTGCGTCAGTAAAATATCGAGAGTGATCTTTTTTACAATATCGAAATAAATTTTAAGTATGTCAACTGACTGAGAAAAATAATATAGAACAAACTGAGCCATTTAGAAAATGATGATCAACGTAACTGACGGGTAATTGTGATGGAGTTCGAGGCAGAAAAATAGAAATAAAATTTCCATAGACCTAGAAATAAAATACATTTCTGGTCTATTTTACTTCATTCAATAACACTGATCAAGGCAAACTGTAGCCGCAAGGTGATGAGGTTTATAGTTATTAGAATATTATTATTACCCTGATGAGGTGTGGATTTTGCTGCTCTTCGCCTAAAGAGAATATATTTATTCCTTCATCCCCACCCCCTCCCCCGGGGATGACGTGTACAAAAATGTTCAATAAATGATATTTTTAAGTTGATAAATCTATCATAAACGACGGTTATAGCAGTACAATTCCTGTTTAAAATGTTACCAAGTACAGACATGACAGAGAAAGGATGGGAGAGTATTTTTTGTAGGTGTGTGAGGATGTGTGTGTACTCGTGTGTGAGTTCGGGCTAGAAATTTTGGCAAAAAAGATTTCCACTTCCCCCAGAAGCGGGAATTCGCCGGTGCTGTGTAATATGCCAGACACCTATGTAGAGAATCCATAATTTGACTGGAACCTCTCTGGACAAAATACATTTGATTGATATCACATGAATATTTTCGTTATATTTAATCCTTACGTTCATTGCAATGTTCCCCTTGAAATCCGACTGCACAGTGGCATTTGTAGCTTTGTATAGTCTCCTCACACCAGCCGTTTTCACAGGGCTTCTTGTCACAACCTATCAAAGATAAATGTAAGAAACCAAGGATATCTCTGTCAAAAAGAATTCATTGTTTCCAATAAAAAGACTTGTTTGTGAGTGTGGGTGAGATGGGGGGGGGGGGGGGGTGTTTGTGGTCTTTATGTGAGTGTACGTGTGTGTCGGCTCGTATGTATACGCTGAGACGGATGTTTTATTTCGTGACATACATGACTTATACAGAATAAAAATTTGTATGACGACAATGCGCAAAAGTGCAATAAGAAATATGAAATCATTAACGGAAACTAAATTGGTGCTATAGGATAATGCTTCCCGACCTTGCTTTTAAATCGAGGCCTATCAATATGTGACATTGTACCTCAAAATCCAACGTTGTCATGTAACATCAGATATAATTTCGAGGTTCCACATTTTTAAAACATAGTTTGGCGGACACTCAATAGCCATCATGGTAGTTTCGCAGTTTACTACCCTGCACAAAAACAAAGCTTGAAGTTTACCGCGGAAAATGCACGTTCTATGTCCTTGAGGAACTCCAAACTTGCTCTTCGCTTTGTAGCATTCGTTATCCGCAGATGAAGCAGGGATGAGTTTTGGGATGGTCTGTACCCAGCTACCATTGGGGTGTTGCTTCTTCCCGCATTCGAGGAACATTGGTAAAGTGTAGTTCAGTTCAGACACACCGTTATGGCATGTTTGAGGGCTTTTAGTAGCACCTGCTTGCATGAAAAGTTCTGTGGAGAAGACTGAACAGAAAGGTGTTGGTAATTGCTAGAGTCATCGTGTGTTCGGATGAACCTTACTTTAGAGACAATATCTGCTGTGTTGAGGAGAAGGAAGAGCACTTTAAAGAACTATTTCTCTGTGGAGGAGAAGGAAGAGCACTTTAAAGTACTATTTCATTAAAAAGCCTGGTGTGGATATGATGGAAGGAAATAGATTAGAGATTTTACATTAGCACCAGTTATGTAGATGGGAAATACTCGAAGAGATTTCTCTGTGGAGGAGAAGGAAGAGCACTTTAAAGTACTATTTCATTAAAAAGCCTGATGTGGATATGATTCAGTACGCCGCCTTAAAAGTATTGAATGGACAATAAAGTGTCTTTAGAGCACGCCTGACAGGCTAGTGACGTTGCGAAACAGTGCATCGTGGACTACATATTTTCGGCCACTTCCCTGCCTTCCCAAATAATTCTCTATCTATAGATATGATATGCGTGAGCGCAGCGAGTGAGAAAAAAAATAAACGAAATGCGCTACATGATTTTACAGGTTCTAGGACTACTCCCCCGGAGGACAACTCCCCCGGGGACAACTCCCACCTGACAACTCCCCCGGAGGACAGCTCCCCACGAGGGCAACTCCCCCGGAGGACAACTCCCCCGGAGGACGACTCCCCCGCAGGACGGGTCCCCCGGAGGACATCTCCCCCGGAGGACTACTCCCCCGAAGACAACTCCCCCGGTGGACAACTCCCCCGGAGGACAACTCCCCCGGAGGACAACTCCCCCGCGGACAACTCCCCCGGAGGACGACTCCCCCGGAGCACAACTCCCCGGGGGATGACTTCCATCACACAACTCCCCCGGAGGACACCCCCCCCCCCCCTTTAAGGACAAAATTACCCAAGAAATTTGTTTTTATGACAACGTCTTGCTCGTGAGGAACTGTAAAATAAATCTTTCCTTTTTATAAATCAAACTTAAGTAATTAATCCAGTATTTTTTTGTTTTTATTACAACTCTCCCGGAGGAGAACATCTCCTCGGGGATGACAAACGGGGATGGGCGAGGGGTAGAGGGTTGCTATTCGTTTAATAAGGTATTAGGTCATTTGTCGCTCTAATTGCTAACTTTTTAAAAAAAATACCCACCCTTTTGCTCCCATTTTTGCGCCAAAGTACACATTCAAGAAAATAAAAACTCTAGTAATGGGTACGCTTTTCCGCCCAAGGGTGTTGGGTTTGACAGCTTCAGCGGCACACTCCCATCGGAACCAAATCTGATCATGAGAAGAGAGAAAATGAAAAGAAAACCTTAACGGAATTTTACATTGAATGCATGTTAATTTCATTTTTGTTAAAGGACTTGTGCTTCTACGTATTTAGCGTCCAGCGAGCATGTGCGAGTATCATTCTTTGCGCTGAAACCACATGAAAACATTAATAATAAAGTACCTCATTCAAGAGTAGAAGATAAACAAAAAGGAAAAGTCATCGTTAGATTCTTATGATTTGACAAATTTGGACACATATTGAGCTTTGATATCTAAATTCGCTGATGAAATTAATCATTTTCTTACTTAGAATATCTGCATTCAGCTGACCTGAAACCTAAATGTTTTATGTATTTGTTCTTCTTATTTTTTCTTTGTTATATAGAGCCTAACAGTGCCTAAAGAAATCTATCAGTCATAAAGCTTGGAGAAAACATTAGTTTACTCATTAAAAATTACACTAATCCAATCTATGTTTGTCAGATAACATTTGATTCCATAATGTTTGCGTACAAAAATAAACAATCATCAAACATGATATGACCATTGCAACGGCTTTTACTAAACACTCGGGTCGCGTCGCGACGAGGAAGAATGGAACGAGTACAAAGATGAACTGTGGGAAATTAATAAGAGAGGAATACAAAACAATGAAAGAAAGGAATTTTATCGAATGATAGGAGTAAAAGTGTAAAATTGAAAGAATTTATTGGCCAGGTTTAATAGTGATAAAGATTTTTTTCTAAATCACATGACAGAAAAACAGAAGGTAAATAAAGGGATAAAATAAAATGTAGAATTTTGTTGTTAAAGACTGACATATGAAAATAAAGTTAATAAAACTGAATAGGATAGAAATTACAAGGATGGATGGAAATAGAAAAAAAAAGATGAATTGTGGGAAACAAAGAACACATATATAAGGGTAAAAAAAGGAAAAGAAATATTTTGTATTCCTGTCGTATTAATTTCCCACAGTTCATCTTTGTACTCGTTCCATTCTTCCTCGTTTCCATTCTGTCATACTCCCTTCCTTGCAGTCTTACACTTTCTTTAAAGTTCAGTTTATCTACCTAGTATTCTTTCTTTCGTATTGTCAATCCTAATTCTTGTCTTCTTATTTTTCTATCAGTTTAATGAAGAGCAACTTTCATCTTTTCTTTTTTATAGTAGATTTTCCCCTCGAACCCGCCTTGAAGACAACAATGAAAAAGGGTTGTAAAGACATCGAGAATTTTCAATAAAATTTTCCCATCGTGTAGGCCGATTTGAAGACACCATTAAAAAAAAATGGCTCAGCGAGCCGCGACCCGAGTGTTTTCCAGCGCGCCGCGCCGCGACGCGACCCGAGTGTTTAGTAAAAGCCATATGTTTCAATTGGTGAAACTTTGGCTTACTAATAAAACATATTAACAAATGTGTTTTATACAATATCAGTTTTATTAGTTTGAGAATGGAAAACAACAATCATACAAAACAAACATACATTAACAAAACAAATATACATACGAGTGGGTGTAAAAGTTTGAAAAAAATCCCTAAGAGACACAATTTCGTTTTTAAGTATTTATTTTCTTGAAAAAAAAAACCAGTTAACAAAACAAGTGAAATCATTTCAAACATTATGAGATACCAGTATTGAATGTAACATCATATAGAAGAACTGTTTTATACTTATCAAAAAACAAATAGACATTCCACACCTGGACGATATTTTTGTGTGTGTGTGTGTGTGTGTGTGTGTTGTGTGTGTGGAGGCCTTAATTCAACCTTTCTTATCCTCTATATTTTTCTAAATACAATATATCTTTTAGTTTCAACTTTTCTACAGTTTTCTACTCTGACACGTCCTTCAAAGAATGTATTGTATACCAAAGAAAATTGTGTTTTTCTTCTGATTGTTAACTAGTGCATTGTATTTGAGCGGCCCTAGCCAGGCACTATATTTTACCTACAGCCGAGATATGGGTGAAAAGCTTATTAGAAGGATGGAAAGGATGAAACAGGGTAGAAGAAATCTGAAGAAATGGAATGGGTGAGAATTCAAAGTGTAATTCTATTCTTACTGATTGGCACAAAATGATAAGATGACCGACTTGAGATTTTTCCCCCCTACTTACCAGTTATCACCATGATCACTGCAGTCATCATTTTCCCATCCGCGTTTCCATCCTAGGTCAGAGTGCTTATTTTCTTTGATTTTTGCTGCAGCTCTCTCTCCTGATCATCTTCGTTGTCATGTAATTCTCCTCCTCATCATCAGCTCATCACAGTCAGTTTCAAACAATAGCCGCAATTATATTTGAATTGTAGCTGTTTAAATTACTAAAGGCACACACCCCCTCAATAATATTTTTCAATTTTTTTCAGATTTTATCAAAATAAATTAACATTTGAAATTATTCTTCATATAGCTTTTCTCTAACACATATAACTAACAAAAACAAATATCAACGAAATTATGAAATTAGTTATTAAGATAGTTACAAGACAACAAACAATACAGGAGGCGTTCACAAAGTGCCCATGCAGTGTAGTCTTTAGTGGTGTAGATACAGGGGCTTCAGTATCGTGCGGGCTGTGTGTGTGTTGTGTGTGTGTGTGGGGGGGGGGGGGGGGGATAGGTGATGACCCGCCACATTTCGAAGTTTGGAAGTTGGTGTAGTATAAACGCGTATACAAAAATACATCTATGGGGCAATCCCCCCCCCCCCAAATGAGAACCTTTAAGATTATGGCATAATGTTCGGAGGGTTGGGCCTGGATGATTACATTAGAAGACGAAGTGATGGATCGAAACGACAATATATAAAAAAATAAGAAGAAGAACAAATACATAAAACCTCTAGGTTTCAGGTCAGCTGAATGTAGATATTCTAAGTACGAAAAAAATTATTAGTTTCATCAGCAAATTTAGATACCAGAGCTCAATATGTGTCCAAATTTGTCAAATCATAAGAATCTAACGATAACTTTTCCTTTTTGTTTATCTTTTACTCTTGAATGAGGTACTTTATAATTAAATGCTTTCATGTGGTTTCAGCGCAAAGAATGATACTCGCACATGCTCCCTGGACGCTAAATACGTAGAAGCCGGCCAAGTCCTTTAACAAAAATGAAATTAACATGCATTCAATATAAAATGCCGTTAAGGTTTTCTTTTCATTTATAGTCAGTGAGTTTAACAAAGGGGCGGATACCGGATCTCGGGGGGGGGGGGGGGGGGTCGACCGCTTCCCTAAAAAGTAAGATTTTTATATGATCTTGCCTGAAAATTGTGCATTTTGATTTTTAAAAAAGGAACGGGACCCAATCACGGCCTGCTGATCGAGCGAAGTGACTTCTATTCTTAAGCTTGATTGTGGGCCATCTCCCTCTTTTCCTGAAGACTACGACTAGATACACCATTCTCTACTTTTGTAGCTTCCTACTTAGTTTCCTCACTTTCCTTTCTTCATTTTATTCCTGTCTTTTCTCTCTTCTCATGATCAGATTTGGTTCCGATGGGAGTGTGCCGCTGAAGCTGTCAAACCCAACACCCTTGGGCGGAAAAGCGTACCAATTACTAGAGTTTTTATTTTCTTGAATGTGTACTTTGGCGCAAAAATGGGAGCAAAAGAGTGGATATTTTTCAAAAAAGTTAGCAATTAGAGCGACAAATTACCTAATACCTTATTAAACGAATAGCAACCCTCTACCCCTCGCCAATCCCCGTTTGTCATCCCCGAGGAGCTGTTCTCCTCCGGGAGAGTTGTAATAAAAACAAAAAATACTGGATTAATTACTTAAGTTTGATTTATAAAAAGGAAAGATTTATTTTACAGTTCCTCACGAGCAAGGCGTTGTCACAAAAACAAAATTTCATGCGTAATTTTGTCCATAAAGGGGGGGGGGGGTGTCCTCCGGGGGAGTTGGGTGATGGGAGTCATCCTCCGGGGAGTTGTGCTCCGGGGGAGTTGTCCTCCGGGGGAGTTGTCCTCGGGGGGGAGTTGTCCTCGGGGGGAGTTGTCCTCGGGGGAGTTGTCCTCCGGGGGAGTTGTCCTGCGGGGGAGTTGTCCTGCGGGGGAGTTGTCCTCCGGGGGAGATGTCCTCCGGGGGACCCGTCCTGCGGGGGAGTTGTCCTGCGGGGGAGCTGTCCTCCGGGGGAGTTGTCCTCCGGGGGAGTTGTCAGGTGGGAGTCGTCCCCGGGGGAGTTGTCCTCCGGGGGAGTTGTCCTGATACGGATTTTATAATGTAGGCCGAAATCTCCCTGCAAAATTCGAGGATTGTATGAGAGAACAAAAATGGATTTTTTTTTTCTTTTTATTACCGAGAACAGGTTCAAGTGTATTGTTCTCGTGATTTTATTACAATTTATCGGCATCTTCCGTTTCCGCAGAGGGTATGATATAGGAACAGGCTATGGGTCAGAGGCCGTTATCTCCTAAAAAATTCATCTAAATTTATTTTAGGTCAACTTGCCGCTCGAATCCTTGCAGTTTTATGAATAAGAGAATAGCATAAACATTGGAAAGAGAGACAAGATGCAAACCTATTTCCCGTTTTAAAAGTAATATAACCGGCAGTTGTTAAGATAATGATAATACGAGGGAGCAAATCGAGCGAGCGTTTTCAGTTTTTCCCTTCTTTTAATTCCTATTTTCCCTTCTCTGCCCTCTTTTTATAAAAAAGTCTAAAAGTAGGGATATATTTGTACATGTCATTCCAACACCCCTCTCGAAAAAGTGGAGGGTATATAATGCCCCCATTTATAGCAATAGCCGAAAGTTACTGTGACTGCCTTTACCATTGCCCTGCATTTACGCATGTGCGCGGAGCAAAATGGTAGGAATTTTCCCTATAATCATAATAATAATAATAATAATAATAATAATAATAATAATAATGATAATAATATGCAACATTTATATAGCGCTTAATACAAATGTTTCTAAGCGCTGCATATCATTACCCCGGCTTTAGCACGGCTACCCTGATCAGGCGCTCGAGCATTCAAGGAATTTTTCGCTGAGTAGAGATTGTGCACAGTTCAGGGCAAATTATAGTAACATTGTAAAGCCCAATGAAGGATTCGCGTAAGGCCCTATACAGTATAAATTTAATATATTTTTGTTATGGTGATCGGATGAAAAATAAAGGTCCGAGGTCAACGATTAGCGATGGAAAGAGGCACTTTGGAGGGGTCCTGGTGCTTACATTTTCACTCCCCGTTACCCCCTCCTCCGCCCCACCTATTTTGATGAGTTGCACGTGCACTTGTGTTCTGTGTTAGTTATGCCACTCATACTGTAATCTTTTTCATCTAAAATCTCATCAGATTTTCCATGCTTCTCCGATTTTCTGCTGATATCATTAAAATAACACTGAACACTTCGTTCCAATCTGCATATCATACAGGAATCAACACAGTAGATCTGGCAGTAAATAAATCTGTTGATTTATTTCTGTTGAATTGGAGTCTTACCTCGTTCAGCCCAAAAAAATTGCTTTCCATCCGTTGGTTTAAAAAAAAAAATCGTTACTAGTGCAAGTGCGTTGTTTAGATTTGCTTCAGTATAAGGTTTCAGCACACCGTTAACAATCATCATTGACGATGTTATTCAGCCATAATCTTACTTAGAGCTGTATTTTTTGTTTGCTTTAATGATAGGGGGACTAGCAGCTATTTTTCCCCCAGAAATGATGTATTATTACTGAGGGATAGAATAGCCCCTACCATGTTTTGAATATCATTTTATCTTGTCCTTGGGCGTAAGCGTAAAATACCTTCTCATGTGTTTAAAATCAGGGTCGTAAGATCGATTCTGTATGTTCAATTAAAGAAAAATACGAAAAAGGAAATAGATTAGAGATTTTACATTAGCACCAGTTATGTAGACGGGAAATACTCGAAGAGATTTCTCTATCGCCAGTACATAAAAAAAATTGTGAAAGTAAACATTATTGGTCATAAGAAATTTAAAGTGTGCATACATTCTTGTTTTTTTTTTTCATTCCAGCAATACGTACCACATGAAAAGTAGATGACCATGGCAAATGAAGGCCTCCAAAACAGCTTCTGTTCAAGGGGCTGAATTTAGAAACAGATTATATTCTCGGAATCATCATTTTGCATGTAATCCTTTGTGTAACGTCCTAATTTCAAAGTTATTATTCGCTTATTTACTTATGTATATATTTATTTTTATTGGTTTATTTCTTCATTTATTCATTCATGGTTTATCCCAATTTGTGACTGGCAGCCATTCTATGAATTGCTCACCATTTACATTTTATAAAACGTATAGGCTACCAATAATATAATCAACATAAGTACGACAACAGATTAAAATACATACTAAAATGCGTAATGGATAACAACACATGAAAAGTAATTTTAAAAATCAAATTCCACGGAGAGATATCATTACACTGATCATTCAGACAGGGCATAAATTTGGAATATTAAGTACACCCCGTATTGTGATATAGCGATATTACAGGTATAACGATGAAAATTATAGCTATACAAAAGAAGTCAGTTATTAATGCGAAATTGGTATGGGTATGGTAAATCTACTATGTAAAAGTAATGGTAAATTTAAAACGTCAAAATAGTTCATGTTGTGTGGAAAATCAAAAGAAAAGCACAAACACAAGTATACGGTAGGGAGTGTTACCTTGTCCCCAACCGTAAAAATGATGAACAAAAATGCCCGTACGATTTAATTCGTAGCCACATCTACCTAGTATCAAAATTATACAGCTATTTGTTAATTAAGCATGTGAATATATATATATAGGCTTATCTTTTTCCCGTTTTTATATTAATGAATGATTGATGATTAAAGAGTTAAAGTCTTATATCGGATTCGTAAAGTGTCAAATTGTAAACATCAAATTTATATTTCAAAAGTATGCATTTGAAATTATTATTGCAATTAAATTATTAGTTATTGCTTGAAGCCTATTGCACAAAAAATAGCAGATGATTATGGCAGAGGATTATATATTTTAAGTGCTCTGAATTAACGAATTGTTGGTTATGAGATTTTTTCATTCGGTATTCTTATCACGTAATGTTCTCAATAAAGATAATAAATTGTTTAGAACATCCTTCGGAGATCCTCTGCCATAAATGGTATGATGCCTATGGAAACCTCGAATTTCATTTGTTGTTACCATGGTAGTTAAAATTATTAACGGCAGAGTTACCATTGTGGTAAGTTTTTATGAATAATTTAGAATCATTTTGCTGATGATGAAGCTTTCAACATGCACGTACCAAAGCTGGTAAGAAAGCCTTTTCCCACGATGGCTCGTGCCTGTGGAACCAACTCCCAACTAATGTAAAAAAATTCCTCCACAATATCTTCTTTTACTGCGGCATATTGGAGGTATAGGTATAGCCTGCCCCACTTTAATGAGTGATGTACACATGTACGTTTACTGTTATGCAAGCATACTACTGTCACTCCACAGTTCTATGTTCTAGGTATATCTCTTCTCTCCACTTAAGTTTTTCACATTCTGATCTCTTCTCTCTCTCTCTCTCTCTCTCTCTCTTTCTCCCCGTCTTTCCTTTTCTTTTCTCCCTTTATTTCTTCCTTTTTTCTATATCCTCCCCTCTCTTCCCTCTCTTATCATACTTATAGATATATTAAGGAAAGTACAATGAAATAATGATTCCATTTTGTTAGTTTATTTTCCTGAAATGCCATCTTGTTTAACTTGTTTTATTGTATGTATGCATTGTTGTGTTGTTTTATGTTTTACAGGGCCCCCAAGTATAACAGTACCTGTCTACTGATGGGGCTACCCTGTATAAAAAATACTGTAAAAATAAATAAATAAACAAATAAATAAATAAAACAGATCTTGAAAAATGATTCGTCGTTCATATTATTTTTTACTTTATCTTTCCCTTTCGACTTTTATACTTTAGGGTTTAATCATGCAATATCAGATATTTTGAGAGAAAAAAAATTATAACGGCATATTTATATCAAAGACGCATTATGCATCCACAAGCAATTTGAGACCTTGGGAAGAAACAAAAATATACAATGCTGCATTGTTATAGAGACGGGTTCGTGTCATTTGTATGAAATTAAAATGAGCGAAATTACACTTGCCCTGGCTGACCAACGTCACTTTCATTCTTTCGTTAATATTCCTTAGCTTATGCTCAAATGCATTTGTGACGTTTTTCCCATTATTTACGCCGTATTCCTTTTATTATGTTTTAACAATAATGCTCTCGGTCATTTCCTTTGGTCCCCGCGCTTATAAGTCAGGGAAACTCTCGACTTCCCGGGACAGGCCATAATCCCCGAAAGTAGACTTATTACGTGGCACTGCGTAATCGCCGAGGATCCCTCCGCTGAGCGTGACTGTACAAATTGAATGGTCCGTGTGTGATATACCGTTGAAAAAAAAAAATCATATAAAATAACCAACATGGCAGCGGATTTTGTTGCCTCGAGTACGGGCGGGAATTTTAATTTTCTTTCACATATTTGCGTATAAAGATGATACACCATGTTGGTTATTTTATATGATTTTTTTTTTCAACGGTATACACACACGGACCATTCACTTTGTACAGTCTCGCTCAGCGGAGGGATCCTCGGCGATTACGCAATGCCACGTAATAAGTCCACTTTCCGAGATCAACGGCCTCTCCCGGGAAGTGGGGAGTTTCACTGACTGCTTATTGGGGCCCTTTGAACTGTTACGATTTTGGGTAATAATTTACAGTTGTGACATCTTTGGGACGTTTCTTTTTGAAATTATATTTAGGATGTTTTTAGCTGTAAAACGATTCCAGGACTATGCGCCCGGATACCCATAAGTGTGTGTGTGTGTGTGTGTATATATATATATATATATATATATATATATATATATATATATGTATGTATATATATATATATAAATAAAAGTGAAAATTAGTCTGCGTGGCATCTGCAAAATACAGGAATCAGAGTTGGTAGTAGAATGCCATAAAAAATAAAATCATAGATTTTAAAAGAAAACGGAGCATAGCTCTCAAAAATGAAAGGCGAAGTCACACTCTTCGTCAGTGCCCACGGTGTGACAAAAAGATGTAAATCAAAATCCGTTTCTGAAACAGACGAAAAAACACGTCTGTTCATGGGCAGACGGATTGTGAAACTCACCTTTCAAAAGAAATCAACGCGCTGAAGATGGAGATGGCGCGAAGTAAATAACGCATCCCAAGACGCGTTGTCATGACTGCAAGATGACAATGGCGAATCTCCGGCTCCAAAACAGGAAAATCTGAAAAGGGCCTCACCGCCAACAGTCATAGGATAGCAGTAAACAGGTAAAAAATACCTAAATAAAAGTGAAAATTAGTCTGCGTGGCATCTGCAAAATACAGGAATCAGAGTTGGTAGTAGAATGCCATAAAAAATAAAATCATAGATTTTAAAAGAACAGACACGTCTGTTCATGTGCCCATGAACAGACGTGTTTTTTCGTCTGTTTCAGAAACGGATTTTGATTTACATCTTTTTGTCACACCGTTGGCACTGACGAAGAGTGTGACTTCGCCTTTCATTTTTGAGAGCTATGCTCCGTTTTCTTTTAAAATCTATGATTTTATTTTTTATGGCATTCTACTACCAACTCTGATTCCTGTATTTTGCAGATGCCACGCAGACTAATTTTCACTTTTATTTAGGTATTTTTTTACCTGTTTACTGCTATCCTATGACTGTTGGCGGTGAGGCCCTTTTCAGATTTTCCTGTTTTGGAGCCGGAGATTCGCCATTGTCATCTTGCAGTCATGACAACGCGTCTTGGGATGCGTTATTTACTTCGCGCCATCTCCATCTTCAGCGCGTTGATTTCTTTTGAAAGGTGAGTTTCACAATCCGTCTGCCCATGAACAGACGTGTTTTTTCGTCTGTTTCAGAAACGGATTTTGATTTACATCTTTTTGTCACACCGTGGGCACTGACGAAGGGTGTGACTTCGCCTTTCATTTTTGAGAGCTATGCTCCGTTTTCTTTTAAAATCTATGATTTTATTTTTTATGGCATTCTACTACCAACTCTGATTCCTGTATTTTGCAGATGCCACGCAGACTAATTTTCACTTTTATTTAGGTATTTTTTACCTGTTTACTGCTATCCTATGACTGTTGGCGGTGAGGCCCTTTTCAGATTTTCCTGTTTTGGAGCCGGAGATTCGCCATTGTCATCTTGCAGTCATGACAACGCGTCTTGGGATGCGTTATTTACTTCGCGCCATCTCCATCTTCAGCGCGTTGATTTCTTTTGAAAGGTGAGTTTCACAATCCGTCTGCCCATGAACAGACGTGTTTTTTCGTCTGTTTCAGAAACGGATTTTGATTTACATCTTTTTGTCACACCGTGGGCACTGACGAAGAGTGTGACTTCGCCTTTCATTTTTGAGAGCTATGCTCCGTTTTCTTTTAAAATCTATGATTTTATTTTTTATGGCATTCTACTACCAACTCTGATTCCTGTATTTTGCAGATGCCGCGCGGACTAATTTTCACTTTTATTTAGGTATTTTTTACCTGTTTACTGCTATCCTATGACTGTTGGCGGTGAGGCCCTTTTCAGATTTTCCTGTTTTGGAGCCGGAGATTCGCCATTGTCATCTTGCAGTCATGACAACGCGTCTTGGGATGCGTTATTTACTTCGCGCCATCTCCATCTTCAGCGCGTTGATTTCTTTTGAAAGGTGAGTTTCACAATCCGTCTGCCCATGAACAGACGTGTTTTTTCGTCTGTTTCAGAAACGGATTTTGATTTACATCTTTTTGTCACACCGTGGGCACTGACGAAGAGTGTGACTTCGCCTTTCATTTTTGAGAGCTATGCTCCGTTTTCTTTTAAAATCTATGATTTTATTTTTTTATGGCATTCTACTACCAACTCTGATTCCTGTATTTTGCAGATGCCACGCAGACTAATTTTCACTTTTATTTAGGTATTTTTTACCTGTTTACTGCTATCCTATGACTGTTGGCGGTGAGGCCCTTTTCAGATTTTCCTGTTTTGGAGCCGGAGATTCGCCATTGTCATCTTGCAGTCATGACAACGCGTCTTGGGATGCGTTATTTACTTCGCGCCATCTCCATCTTCAGCGCGTTGATTTCTTTTGAAAGGTGAGTTTCACAATCCGTCTGCCCATGAACAGACGTGTTTTTTCGTCTGTTTCAGAAACGGATTTTGATTTACATCTTTTGTCACACCGTGGGCACTGACGAAGAGTGTGACTTCGCCTTTCATTTTTGAGAGCTATGCTCCGTTTTCTTTTAAAATCTATGATTTTATTTTTTATGGCATTCTACTACCAACTCTGATTCCTGTATTTTGCAGATGCCACGCAGACTAATTTTCACTTTTATTTAGGTATTTTTTACCTGTTTACTGCTATCCTATGACTGTTGGCGGTGAGGCCCTTTTCAGATTTTCCTGTTTTGGAGCCGGAGATTCGCCATTGTCATCTTGCAGTCATGACAACGCGTCTTGGAATGCGTTATTTACTTCGCGCCATCTCCATCTTCAGCGCGTTGATTTCTTTTGAAAGGTGAGTTTCACAATCCGTCTGCCCATGAACAGACGTGTTTTTTCGTCTGTTTCAGAAACGGATTTTGATTTACATCTTTTTGTCACACCGTGGGCACTGACGAAGAGTGTGACTTCGCCTTTCATTTTTGAGAGCTATGCTCCGTTTTCTTTTAAAATCTATGATTTTATTTTTTATGGCATTCTACTACCAACTCTGATTCCTATATATATATATATATATACAGAAACAAACGAAAAGACACTTCCATTATTTCCCATGAGAGTGCCCGTCCCCAAACCTCACAAATTCAGCTTAATTCGTGAGCTTTTTATACTTGTAACTTGTGGCGCTTACCCCCCCCCCCCTTCCCACCACCACCACCATTCTAGGTGGCGTCGCATTCACATGGTTCAGTGGCTTTTGCTCGTGTGACGTACCGCCTCACGTGACCCAAAACACAAGCAGGAATCACGAAGCCACAGCCCACAACTCCAGAAAGTAATAGTTCAAAACGTTGATTTTTTTTTATTTTGAGTATATTAGTTCTGACATTTTATTTATTGTTTTCCCTAAGTTCTTTACCGTTTATTTATGCTTGTCATTTCGTTTGTTTCTGATTGTTTTGTTGTAGAACCCTTGATAAAGGCCTTTGAAGCCGAAAGCTAGGGAAAAATAAAAAGCGGGATTCAGCTAAGCCCTTCACTGTCTGGAGTGTTTTCATCTTATACTGCCACTATACAAGACAGGGCCAATCATGTTAATTGGTTGTGCACACCTTACATGTTTATATATAGATATATATATATATATATATATATATATATATATATATATACACACACACATATATACATATATACAAGAGCATCGACTATACATTGACCTTTTGATACAATAACAATAATGTTTATAATGAAAATAAATGCGGTATTAAGTTACAAAGAAGGAGGCTACACACCTGAAAAGTAGTGCTTTTCTTGTGGACGCCGAAGATCTCATTTTGGGTGAAAAACTAAAAGCGAAAAGTAGTCTCGTGAAAGAGGTCCTACCAAATTAATTTCACCATCACCCTTTTCAATACCCGCTCTCTACTTTCTAAACGCCCCATAAGTCTTGCCAAAGGAGATATGATGAACAGCTTTTTACTATAAGGCTATAAGGCTATAAGGCTAAGACACGGTTACCCAAAGCCTCATAGAGAACATCTCAGTAATAAATTTTAGCACGCATCGTCATAAACATATCAGATGGATGATATTGTAGCAAACATGATGATGAAATGAATATCAAATTAAGGCAAGAGGGCATTTGCATCTTTAAATCGAACGAAAAATAAGTGTTTGAATTTCCAGAGCGCAGAATGAGGCAACTTTAATTTCAGCTATGCAACATTTTCCCCCATTTCCCTATGAAAGACGTCTGTAAATGAAAGTGCTTTTCAAACCAAAAAAGGCACCTTCTGTTTTAAAGTTGATACATATTTTCTTTTGAAAATATCTTCAGATCTTACCATTTTGTCAGTCCAAGGTATTGCAGTCTTATATGATTTGCTTCCACGAGTCGACGAAATTCACGACAAGATGTGAAATCCACGTCCAAAAGCTGAAAATGCCACGATTCGGATGACGTTAATTAATTGTTGAAAAGGAAACGAACAACGGGGACGCCGAAGAAAAGATGACAACCAATTACTGCAAGAGTATCGGCAAATACATTTCAAGCGTTTAAATCAAGGCGGCGCTAACGGGAGGGGGGATGGGGAGGATGACACAGTTTCGACTACTTTTCCAAGCACCCCGTATGTGCCCCTTTTAAATACACATGAAAAATTCCCTTTTTTTCAAACCTGTTCAGTGTCCATATTTTCTTCTGACAATAAGGGCCGTACACAGTAATTTTTCCTGGGGGAGAATAATGTTCCTTATTACGTGAATGAGGCACTTTGGAGACAAGATATAAGCGCGTTTTTTTTTTTTTTTTTTTTTTTTTGGTCTCTCTAATTGATTAACTCATTACAAAAAAAACCACAATGGTACAGTCGGGGCTCAGCTGTATGACTAGGGTAATAAAATTCATACGCCCCTCCTCCGCGAAATTTGTCATTTTCCTATTGCGCCTCTGTACTAAATTATCGGTTCATAATATCTATATTCCCCCCCCCCCCCCGATCACACCCAAGCGCATGCGCACAAACGAGTAAATTTGTTCGCTAGCTTGTGTACGTACGTATAGGCAAAATAATGTCGCTTACTTCAGTTACGTTCAACACGCGGAAGATAGTTCGCTGTATCGACGGTGGGTGGGTGGACGATTCCTGTGCTTTTCTATGGGGAAAACCTCTGTTCGCGCAAGCTCATACAAACTGAAGTTATCGACAATTTTAGTGCGCCAACTAGTAAACGAGAATAAACTGTAAATAGCTGTTAAGTGTTAGTGTTAGTCTCTACAACTTGTTTTGGGTTTTTATTTGAACATTAAAGTTTAAACTTTAAATCATATGCATCCGATAGGGGTGAACAGGTAATAATTACAATATTGACTGGCATAACTTTCGGGAGATACCACATAAATTTCCCTCACTAGACCATTATTGCCCTCGTCTTCGACTCGGGACAATATGAGACTAGTTTTGGAAATACATGTGGTATCTCCCTCAAGGCCAGTCAATATTATATAAATATTCAAGTGAACACACAGGCGAGGGGGGGGGGGCGGGCGGGGGGTTCCTTCTTTCCAAACCAGGGTGCTTTAGCATTTTTAGAATTGAAATTGAACGATATGGTGCACACTTTTTGCTCAATTTTGAAAAATAAAAAAGGAGATTAAATACATTATGTTGAAAGAGGGGTAACATTTCTCGAAGCTAGGAGACGTGTCTTCCAGTCAGAAAAGGAAGATAAAAACGGACCCGTCCACCATGCACACGCCCCGAAAGAAGCTAAATTTCACATCAGACCCGGAGAAAGAAAAGGTGAGATTGAAAAAGGAAAAGAAAGAACTACAAACATTAGAAAAGAAGGCGGGGGAATGAAAGAAGGAGATTGGTCAAAGACGTAATGGCCTTGCAAAATTAACGAAATGGATAGAAGGCTTGAAGGAGAAGCAAAGGAAAAAATAATAAAAGAACAACAGCAATTCAGGAAAAATAATTCTTCCGGGAACACATCTCTGGACTATCCAAGTACCTCTAAATCGTAAATTGGGATATATCGTTCTGTTTTATTTTAGTCTGCTTAGCTTTCAGTGTTTCATCTTTGACCTGATCGTAACGACTCCTCTTTATCCTCTTACCATTCTTCTCTATCTCTCTCTTTTACTCCCCTCTCTTTCTATCTTTTTTCAAGATTCATTTTAATCAGCTTGCTTCATTTTCATTAAGCTATTCATCAACAATTCTATGGACGCATCAACTTATTTCTTCATTACTTAATTACTTCATGGTATATTTACTCTAAATGATTGTTCTGTTATGTACAGTGACTTGATTAATCAATTACAGTGAAGCCTCGTTATAAAAGGATACTCTACACGTTGTAATAATAAACTCTCGTTATAAAGGAGGCAATGCTGGTCCCAACTCTTTGTATGCTTTTGTTGTTAGCCCTTACATACAATGTGACCCTGAAAAAAAGAAACCGGATTTCCTGGCAGAAATTTTCTATAATGATAATAAATAATTTCCTTGATGGGATATCAAACTCTCTGCTTCTCTTCTTTCCTATGATGCATAACTTATTCATATTTCACGCATGACTGAATTAAAACAGTTGAAAGTCTGTGGTGGTTCCAAAACTTCATTTGCAAGCACAACATTTAATTTTGAGATAGTTTAGAGCTTAGTAAACTTTATCATTTTGGAAAAAGAAAAACATCACATAAGTATTCACAATTTTCTCTTTTATAACGATGCATCATGTGTACAAAATGATTGAGATATGCTAGAGAACAAGTAAAGTGAAAACACACTTGAATTCTCCCAAAGTCAAGTAGAAAGCCATTCAGCTTTCCTAGCAGCTTAAAATGGACCTAATGCTTGAGTGCATTTACACAGGCATTGAGTTTGAAAAGGAACATTAGAGATGGCTGGGGTGTAAAAATGCTGAAAATTAAGCAAAGCATAACCAGCTTGTCTGACGATGCAGCTTACCGCAGATCAAAGGGTGATTATCGTAAACGAACGTGCTCGTTTCGGGAGCCTGCAGCAAGTTGCTGCAGCCTTCCATGAGAGATTTCCAGATTGTAAAGTTCCTACAAAGTCTACGTTATGGGGAAAAACATTAGAAAATATCAGCAGGAAGGGATAAGCCTCAATGTAAATAAGGGTCGATCTGATCTGAAGAGAATGTGGCAGAAGTTCGGAGTACAGAAGTAATGATGCTTTGCTTAATTTTCAGTTTTTGATCTGTGAATGCAGCAGTCCAGAATATGCCTCAAAATTATCTTGGATTATCTTGCACAATATCATTTACAACTTTCCCAGACGGGTTACAACTTTTCTCCGTTTCATGGTTAGATTTCACTTAGGAGGGGGAAATTTATTCATGGCATGATAATGAGCAACAAATTAAGAGAATTATGATTCTCCCCATAAATCATGTGCCGAGGAGAAGAGAAAGATAAAAATATCGGGCTATCAATTCTGAAATAAATCTAAAATGTGGGAGAAAATACCTTGGACTTGCCCAATTTCTGTTTTTGTTAGATTATGTTTGAAGATGGCCGATTCTTAAGTATGGTCGTGGTGCTGCGATCAATGGGTTCTCCAATAGCAGCGCAGTGTCTTCCTTGATTTTTTAAAAATTATTATTAAGTTCTGATCCACCACTCTGGACAGGAAGCGATAAAAGTACAGAAAATTCAAGTCTATCTCCAATAACATATATGCAGGACCCGCTCGAAGAGCACCTGATACAGGAAGAATTGGCTACCCTGTGAAAATAAGACCTTATTATTATCATTATTATCATTATTACCATTATTATTATTATTATTATCATTATTATTATCATTATTCCAACACATTACACCGTTTACCATTTAACCTTTCACAAAATAATTAAATCATCTGATTTGGCAATACAGTGTAAACTATGTACGCCTAATCACAATTTTTGCTTGCAAATTTGCGATGTTCTGTCAAATTCTGCACGTTTGTTTATTCAGTCACACTGGTTTATTATCAATAAACCAATTATTGATAATGGGCTGGGCGTATCTTCATCTCAGTCTTCTTGAGGGAGTAGCGATAACCGAGCCAGTGGTACCAGACTACACCGGTGGCGTACTCAGCCGCAGGTATGGTACCGTTTAGGTACAGGCCGTTGAGATTGGAGAAAAGGCAAGCACCGTACCACCATCCGCCCTTGTAACGTTCAGCGCAGTTTTCCCAATCAATGGCACTTTTATCATTATCACGGTCCCGTGTACTGAAATGGTAGTTAGCATGGTAAGTCAAGCTGTCACCTGAATGCGAGCAAAAGCCAAACAGAATTTACAAGTAAGTTCGAAGTTCGATGTTATTCTGAGAGCACCCTGCCTGCTGCAGGCCAACATACTGAAATGTTGTCTCATTTACTTTGATACATTGTACCTCGTTAATTTCGCACATTGACCGAATTCTGCGGTGAACCTTAGTCCAAACACCTTTACCTAGCCCTTAGAATAAAGCCAACCCTCACACCAAAAGGCAACCCCAACGCCAACATTATCTGTCATCTCTGACCAAGAAATGTTTGAAACTCCTTGATTTTGATGAAATAAATCCCAGAGTAATAATTGTCGCCGGGGTATGATATAAGTTGGAGAACCGATAGACTACATACCTGCGTTTCCTGAATAACTGCCAAGCGTCAACGTGTAATTTGCAGCCTCGTCGGCAACCCTGATCTCGCTATAGGTGGCATTGCGAGTTTGTCCCTCGAAGTCTTCAAGATCTACCCGTAGTTCGTACGTCTTCTGTGTCGTAAGGCGGTGTATGTTGTCATTACCGAGCCAGTGCTCAGCGGAAACTCTTCCAAAGCCGTACTTGTAGTCGGACCAGTAGAGGAAGAAGTCAACAGCCCCGTCCTGTCTACGCTGAAAAAGCTGCAGAGGGAGAGAGAGGGCGATCGAGAAAGTAATGCCTGGTTTACATAATTTTGGCTTATGATCGGCGTATGGAGCCCGTATCCTGCCGTCACCCCCTATCCGTGCGATCTCCTTGTTAAGACAAGGCGATCGTAAGATTTTCGTACGGATTCACGGGCTCCGCAGCCTCTAAGACTTATAAAAATTTGAAAAATCGCAAGCCCGTAGCCCGTAAAGATATCGCAGGTACCGTTGTACGATTCCTGCACGGGCCCCGAACGATTTCTGCGGGGTGGCTGCGGTGATTGCAAGATTATCGTACAATCTCCTCGTGGCCTCCGTATGGATATGCTACGGCCTGCCCCTCGATGGCCAGTACAAAAAATGGCACGATGATCGCAGTGATGTAAACACAAACACCGTAGCCCGTAGGCACCTACGATGCCTCCCAAAATCGCAGGCCAAAGTTATCGTACGGCGCCCCGGGCAAATGCAAACTAGGCATAAGACATAACGATATCTCAGGGCACCGCCTTATAAAGAGTTGGGATCAATTCGAATCAGTCCCAACTTCAAGATTCATTTCAACTCCTGTCTTTAAATATACAGTTGGGATCAATCTCAAAGTCGCCATTGATCAGAGTGGATCGCAACTCCATACAAGAAGGGGCGCAGGAGAGAGAGTTACAGAATAAAAGGGGAGAAACAAAAATTAGGAGGGATAAGACGAAAGCAGAGGATCAAGCGCTGAGAGCACTGGGCGGGTCGATTTGGCGCGTTCAGTGATACCATCGAAACATGGCACCTACATCTTTCAGAATCTTATTTATATGTTCGAGTATTAAAGTCCACTTTGCTGCCGGGCAAGTTTGTCTATGGATCATTTAAAAATACTTTATCGAAGGAGAAACAGTCAGGCGTCAATTTCTATTTTAGAAGCCGCAGAAAATAATGTTTGATAATGTTTGTACGCAGCAGGGGGGGGGGGGGGGTACAGGGGGCAGTTGCCCCCCCCCCCCCCTCGAAATTGTGAAAACTCACATTTTTTTACTGAAATTTTTTTTTATAAATCCACCAAAATCTGCACCAAATCCTTCAATTTCACTTTTAAACATGCAAAAGCTCCTTTGCAACCAGCATGGGTCGCTTCGCTCCCTCACTTTTGAGTTTCTTTAAAAATTTGTACGCGTCTTGCCCCTCCCCCGGAAAATATTCCGCTTACGGCCCTGTTCTTGAGCCGTGGTCTGCATCGTTTCTTCGTCAGTTGAACTGGCTAACCATGAGATCCAGTATACTCACTACAAAATTCTACTGCTCACATTCAAATGCATCCATGGTTTTTCTTCTCCCTACCTCAGTGACATAATACCAATTAGCCCACAACTTCGGTTCTCTATCCGTTCCTAAAGAAAAAAAAATGCATCACGTTCAACTGCTCATCTCTCGCACACTGTCATCCCGATCGTAGAATGTAGAATTTCCTTTCTCGCAAAAATGGGTACTTTGTCATAAAAAGGTATGTGGGCACATACGCTGAAAAAGGGACAATTTTCATAGCTTAAGAACCATTCGTTCTTCCATAAGCTAGGGATACTGTGTATTAACAAAGGGACAGGCTCTTTTTTTTGTTGGAAAAGTATTGTTCCGTTCTGTGTGGTCGTGTGTCGTATGTCGTGAATTCTTTTTGGATTTTTAAAAAAATATTTTGGAACCTGAATTACAAATTCTATGTTATTCTTCATATTCTTCAAACTCCTAAAATCGCTAATCCATGGAATACCGAGTTAAAGTTTTGGAGGCTAGTGTGTATGAATATGAATTCATACACACTAGCTGTGCACAATTTTTTTTGCAGATGATTTGTAAACTTTAAATCACGGAGCTCCAATTGTTCCCTCCCATAAACAATCTCTATGCAGAAAATTATTTGAAATGACTCACTAATCTGAAACAACTTCCAGTAACGCAGACCCCCCCCCCCCCTACATTAGCTATGTACTCACCGTCCACCCTCCGCCGTCAGTTTCCATATCGCAATATACGAAAAACGGGTCACTGTCTCCATCGGGGTAGATTGGATACACCCCACTGAGAGTCACTCCACCAGTCTGAATCTCAGAGCAGTCACGTGGGCGTGCAGCAGCTGCACGATAGGAAACACGGTATATGTTACACAGTGGCTGTTCAGCCTTCACCGATAATGAATGCGAGTTTTTAATGATACAGATACATGATATAGAAAAATGCAAAAGCTCCACACGCACCCCATCGGTGGCTTCAATCCCTCGCTTACGCCCCTTTCAACTTATTTCACTCCCGTGTCTCCGGATGACCTATAACAGGGACCAACCGGTGCACATAATATTCAGTGATTAAAATGGTAGTTAAATATTCGTAGTTATGGTTACAGGATGCAATGGGGACATTTTTTTTCTAGAAAGAAAGCGTTTGGATGGGCGGAAAGTTGTCTAGAAACGAGAGGAGGTATTCGAAAGACAGAAGTTACAATCACGAGGCATTTCACACATGTCAAGATTGCTGGAAAGGCACAGCCTCCTATGAAATCAGCTCCTCTGACACTACCTGCGCTTGATGCATCTGTTACTATAGGGTTCTTGTTGATTGTGTTGGAACCTTAAAATAATTTCCTTTTTTCCTAAGGATAGCGTGACTGTATAGTGATAATCAAATATCTTACCAGTTGTAGTAGCAAATTGAGTAATTCCGGCTTTGACCATTGGGGAACTTGTAAGAGCGTCCATTATGTCAGTAGCTATTGGCAATGAACCTGTTGACAAAGTAAAGGATGTACTTTAAAAAGATATCCTCTTGTATTTTTATTAATCATAATATTATTTAGAAACGTAGATTGCGTCAGTAAACTGTGGAGAGTTATCTTTTGACAATACCGAAATAAATGTCAACTGACCGAGAGAAAGGAATATAGAACAAACTGAGCCAAGTAGAAAATAATGATCGACGTAACTGACGACGGATTTGAGGGAAAATAATTGTGATGGAGTTCGAGGCGTAACAATAGACATGAAATTACAATACACCTAGAAATGAGAAAATACAATTTCTGGTCTATTTTGCCTCTCATTGAATAACACTGATCAAGGCAAACTGCAGTCGCAAATTGTTGACGTTTAGAGTTATTAAAATATCATTATTGCTTTCCTGATGAGGTGTGGGTTCCCCTAAAAAAATACATTTATTCTACCATTCCCCCCGGGTATGACTTGTACTAAAGTTTTCGATAAATCATATCTTAGTTTGATAAATCTATCATAATCGACGGTTATATAGCAGTACAACTTCTATTCAAAATCTTATCAAGTACATAGAGGGGATGGAGAGTATTTGTGCGGGTGTGTGAGGATGTGTGTGTACTCGTAGGTGAGTTCGAGCTAGTTGTTTTGGCAGAAAGATTTCCACCTCCCCCCCCCCCCCCCCCCCCCTCCAAGCGGGAATACGCCGGTGCTGTGTAATATGCCAGACAGAATCCAATATTTGACCAGAACCTCTCAGGGAAAAATTTAATTTGACTGATATCACATGAATATTTCAATTATATTTAACCCTCACGTTCATTGCAATGTTCCCCTTGAAATCCGACTGCACAGTGGCATTTGAAGCTTTGTATAGTCTCTTCACACCAGCCGTTTTCACAGGGCTTCTTGTCACAACCTATCAAAGATAAATGTAAGAAACTAAGGATATCTCTGTCAAAAAGAATTCATTTGTTACCAATAAAAAGACTTGTTTGTGAGCGTGAGCGTGGGCGGGGGGGGGGGGGGGGGGGTGAGGGTGTGTGTGGGTGTGTGTATGTGTGTAGGGGTTCTTATGCATACTAATTGATGTATTATCTACGAAAATATGCTATGGAAACAAAATGAAGACTTGTATTATATCATTTTGCTTATATTGATTTATATGGATGTACTGATGTTTATTTAGAATGAAATCTCTATTAAAAACGTTATGGAGAAAAAATAATATGCTGAGATGGATGTTTTGATTCGTGACATGCATGACCTAAATAAATTTGTATGACGAAAGTGCAATGAGAAATATAAATGAAACCATTAACGGAAACTAAATTGGTGCTACAGGACTATGCTTCCCGACCTTGTTTTTTAATCGAGGCCTATCAGTATGTCACATTTTGCCTCAAAATCCAACGGTGTCATGTAAAATTAGACATAATTTTGATGTTCTATATTTTTAAAACATAGTTTGGCCTCAATAGCTTCGCAGTTTACTATCCAGTACAAAAACAAAGCTTGAAGTTTACCGGGAAAAATGCACGTTCTGTGTCCTTGGGGAACTCCAAACTTGCTCTTCGATTTGTAGCATTCGTTATCCGCAGATGAAGCAGGGATGAGTTTTGGGATGGTCTGTACCCAGCTGCCATTGGGGTGTTGCTTCTTCCCGCATTCGAGGAACATTGGTAAGGTGTAGTTCAGTTCAGACACACCGTTTTGGCATGTTTCGGGGCTTTTAGTAGCACCTGCTTGCATGAAAATTTCTGTGGAGAAGACTGAACAGAAATTTGTTGGTAATTGGTAGAGTCATCGTGTGTTCGGATGAACACCTAGTTTAGAGACAGTATCTGCTGTGTGGAGGAGAAGGAAGAGCACTTTAAAGTACTATTTCATTAAAAAGCCTGGTGTGGATATGATGCAGTACGCCGCCTCAAAAGTATTGAATGGACAATAAAGTGTGAAGCGCAGTAGGCGTACCCCCTCCCTCCCCGGCAGTTTTCCTGACGTGGCTTATAAGCCCCCTGTGTGAAAAAGCCTTTAGAGCACGCCTGACAGGCTAGTAACGTAGGAGCAACCGTGCATGGTGGACGACATATTTTAGGTCACTAACTTGCTTTCCCAAATAATTCTCTATCAGATTCTGTAGATATGATATGGGTGAGCGCAGCAGCGGGCGAGCAATATATATATATATATATATATATATATATATATATATATATATATATATAAAATCAAAATATGAGTTCTGCTTCGGAATGTTAGAATAATAAAATGAAAGATGCCAATAAATAAACAAATTCCGTCAGACGTGAAATTTACAAATTTTCGGCCATAGGCCTTCATCATTACCTGATGAAGGCCTATGGCCGAAAATTTGTAAATTTCACGTCTGACGGAATTTGTTTATTTATTGGCATCTTTCATTTTATATATATATATATATATATATAATATATAGCACACAAGAAGAAAGTTCATGCTTAAATCCAACTTTTTATTTTTCTGTCACGAATTTTCGACGGTCCATACAGTATTTCTCATGTGAATGACAATGAGAAACTTTGAAATTATTATATCTAGGTAACGTTACCAGGGCAAGGCACAATAAGTCGCTGTGCGTATTGCCTTGGCAAGCTTTACATCAGCTCAAAATCAACCTTAAAAAATAAATAAAAACGTCATATTAGCAGATCCTAAAGCGTAACAAGGGCTTTAATAAGTGTCCCCCACAGGGGGGAGGATAAAACGCTGAGCATTGAAATCATTGCAACGTCATAGAAAGAAAAGGTGACGTAATATTTAAATTAAAATTGACAACGTCATAAAAAGAAAAGGTGCATGACGTAGCATTGAACAACGTTACAAAGGTGTTTAAGTACATGTATTAACGGAAAATGATCGTAAGGAATGAAAGCTACAAGCAGCCAGGCTTGAACTTAGACTTGTCATGGCTTTCCAACTACACATTCTTCCTTAATTTTATGTATAGGAGAATAGCATAAACATTGGTTTGAGAGACAAGATGCAAACCTATTTCATGTCTTAAAAGTAATATAACTGGCAGTGGTTAAGATTGAAAATACGAGCGAGCAAAACGGGCGAGCGCTTCCAGGTTTTCTTTTATTTTCATTCCTCTTTTCCCTGTCTGGCCTCTTTTTTACAGTATAAAAGTAGGGTATTTGTACACGTCATCCCAAAGCACCTCTCGAAAAAGTGGAGGGTATATAATAACCCCCGTTTATGCTCATATCGAAAAGTTACTGTGACTGCCCTGCACATGCTGCATGTACGCACGTGAACGGAGCAGAATGGTAGGAATGCTCCCTATAATGAGCAGAGATGTTGCACTGTTCAGAGGTAATTATAGTAACATGGTAAAGCGCATTGAAGGATTCACGTTAGGCACTGTACAGTATAAATGTAATATATTTTTGTTATTATGGCAATGAAATATAACGGAACCAGATCAGGGATTGGGGGCACTTTGGAGGGGTCCTGCTTCTTACATTTTAATTCCCCGTTGCCCCCTCCTCCACCCCCACGTCTTTTGATGAGTTGCACGTGCACTTGTGTTCTGTTTTAGTTATACCACTCATACTGTAATCTTTTTCATCTAAAATCTCATCAAATTTTCCATGCATCTTCGATTTTTCTGCTGATATCATTAAAATAACACTGAACACTTCGTTCCAATCTGCATATCATACAGGAATCAGCATAGTAGATCTGTCAGTAAATAAATCTATTGATTTATTTCTGTTGAATTGGAGTCTTACCTCGCTCAGCTAACATGGCTAATAATATTGCTTTCTATCCGTTGCTTGAAAAAGAAAATGAAAAATCGTTACTAGTGCAAATGCGTTGTTTAGATTTGATTCACTATATTCATAGGTTCAAGCACACCGTAACCATGGTAACAAGTATTCATTGACGATGTTTTTCAGCAAAAATCTTTGAATCTTTTCGATTATCAATGCTAATAGAGTGGGATTTTGTGTCTGTTTATTTTGATAGCAGAATTGGCAGCCATTTTTTTTTCAGAAATGATCTATTATTACTGAGAGATATAATAGCTCCTACCGTGTTTTGAACATGTTTTTTTTTTATCTTTTCCTTGAAAGTGAATTGGGCGTAAGCGTAAAATACCCTCTCATGTGTTTAAAAGCAGGGTCGTAAGATCGATTCTGTATGCTCAATTAAAGAAAATATTAAAAAGGAAATACGTAGATTTAGAGATTTTACATTAGCATCAGTTATATAGACGGGAAATACTCGAAGAGATTTCTCTATCGCAAACACATAAATTTTTTTGTGAAAGTAGACATTATTGGTCATAAGAAATTGAAAGTAATACGTACCACATGACAAGAAGATGACCGTGGTACATGAAAACCTCCAAAACAGCTTCTTTTCAAGGGGCTAGAATTAGAAATAGATTAAATTCTTGGGATCGTCATTCGGCATGTAATCATGTGTGTAACGTCCTAATTTCAAAGTTATTTATTTATTTATTTATTTATTTATTTATTTATTTATTCATTTATTTATTTATTTCCTCATTCATTCATTCATGGTTAATGTCAATTTCTGACTGGCAGCCAATGGATGAGTTGCTCACAATTTACATTTTATAAAACATAGCCTACCAATAATACAATCAACATAACTACGACAACAGATTAAAATGCATACTAAAATGCAAAATGGATAACCACACATGAAAAATAATATTAAAAACTAAATTCCGTGGAGAGATATCATGACACTGATCATTCAGACATGGCATGTGGGATATTAAGTACACCATGTATTTTGATATAGCAATAGGTGTTGCGATGAAGAAGTCAATTATCAATGTGAAATTGGTATGGATGTGATAAATCTGCTTTATCAAAATAATGGTAAGTTTAAAACGTCGAAAATAATTCATATTGTGTGGAAAATCAAAATTAAACCTCAAACATTAGTATCGGGATTAGTATACGGTAGAGAGTGTTACCTTGTTCCGAACAGTAAAAATGAACAAAATTGTCCGTACGATTTAATTCATAGCTACATTTACATTGCATCAAAATTATACAACTATTTGTTAAGTATAAACAAGCTTGTTAATATAAAATTATTTGAAAATATACATAGGGTTATCATTTTAATGAATTAATGAATTAATGATTAAAGAGTTAAGTCATGTATCCGATTCGCAAAGTATTAAATTGTATACATCAAATTCATATTTCAAAATGTAGGCATATGAAATTATTATTTCAATTAAATTATTCGTTATTGCTTGATGCATATTGTACAAAAAATAGCGGATATTATGGCAGACGATAATACATTTTAATTGCTCTGAATAAACGAATTATTGGTTATGATTTTTTTTCATTCAGTACCAGAATGAACAAATTTTCTTTCCTTATTAAGTAATGTTCTCAATAATGTTAATATTGTAATTTTCGGATGTTCTCCTGCCATCAGTGATATGATTTTCATGGAAACCTCGCATTTGATTGGTTGGTACCATGGTAGTTACAATTATTAACGGCAGAGTTACCATTAATGCTAGGTTTTATGAATAATTTATAGGTTTCCCGGTCAATTTCATGCTCTTTTCATTCCAATTCATGAACGTGCATTCAAATTCACGCAGCCCACGCCCGCGAAAATATTCGGGCTTACAAATTCAGAATCCGATTGATCAATTTCATTTATGGGCGCTCTTATTTCCTTTCCGTATGTGCGTTCAATTTCCAAATTCGAGCATCGTATTTCCTACTTGTGTATTCAAATTCACGCAGTAGTCATGATGAGCCTGTTTTGGCGTTCAACTTCATTTTCAGGTGATCAATTTCCTACTCCGTGCACTCAATTTAGTGGAGAAGAAAAGAAGGGGGTTATGAGGGGGAGAGGGAGACGAGCGTTGGTTGTTTCTGACCAATGAGCACACATACACTCTGAAAGAATAATCAAGGTGTTGGTGAATACGTGTCTGACCAAAATATGATGGTCAATATCACCAAATTATTGGTTAGAATATTCCAAAATTTTCTTGATTTTGACAATTTTTTTTTATTTTTTGGTCGAACACATATTCACCAACACATTGGTTTTTTTTTAATGATCAATCCCTGTTTAGAACATACACAATCTACCCGCACCTCCTCCCCCCCCAAAAAAAAAACCCCAACCATACATGCACAAGAAAATTAGATTTTCATAGGCTTCTGTGTAGTATGCTTGTGTGGTTTTTATGTGGGTTTTTTTTTAAAGATTCTGTTGCATCTCCTTACAATGATATCATATCTGTATATGTTCATGTATACTTGAATACTTTTTTTCCTTTCAAATATGGGCTCAGCCAGAAGTGTAGCAAAACAACACAACGGCATTTCTATTTAAAAAAAAACAACAACACTAACAACGCGTCAATTCAAAGACCTACTGGAAAACCTCATCATCTGACAATCTCTCATGTGGAAGCCAAAACTATATCAATAAACAGAAAAAAGACTCCCATTTACCCCAAGCTAACTATATGCAATAATTCTTTTAAATTGAATGCATTTATTTGGAACTTGGTTGCCTTTTCACGAATAGGAATGACCAACGGGATTCGTTTGCCGGCTTGAAATGAATTTGAATGCTCATTCCTCACAAAGCGTGCTCCTATTTGAATTTGAATGACGCAAATGACCAATTGATTGTTTGGATAGTGAATCTGAATGACCGAATTTGAATTTGAAAGCCGATTCAGAGCTGCGAGTGTGAAATGCGGGAAAATTGAGTGCTCGGAATATGAACTTGAATGACAAAATTGTGTAAATGACCGGGAAAACTATCATTTTGCTGATGATGAATCCTTCAACATTAACGAACCGTGAAATATGACTCGCTGTTCAAATAATTTTTTCTTTGTTTTACTTAAACTTTTTCCTTCGAGTTTTAGAAGTTAGAGTTTGAATTAATCATACAATATCAATATATTTTGAGAGAAAAGATCATAACAGCATATTTGTATCAAAGAGGCATTGTGCATCCACAAGCAATATATGACCTTGGGAAAAAACAAAAATATACAATGCTGCATTGTTATAGAGACGGGCGCGTGTCATTTGTACGAAATAAAAATGAGAGCTATATTAGACTTGACCTAGTTGACCAACGTCACTTTAATTCCTTCGTTAATACTCCTTAGCTTCTACTCAAATGCATTTGTCACGTTTTTCCTATTATTTACGTCGTATTCATTTTATGATGTTTTAACAATAATGCGCTCGCTCATTTCTTTTGGGCCCCGCGCTCATCAGCGCCCTTTAAACTGTTATGATTTGGGGTAATAATTTACTGTTGTGACATCTTCGTGACGTTTCTTTTTTAAAATCATATTCAGAATGTTTTTTTTTAAATCTGTGAAGCGATTATACCCATATATATATGTGTATATATATATATATATATATATATTGTTATAGGCAATTCCAGCGTGACAGACGGGACCTCCAACTCTCACTTTTTTGTATCATGGCCTCACATTTTGTAATTCATGTAATGATAGGCTTTCATTAATTTACAATGTGACCTATGAAATTTCGTCTACAAAATAGGGGCAAGTTTTATTGTCAAGCTCCACCCACATTGTGTGGGCGGGGCCTCAATATCAGTGTGACAGACAGGACATGAATTAACCAAGCTATTTCTGCTTTGATGCTTTTTGACTTAACTCTTCTCATTTCATAATCTTGAAACAAAATGTATAAATTCATTTTATAACTTGTCACTGCCTTCTTTAAACCTACCGGCAAATATGTGAAATTTCATTTGGCTTTGGGGGAAAAATGCCAAAAAGGTGAGCGTGACAGACGGGCCACATTGAGATTGTACACAAAATGGGCTTTTTCAAGAAAACTAAATTTTCAACATTAAGTAGCTTATTCTTGGGTTCTAAAGAGGTCAGATGGTCATTTTTAATCTAATGAAATATAACATCAAATGGATTTTGATTTTTATCCATCGGAAAATTTTTATGTAGTCTCATTAATATATCTTTTTGCTGTAAATGTTAAACGTGACAGACGGGACATCACTTTATGACTGATAATTATCTTCACAATTATGTATTCCATCACGTATGCAGTACATATGAACTCCCCACCTACCAAACAGCAAGACTGCAAAACTTTATTCGACAACACAGATCCAATGTTCTGTACAATCAAAAGAACCTTGAAAAACGTGAGAGACGGGACAAAAATTCATTTGACCTTTGACCTTCTTTCAAACTTATAACTTTTCATATTTGGGGATTTTTTGTACGGTGATGTTAAATTTACTCTAGTCCTCACCATACTAGATTAACAGTGGTACATGAACAGTATAAATTTCTGTAAATTCTTGAATCATATTTAACCATATTTTACCATATATGTGAGAATGTGATTTGTGGGGTAAAGAAATTGCCATTTTTGGTGAAAATGTAAAAATATGTGAAAAACCTGAATATTGTCTTAAAGGGTTCAGATCATGCATATTTAACTGACCTAGAAGAAAAATGCTCAAATTATACTTTGAATTTTCATCAAAGGTTGACATTTTCATGGAATTACCTATATGAGAGCGTTGATTATACATTGAACTTCGGATACAACAATAATGTTTGTAATGAAAATAAATGCAGTATTACGTTATAAAGAAGGAAAACACACCCGAAAAGTAGAGCTTTTGTTTGGGACGCCGAAGATCTTATTTTGGGTGAAAAAAATAAACACGAAAAGTAGTCCCATGAAAGAGGTCCCACCAAATCTATTTCACCATCATCCTTTTCAATACCCGCTCTCTACTTCTACTAAACGCGCAATTCGTTTGGTCAAAAAAGACATGATAAACAGCTTTTTTACTATAAGGCTAAGACATGTTTACTCAAAGCCTCCTATATCCACAGAGAGAACATCTCAATAACATTTTTTTAGCATGCACTGAACTTCTGATACAACAAACATATCAGATGGATGATATTGTAGCAAATATGATGATGAAATAGATATCAAATAAAGGTAAGGTTGGCATTTGAATCTTTAAATCGAACAAAAAATAAGTGTTTGAATTTCCCCCCCCCCCCCCGTTCCCTTTGAATGACGTCTGTAAATTGAAGTGCTTTTCAAACCCAAACGGCACATTCTGTTTTAAAGTTGGTATATATTTTCTTTTGAAAATATCTTCAGATCTTACCATTTTGCCAATCCAAGGTATTGCAGTCTTATATGATTTGCTTCCACGAGTCGACGAAATTCACTAGATGTGAAATCCACGTCCGAATGGCACAGTTACGTTGACAAAGCTCAAAATGCCACGACCCTGATGACGTTAATTAATATCTTGGTTGAAAAGGAAACGAACAAAGGGACGCCGAAGACGAGATGGCAACCGATTACTGCAAGAGTATCGACAAATCATTTCAAGCGTTTAAATCAGGGGCGGCGCTAAAGGGAGGGGGGATGGGGAGGATGACACGTACAGTTTCTCCCACTTTTCCAAGCACCCCGGATGTGCCCTGTTTAACCTGCTGAATACTGAATTCTCTCTTACCCATAGACTTAATACAGGACCCACCCGGTTCCAGTAGGTAACCGGTTCAAAACCCATGGAAAATTTCCCTTTTCAAACTTGTTCGGTGCCCACTTTTTCTTCTTACAATAAGGGCCGTACGCATTAAGTTTTTGTTTTTTTTTTCTCTGGGGGAGAATATGTTCAATATTCAAGTGAACACGCAAGCGATGGGGTGCTTTAGCATTTTTATAGTTGAAATTGGAACTGGGGAGCGTTTCATGAAGAGTCTTGTCGGTGATTTTCACCGACTAATTTGCTCTCAGCCAATCAGATGCGAGGATTTTCAGTAGCTTATAACATTTCACATTTTAACATTTTCACCGACAAAACTCTTCATGAAACGCTCCCCAGGTGCACACTTTTTGCCCAATTTTTGAAAAATAAAAAGGGGGTTAAATATGTTGAAAGAGGGGTAACATTTCTGGGCTCCTCTTTATCTTCTTACCATTCTTCTCTCTTCCTCCGCTCTCTATTTTTTTCAAGGTTCTTTTTAATCAGCTTATTTCATTTTCATTAAGCTAATTCATCAATTAATCTATGGACAGATGAAATTATTTCTTCATTAGTTAATTACTTCAATGGATTTACTCTAAAATGATTGGGCTATTATGTACAGTGACTTGATCAGTCAATTACAGTGAAACCTCGTTGTTAAAGAATACTCTACATGCTGTAATAACAAACTCTCGTTATAATAAGGCAAATAGGCAATGCTGGTCAAAAATCTTTGTATGCTTTTGTTGTTAGCCATTATATACAATGTGTCCCAGAACAAAAAGAAACCGGATTTCATGGCAGAAATAATTGTCTACAATAAATAATTTGCTTTATGAGGTATACATGTGCATGTATGAAAAGCTCTGCTTCACGTCTTTCTTTTGATGCATAAATTATTATTCATATTGATTGATTGATTGATTGATTGATTGATTGATTAACTGACTGATTTACCAACAACAATTACAATACATTGCACTGCATTCAGACAATGATATTAACATACAGGAAAAAGAAAGGCATTGGTTGGTAAAAAGGGATCAGATAATAGCACACGTGCTAGTCGAGCCTGACCACTAGTAAAAAACAACAAATATTTCGATAATAAGCTTAAACAAACAGTAATTGAATTATCCTGATATTTGCTGGTAAAATGATGATAGCTAATTAAGATTACAGACAAAACAAAGTAAAATTAGTACATCCATTGTGCATAAACGTATATGTACATGTATATATACAGACTCTCAGTTATGATTTGATCAATAGGCATGTCGTTACTGAACTACGAAAGTGACTTCTAGACCTGATTAATCTGATATTTTTAGGTAATCTATTCCAAAGTTCAGTGCCCATGAAAGACATTGAAAATTGACCTTGTGTTGTTCTAAATTTGGGAATACATAATTGTCCACCTTTCTTTTGTCTTGTAGAGTAACTGTGCTGTATAGGATCACAGTAATCGATTAAAGTATGAGGCAAGTTGTTATTGAATAAATCAAACATAAAAGTAGTTATTGATAAATCATGTAGTTCATACACATTTTAGAACCCTCAAAGTTTGAAATAGTGGTTTTGTATGAGTTCTTCACTGACTAAATGTTATAGCACGTACTGCTATTTTTTGTGAATAAATTATGCTTCTTAGGTTAGTCTTATAGGTACTTCCCCACACCTCTATTCCAAAAGTAATATGTGGCTGTATAAATGCTTTATATAACAGTATTAAAGTGTGCCTGGGTACAAAATGTCTCAACCTGAATAGCTTTCCAACCTTCTTCCTTATAGACTGATTTGCAAAGCGAATATGATTATTCCAAGACAGATGTTTATCAATGTTGATCCCAACAAAAGTGGCATTATCAACCTCCTTGATTTTTTTCTCGAGCTATATTGAGTTCACCATTTATAGCTATTTTCTTCCTCCTACTACTTATTAACATGAAATCAGTTTCCGCTAGGTTAATTGTTATTTCACTCATGACTGAATTAAAACAATTGAAAGAGATGGTTTTACAAAACGAATATGATTATTCCAAGACAGATATTTATCAATGTTGATCCCAACAAAAGTGGCATTATCAACATCCTTAATTTTTTCTCCAGCTATATTGAGTTCACCATTCATAGCTATTTTCTTCTTCTTACTACTTATTAACATGAAATTAGTTTTCGCTAGGTTAATTTTATTTCACGCATGATTGATTTGAAATAATTGTATGTGATGGTTCTAAAACGTCATTTGCACGCACAACTTTTAAGTTTGAATCAGTTTGTAGCTTAGTAAACTTTATTATTTTGGAAAAACAAAAACACGTCACATAAGAATTCACAATTTTCTCTTTTATAACGGTGCGTCATGTGTACGAAATGAATGATGTATGCTAGAGAACAAGAAAAGTGAAAAGACACTTGAATTCTCCTAAAAATCGAGTAGAAAGCCATTCAGCTTTCTTGATCTTTATAGCAGCTTACAATGGACCTAATGCTTGAGTGTATTTACACATACATTGAGATTAAAGGGAACATTAGAGATAGCTGGGATATAAAAATGCTGAAAATTAAGTAAAGCATCATCAGCTTGACTGAAGATGCAGCCTGCAGCAAGTTGCTGCAGCCTTCCATTAGAGATTTCCAGATCGCCAAGTTCCTGCGAAGTCTACGTTATCGAAAAACATTAGAAAATGCCAGCAGGAAGGGACAACAATCAAGGTAAACAAGGGCCGATCTGATCGAAAAAGACTGCCAGGTCAGAAGAGAATTTGGCAGAAGTACAGACGTACAGTAGTAATGATTCTTTGCTTGATTTTCAGTTTTTGATCTGTGAAATGCAGCCGTCCGGAATATGCGGCAAAAATTGTCGGGGTGGAGAGGAGATGGAGGATCTTGCACAATATCATTAACAACTTTCCCAGGCGGGTTTACAACATTTCGTTCCTTCATCTGTCAGATTTCAGTTGGGAGGGGCAAAATCTATTAATGACATCATAACCAACCCTGTGCCGAGGAGAAGAGAAAGAAAAGAAATATTGGACTTGTCAAATCTAATATTTGGTTGCATTGGAAATATGGGAAAAGTACCTTGGATTTGCCCATTTTCTATGTTTTTAGATTATGTTTGTTGAAGGTGGCTGTTTCTTAATTATTGTCATTGTTTTGCAATGAATGGGTTTTCTAATAGCAGTGCAGTGTCTACCCCCCCCCCCTTTTTTTTTTTTTGCATTAGGTTATTATCGATAACTCTAGGAATTATGCACTATATACATCCACCATGTCGACGGGAAGGAAAAGAAATGTACAGAAAATTAAAGTCAATCTCGAATACAGTATATAACATCACGTAATATTAGGAGCAATTTAACTTTAACAAAAAACCCCCCCCCCAAAAAAAAAGGTCTGATTTGGCAGCACGTTGTAAACCATGTAGGCCTAATAACTATTTTTGCTTGCAAATTGGCGATGTTCAAATTCTCCAATTTTGTCTATCCAATCACATTGGTTTATTATCAAACTGCTAATGGGCGTATCTTCATCTCAGTCTTCTTGAGGGAGTAGTGATAACCGAGCCAGTCTAACCAGACTACACCATTGGCCTTCTCATTCGCAGACACTGTACCGTCCAGGTACAGGCCGTTGAGATTAGAGCGATGGCAGGCCCTGTACCACCATCCCCCCCCCCCCCACCCCAGAAGCGTTCAGCGCAGTTTTCCCATTCATACAAACTGTCATCATGATCACGGTCCCGTGTGAAAGGATGGTTAGCATGGTAAGTCAGGCTGTCATCTGAATGCGAGCAAAAGCCAAAGAGAATATTTACAAGTCATTAAGTTCGTGGTTCAGACGGTTTTATTTTTAAGAACACTCTTAAGCGATCTCATCTGCCTTTTGTAGGCCATAGATCTTCAAATGGCAGCAGGTATACTAAGGGGAGATCACACCTAGAATAAAATCAACCTGGTTCTGGACAAGTAGTCTACTCAAGTCGCAGGTCAGACGTGAAAGAACGTGACATGTGAGAGGAATGCATTTAAGAAATTAAACATTTATTAAAAATGCTTGCACGGTATTGTTTTGATGCTGGTGTACTGGTTGGGTAGCCCCCCCCCCCCCCCTGAAAATTTTCATGACCATTTTTTTTTTCAGTTATTTTGTCATTGCATGGAACTTTCTCCACTGTTCACTAATATGAAGCAGATGGACCCTTTTATTCTGATATTCTCCATTTTCATTGAGGACTTGTCAGCAGCTGCACTGGCAGTTCTAATTCCTTTGGGTCGATGGGGACAACGAACCACCGTAAAATATTTGCCTCATTTCGCCACTGGGAATAAATAATAAAATTATTTGGGTTATCTGCATTTTGCCAATGGAGCTTGTATCGTACAACCACAACAATGTCCATGCTCACTTAATGGGCAAAAATAGCCCCCCCCCCCCCTCCCCTCCCCTCCAAAAATAAGGATTTCAATGGAATGATTTAAGGCTTTTTGCCATTAAGATTAAAGAAAGCAAGGTTTAATTTTCGGGTAACCCTTATTGATTGCTTTTGAAGTTTGACGTGGGAAAGACGTGTGGCTCTTTTTTTTTTTTTTTTTTTCTTTTTACTTTTTAGGAAACGCAGTGCATCAGAAGATAGCCAAATCACACCCAGCGCCAAAACCATTTCAAACCGCCCAGTTCTCTGCCATTTAATGTAACTTCATATTTGGATTGGTTTTCTTCTCATTCTGGTGTTGATCTGTCATATCTATAGTATATAGGTGAATTTGCACCGGCGTAAATCTGATTCGAGGAGGCGGGAAGGGGGTGATTAAAATCTTTGCCACCCCTCCCCTCTAAAAAGTGGGGGAGGGGATGTATATCCTCACCCCCTCCCCCCCCCCCCATCGGATTTATTCCAATGATTAAAGAAGTATTTTTATTTCGCAAACGATGCCCTGCAGCTGTACACCTCAGCTCCTCAGTTCCAAAGGATATACGAAATCGTGTATTGGATGGGGGTACAAGTAGCCCTTTTCCTCCCCCCCCCCCCTCCCCTTGTCTACGAATACACATTAATCCTCTTTTCTGAACACTGACATTTTAATCATCAATATATCCCATTGCCATAAGACGGAAGACGTTGTTTCAGTAAACAAGTAAGCAAAGATCTTCATGAATAAAGCATAAAGTTTATGCCTGGTATCTAAGATAATTCTCCAGCTCATCAAATGCAGTCATCTCCACCGCAAAGAGTTACAACAAAACCCCTATAAAACTTGGATTTTTGCATGTTTGAGCTCCTTTTCATAAGAACAAAGGGAATATAACAATTGTCGATAAGAAGTGTACTCATTAATCCTCTTTTCTGAACACTGAAATTTAATCATTAATATCTGTCGTTGCCATGAGACGGAAGACGATGCTTCAGTAAACAGGTAAGCAAGAATTGTTATGAATAAAGTGTATTATGTTTATGTCTGGTATCTGAGGTAATTCTTCAGCTCTTCAAATGCAGTCATCTCCACCGTAGAAAAGAGTTGCGACACAACTATAAAGCTAGGATTTTTGCATGGCTGAGCTCCGTTTTATAAGAACAAAAGAAATATAACAACTGTCTAAAAGAATAACGAGCTAATACTGGCGTACTGGCGGGTGTTTCACGGCCATGGTTTTTTTTTTTAATGATTAATTTTTCTTCTTAATTATTGGATATGTTAACTTAAGTACAATGGTTCTGGAAAATGTATATGTTTTGTTATTAAACCATTGTGTTTTATTTTTAACCTTTCACTGAGAACTGGCATTTTTCCTAGTGGTCTTAAACTAGCAAAAATTATTCCCATGTGCAAGAAGGGTAGCAAACAGTCACTTTCAAATTATAGACCAGTATCAATTTTATCGACTTTCTTGAAGATATTTGAACGGTTAGTTTATAACCGGCTTATGCCATTTTTGTACACTAATAATATTCTGTATTCTAAACAGTTTGGGTTTCGACAGGGCTACTCCTCTTACATGGCATTACTTGAATTCACTTCCATAATTGCAAAAGCCTTCGAAAACAAGCAATTCACAATTGGCCTTTTTATTTTTATTTTTATTTGTCCAAGGCTTTTGATTGTATTACTCATTCTATTCTGATAAAAAATTACTCCATTACTGTGTAAGAGGAGTAGTACTGGACTGGTTTGAAAGCTACATTTGTGACAGAGCTCAGTATGTTTCTATTGATAATGTTTCTTCCCAGATGAAATGTGTTAATATAGGAGTGCCACAAGGTTCTGTGTTAGGCCCTTTACTTTTTTGTTTATTTTCATAAATGATTTACAACATGTTGGTAATATATTACATCCCATAGTTTTTGCAGATAATACAAATCTGTTCTTATCTGGTGATAATTTAAATGATTTAGCTATTACATTTAATTTTGAACTGAAAAAAAATGCATGAGTGGTTCCTCGCCAATAGATTAAGATTAAATGTTGACAAAACATGATGTATGATATTTCAACCTAAGAATAAGAATATTTCTGTTGATCACTTTGATATACATAATGAAAATAGTATAAATTCCTGCACGATTCTTAGGTGTTTTCATAGATGATAAATTTACTTGGAAAGAGCACATAAATGATATTTCCTCTAAAGTATCCAAATCCGTAGGTGCAATTAACAGGCTAAAGAAATCAATTCCATTAAACATACTTTTGATGTTGTAACAATCAATAGTTTTGCCATATTTTAATTATTGCAGCACACTTTGAGCTAACTGTGCAATGGTCCACTTAAACCGAATATTTGTTTTACAGAAACGTGCAGTCAGAGCTATCACCAATTCTTCCCCTCGATCAAGAACACAGCCTCTATTTTAAAAAACTAAACTTATTGTCTGTACATAATATTAACAAATATTAAACTGCAATTTTTATGTATTCATTTGTTAGAATTTCACTTCCCCATTTTATAATGATTTATTTGTGAAAGACAAATCTCTAATTGAATATAATACCAGACAGTCCGTAGTCTTTCACTTACCACATTTTAAATACAAGTTCTCCCGAACCACAATCTAATATGCTGCACCTACGCTTTGGAATACCTCAACTAGTACACTTAAATTTGCCCTTCCCTCAACTCTTTCAAACGTAGATATAAAAGGATTCTCATTGATTCATAACTTGTTTCATGATGCCGTTTTTGTTGTTTCCTTTTTCGTCTTCTTTATGTTTGTTCTGATTTGATTGTAGGCCTACTAGATGTTTTTATTGTTTGGGATTAGCCCTTGATGCAAACGTGAAATAAATGAATTGAACTGAAATTTCCCTAACGCAATAGTATGGTAGTGTGACCTAACTTCGCGCATGTCCAAAGTTCGTGCACATGGTCATATCTCAAAAACTAGAAAAGATTGTGGAAATCTGAGAGCATCAACGGAAAGAGCAACCTAAAATTAACCTTGGATTAGCCCTTCTTTTTTTTTTTAAATTTAGGAAGGAATTGTGAAATTATTAATGAAAAATTGGCAGATTTTGCAGCGTTTAGCGCCCATTCCGAAAAAACTGAACCTGCCGACAAGGGTCTAGAATTCCTCTTTTCGAGAGACGATGTCATCGAAATTGTAACGAAAATGTGATATCAAATGATTCTGTGGCATTTTTTCTTGCAAATGATGCAATTATCCTACCTTTTATGGATCTCTATTTTGTATTAATCATTTGTAAGCTGGCGTGCGCGAATAGGTCTCGTTATTTCTGTAAAACTTTTCCAGGTGCAGTGCGTTGCGATACAACATTGAATTTTGCAATCGCGATATCTCTGGAATTTTTCTTAAATTACAGTGGTGGCACCAAGGGGGGGGGGGGCATGGGGGCATTTGCCCCCCCACCCCCAGTTCCCCCCCCCCCCCGAAATTTTGAGGACTGAAAAGAAAAATTATATAGTAATTTGTAAATAAGTAGATGTTGTCATAAGCATCATATTCAAGCGTGAAGTGCTCTAAGAAACCATTTTCCGCTCTTCAAAACTTCGATTGAAAACAAAAAAGTGGTTATTTTGGCTCGCTTGCTTCGCTCGCTCGTCTTATTTTAAATTTCTTTTCTAAAATGCGATTAAAAGCAAGAAAAGTAGCCATTTTCGGGTCGCTCGCTTCGCTCACTCATCATATTTCAGAATATTTATTTAAAAATCCGATTAAAAACCAAATAAAATAGTTACTTTTTTTGTTCACTCGCTTCGCTCGCTCGCAAAATTGATATTAAAATTTGTGTAAGAGGAAAAAAAAAATTCCAAAAATTCAATTATCCCCCCCCCCCCCCACTCCTCCAAGTGGATTTACGCCGGTGACTAAAACTTGCGCTTCACGCTCGATTTTTCCATACACGCAAAAAAAAGATTGACTGCCCCTGCCCCCCCCCAACATTTTCTTTTGCCCTCCATTTGCCCCCCCCCCCCCCACTTTAACAATCCTGGTGCCGCCACTAGTAAATTAGTCTTCTTCTTGCGCACATTTGTAGTCTAAGTTTGCTTTGTCTTTGGTGTTAATAAAATCAGAATAATTTTTGGTAAAAATTGAGAAATTATGGATTGAAAATTGCGTTCTTTAGAAAATTAAAATGTGCGCGAACTATTGTCCCCCCACAATACCAAAAAATGTGACCTTGATTTCAGATCCGAAAAGTTTCCTCATTCCCCTTTGCAACATCATACGCATGTAAACTGGTAAAGTGAAGTGCTCTTAAAACCGAAGAAAACAGTTGCTGATTTACGATTTTCTGCAATTTTCTACAATTCTTACCATTTTTTTAATCTACGGTATTATGAAGCCCTGTCAGTAGATATAATGCTTCCTTGCAAGTTGACGAAATTCACGAGAAAATGTGAGATTCACATATACTGACACAATAACCATGGTAACAACATGAACAAGGTGTTGCAACATGTTGACAATAAAGTTGATGCATATTGTCACAGAATCGTAGTTATGGCGATACACAAATAAAGAATCATTCAGATAGTTTAAATGAAATATCTAAGTATGAATTTAATCCAGTAGTTAATAAGTGGTTATCGAATTGCTCTGTGAATTCACATGACATACTGGTATAAGAATTTAACAATCAGAGAACAAATCCATTACATTGTTAGATCGTGGAACAAAATTTTTAATTTTGTTGGTTAAAATTTTGATCAATCCAAGATTACCAGATGAACCACGCATTTGAAGTTTAAAACTTTAATCAACGGCCTGCTGACTGAACTTTAAACTGTGGTCGATCAAAAGTTTTAATCATTTGTTGGTTAATCGTATTTTGTTCAGCCTTTGAATTGGTGTTGATTAAACTTGTTGACTAAATATGTAACCTTTTAAACTTTTTAAACCTTTTATTCAAACTCTATTCATATCTGTGGTTATTGTCTTATTGTAATTTGGTGAGAAACTCTTTTCATATATGTGATTGTTCTCTCAAGAAATAGATAAGTGTGATCTTGCTTTCTAACGGTTAAGCGATTTGAGAAGTTCGACCTGCTCCATCTTGATTATAGACATCACTATTAAAGCTATGCCCCATCAGACAGTACAGACTACGCCTTCATCGATGCTATAATTTGTTTTCTAAAAACTGTTCTAGTTTCAGTGTATGTCATAGTCCCCTGTCCGCGAAATATGGACATCTGCGAAGTTGAACCCACCGCCATACCACCGGCGCGCCGCGAAGCAGCCTCAACGATACCGTATTATTATACATGTTATAGTTGTAGTCTGTAGATCTGCCGGTGGGCCTGGCTTATAGGCCAGGTCTAGTCCAGATGCATGGACCGGGTCAAACTAGCTCCCAAACCGTTTTGATGAGAAAGAAAGATTACAGTGTAAATCTATATCTTCCACAGATTAAGGTGGACAACAATCTAAGATATGAAAAGCGTTTCTCACCTTCAAACATGCTGACAAGCTCAAGTCCTCAAAACATTTAGCGGCATTTTTATCGCAAACGATTTCTGCGAGAGTGGCGTACGCAGCAATTCGCATGCGCCATATACGATCTTTTTTTTCAATCAACTTTGATCAAACTAACTAACAAAGTTAGAAACAAAACTTTTAATCAACAATATTTTTAACCCACGCAAGATTAAAAGTCATTTTAACCAACGCTCATTTTTATAACCAATGTTGAGCGATTTTTAATCAACATTTCTTAAACTCACATTTTTTAAATACATGTTTTAAGAGTGTATTCCCCCCCCCCCCCGGGGGGGGGGGTCACTTCCATTGAAGAGTGGACAGCATCCGCGAGAATCATCCTAAGAAAAGCACCCTAAACGAGGATTCACGGGCAGGCCGCTAGGACACCTAAACACGGATTTTGTGCAGATGTCAGATTTGCACACCCTAAACAGGGATTTCATTAATTGTTGGGATAATTCATACCTTAAACCAGGATATTCCCATTTTCATACCTTGAGAGTGGTAGTGGGGTCCACTGAAAGTTTTGGAGCCGTTTTCATCTCGAGATAATTCACTGCCTCATTATGTTTTACACAGGCGTTGCACAAAGGGATTGGAAAAAGTTTACTGTGTGTGCACGGATCGGAGGTCTCACTCTCATGCAATGACTGGACATGGGCGCAACACTGCTAGCGCTAGGCCTTATGCGCTGGCCGGGGTACATAGAATTGGGTATTTGGGTTCGGGTTTGAGATGCGGGGTTAGGGATTATTGGACTTTTTATCGTGGTGGCTTCTAATTCTCTTTATTTTTCCGTTCACGGGTCTTATTACAGTCGGTGCATATTACCTACCCTTTTCGCGTTTTAGATTATCGTGATTTGGGGGGCTTTTTTTTTCTTCATTTTTTGGCGTTTTTGACACTATTCGCGTTCCGCGGGTTCCGCGCCTACCCCTGAAAAAATACCCTTTTCCGCGTTTTTTTTTCTCGCGGATGCTGTCCACTCTTCAATGGAAGTGACCCCCCCCCCCCCCGGAGTGTATTGCATAATAATATCGATTTAATAAGTTGGATAGGGACTATCTACCGCAAAGACTTGGCCATGCATGTATATGTTTAATCTAAAAGTATGTCCAGTTCGGTAGATGTCATCTCTCATATTATCCTAAAGGCGGGGCCTAAAGGTCATGCGGTAAACGAAGTGGGTAGAGTTTGTGAATGAGCGAAGCTTGGCATGGCTGGAAAACCAAGGCTTAATCAGCGGATAATCTTACGTAAAAGAAAAGCTCTGCCCTCCATGCCAGTGAAGAAAAGTCGAACATCTGGTCGAAGAGCTACCGTGGTTCAAAAAAAACCCACCCCAAACAGCTGTAACATAATTAAAAGCAGTCATAAAAGGAGATCCTATTGTATACAAAAGTATTAAATCCTAAGCTTGAACACCTCAACAAATGTTCTTAAACATGATCATGACTATTTATTATTTCTCTTCGCAATGTTTAATTCATCATCTCAAAAACCCAAAATACCTTCACAATGTTTCATCATTTTAAAACATAGGCCTATATTAAGAATACGAGTATATATAAAAAGTTTGAAATGTCATAATGATCAAAAGCTCTCTTTTTACATCTTCTAAAGTTTCAACCCGGCATTGTAAAACATCTAATAACATTCAAGTTTTGTTTTATCATACTTATGAAAAAAAAACAATACCGTGACTTATAAATTGTTTTTATCAAAATCAAAATGTTGTATCTACCAGGTACAATATGCAAAATGGCTGACAATCAAAATGGTCATGATGGTTGGCATTCGCAATGTCTGTCTATTTGAATAGACAAAAATCCTACTTTTAAAAATGGCACACCTGAAATAATCACTTTACAGTTTGAGAAACTAAATAATTTTCCACTGGTTTCAAAGAGAACTTATGAAATACTCCGCTTTCAGGTTGACTTGAGGTCACAAAGGTCACGTGTCTTGACGTGGAAAGTAGGCTTAATTATTGTTTTAAAAAGCTGCGATGGAGGGATGGGGTATCTTGCACAACATCAACTTTCCTAGACGTGTTTGGGCTTCAACTTTTCTCTCTTTCATGGATGTCAGTTAGGAGGGGCAAGATTTCACTAAGGAGGGGCAAATTTATTCATAATGAGCAAAAAATAAGAGACAAAGGAATTACTTGTGTGCCAACTCTGCATAAACAATGTGCCGAGGAGAAAAAGAAAAAAATTATCGGACTTATCAAATCTGGGATTTGATTATATTGGTAACAAAATATGGGGGGAAAATACCTTGAACTTGGCATTAACTATTTTCGTTAATTTATATTTGTTGAAGATGGCAGTTTCTTAATTATTCTCACTTTGCCGCGATCATTGGTTCTTCAAGCAGTGCAGTGTCTCCTTTGATTTTCTTTTTTTTTTTTTTTTTGCATTAAGTTCTGATCAACAACGAACAGGAAGAGAAAAAATGTACAGAAAATGCAAGTCTGTCTCTAATACAGCACATTGAACCATTTGCCATAAGGGGCAATTTAACTTTAGGGCAATTCCACATAATTAAAATAAGCTTAAACAAGACGGAATTCCACAGTCTTAGAGAGTTTTGGTATAATGCATATTTGATTTTACAATACATTTTTGTTCTTTGAAAATGGCGCCATTTTCTGCAAATTCTGTTTCCAATGATTCTACGATATCATGAATGGAAGTAAAAACAAATTGTAAGAATGGAAAAGTTTAGGAGGAAGAATGGGCATATTTTCATAGAACTAAATGGTAAGAAGGAAGGTAAGGTACAAAAGCACTCAAACATCTAAAATGTTAGTAACGGAATTACAAATTGTAATTCCATTGCCGTGGAATTGCCCTTCAACAGAATAATCAAACCATTTGATTTGGCAACACATTGTAAACAGTTATTGTGTAGGCCTAATCACTTTTATACAAATTGGCAATGTTCTGTCACATTCTGCACTTATATCTATTCAATCGCATTGGTGTATTATCAAACTGCTAATGAGCTGGACGTATCTTCATCTCAGTCTTCTTGAGGGAGTAGTCATGACCGAGCCAGTGATACCAGGATATGCCCTTGGCGTGCTCATCCGCAGACATTGTACCGTTTAGGTACAGACCGTTGAGATTGGAGTAATGACAGGCATTGTACCACCATCCGCCCCTGAAACGTTCAGCGCAGTTTTCCCAATCAAGTCGCCTTCTGTCATTATCACGGTCCCGAGTACTGAAAGGATGGTTAGCCTGGACAGTCAAGCTGTCACCTGAATGCGAGCAAAGACCAAAGAAAATTTACAAGTCATGAAGTTCGTAGTTCAGAAGATTTTATTTTTAAGAACACTCTTAAGCGATCTCACCTGCCTTCTGCATGCCAGAGATTTTCAACTGGCAGCAGGTACACTAAAGGGACTTCACACCTGGAATAAAATCGACCTGGTTCTGGATGGACAAGACGGTCAAGTGAAGTCGCGGGTCAGACGTGAAAGGAAGTGACATGTGAGAGGAATGCATCGAAGAAATTAAACATTTATTCAAAATTCTTGCACGTTATAACCGTCGAAAATAACAACGTTAATTGGGAACCAAAGTTTACCAGACCAAATATTGTGCTAGACAAGAAGGAGGAATGGTAAATGGTTGAAAATTGAAACCAATTTTCAAATCTTAGGCAAGTGTGAAAATCTTCGCAAAGAATATGGCCTTTGATGATACAACATTGTAATGCTATGTTAATGTATTTTTTACTTTGATGTTCTGTTCCTCGTTGATTTTGTACACTAACCAAATTCTAAATGTTAACCCTACAGTCCAAACACCTTACCTAGCCCTAAGAATGAACCCAACCCTTGCCCCAAACCAAACAGGAACCCTAACCCTAACCATTTCTACCATGTCTGCTATCTTTGACGAAATCAATCCCAGAGCAATTGTCACATGTGCATAATATATAAATCGGAGCACCGAGTGAATACATACCTGCGTTTCCGGAATAGTCACCAAGCGCCAGGATGTAGTTTGCAGCCTCGTCGGAAACCCTGATCTCACTATAGGTGGCATAGCGAGTTTGTCCCTCGAAATCTTCAAGATCTACCCGTAGTTCGTACGTCTTCTGTGTCGTAAGGCGGTGGATGTTGTCATTACCGAGCCAGTGCTCAGCGGAAACTCTTCCAAAGCCGTACTTGTAGTCGGACCAGTAGAGGAAAAAGTCAACAGACCCGTCCTGTCTACGCTGAAAAACCTGGAGAAGGAAAGAGAGAGAGAGAGAAAGAGAAAGAGAGAGAGGGGGGTGGGAGTGAGAAAGTAACACAAAACGATAGATCAGAAAAGACAGGTATAGGAGAAGCAAAAATGTGAAGGGAGAAGAAGAACGGAGAAGAAAATCATGTGGAGAGAGCAGGAGCCGGTCAATGATAACATGTGCCAATTTGGGTATTGTATTTCAATCACTTTTTTTTTTCTTTTTTTTTACGATCTACTGGTGAGAATGCATGTTTTTTTTTTGCCAAAAGGTGGAATGAAAGGCTACTCAATGTACAGAGCTGGATATCCACTCTCGATCAGGAATAACATTAGGGGCATTTAGTTCTGCAGTTTGAACCCACATACTCCAAATTCTAGTGGAAGCCACTCGAAAGTGCTTTGAATAATTCTTTTCAAATATGACTTCTATATAAAGATATAACAAGTTTAAACTCTCTAGTGAGTAGGACTAGTTGACGTACACATATGCATGCCCATAAATTAGGGTGTTTACGAATTTGTCGAATACTGTCAGTTCGATTCCGAGCGTGGAAGTTTAATGTTATCCTTCATTTTCTTCAACCTCGTAAATCGCTAACCCCAAGAATAGCGAGTTTAAGTTTTGGAGAATTAGTTCACACTGAGCTGTAGACAATTTTTTTCCAGATGATTTGCAAACTTTAAATCACTGAACTCCAAAATAGTTTCTTCCCATCCATGAAATGACTCAGTTGACCAATCAGAAACAACTTCCAGTATGTGACCAGAGGCGTCAATCCTGGGGGGGGGGGGGCAGTTGCCCCCCCCCCCCCCAATAATTTCCGAACCCCCCCCCCCCCCCCCCCCCCCCAAAAAAAAAAAAAAGAAGAGAAGAAAGAAAGAGAAAAGAAAAGAAAAGAAAGGAAAAGGAAGGAAGTGAAATGAAAGCGGAAAATAAGGAAAAAGGAAGAAAATGGGACACTGGGAAGCGCTCGCTCGCTTCGCTCGCTCGTATTTAAGTATCTTAACCAATGCCGATGATAATTACTATTCTTATGAAAGGAAATCGGTTTGCATCTTGTGTTTCTATCTAAAATTATACCATTCTTCTACTCATAGGAAGTAATATAACCAAACAAGATGTCACTCCAAGAAATCGAGCGGGCAGTTGACCTAAAATAGATACACTTTCAGGAGATAAAGCCCTATAGATATAAAAAAAAAAAAAAAAAACATATTAATTTTTTCGTTAGCTAGCTCGCTCGCTACTCTTGCTGGTAAAAGCTAGATGCAAGATGATTTCGGGCAGCAAATAGCTTATTATAGCAGCGAGATTCCAACATATCATTATATTTGGGCAGCGAGGTGGTTGACAATTTTTTTTGGACGAATCCATACAATTTTGCCAGGATCGGTTGTTGACTTTGCTCGCTATGGTAGAAACAGAATGGATTCGGACTGCAAGCAAGGTAGCTAAAACGGTGTCATAGTCGGCACACAGGTGATCGGATGTATTATTTAGATAAACAGGCATGACAGGTTTATAGTGTATTCTGATGTTAATTATAATAATGATATTCTGTTCTTGTATAGCGCATATCACATTATTATCACATTATCATGATGACGAAATAACACTTCCATCATATGGAAAAAGGTATATTTTTCCTCGCTCGCTGCGCCTGCTCGTTTGATAGTAATGGTTTTGAAAAGCAAACGAATTCGATGAAGATGAGTCCGAATAGATAATGTATGTTTCATGGGCTCACAGTGTAATTTGCCGAAGGGGTTACTACTTCAACCATCAAAAACAGTGTGTGCTTCATCGCTCGCTTCGCTCGCTCCTAATATTAAAAAAACAGAGTGGTTTGGGGGGCAGCAACAATGGACCAGCGATGTGACAAAATAGAGTTCATATTTGGCTGCGAGGTAACCATATTTTTTAGGTATCATAATATATGCCTATAGTGTATTTTCATAACTAAACACGTCTCTCATAACAAGAAATTTGTTATTTTTTGCTCGCTCGCTTCGCTCGCTCGAAAAATTAAAAGAAAAGCAGGATGGTTCACAATCTAGCAAGATGCGTAATATCCCAAAATTGAAAATGCTTCACGTTGATATAGGCCTATGTTTTATATATTATATATATATATGTGTGTGTGTGTGTGTGTGTGTGGGTGTGTGTGTGTACATATATGTACATATAAATATATATATATATATATATATACGTATATATCAGTAGCCGTGGGTTCATCTCCGCTTGGTCGTCTTGCCCCCCCCCCCCCCCCATCCGCAAAATGGATCGACGCCTCTGTATGTGATGTATCTCTCTCTCCTACCTCTGCGATATTGTTCATTAAACAATTTTATTTGTGTGGTGTATGTGAGAAACGGCAGAGTAGACCTAGAATGCAGCGAAATTGTCGTTAAATAAAGTCTTACACCCTCCCTTCACATTTTCTAGTGACGTCCCTATATCTACGCTCCTTCGTTATTCGATCCTTCACGTTTTCACATTTGAACCCCCGCACCCTTTCCCTGCTCGGTGGTTCTGCTCCCTCATCGAGGAATTTCGGCATCAATCTTCCAACCAACCACGCTTTCAAATCGACACTTATGACTGCTACTGCTCGACTTCCATCCTCTTGAGTTTCTGAGATCAACTGAATACACAAACGAATAATGTACAGTCGGCTGTCGATAATTATTTGTACTCACCGTCCACCCACCGCCGTCAGTTTCCATATCGCAATATACGGGTAAAGGGTCGCCGCCTTCATCGGGGTAGATTGGATACACCCCGCTGAGAGTCACTCCACCAGTCTGAATCTCAGAGCAGTCACGTGGGCGGGCAGCAGCTGCACGATAGGAAACACAGTATCAATGGCGTTTTTAACACAATGTTAGGACTGTACAGCCTTCCGCGATAATAATGGGGAGATTTTAATGATTGACACCGTATACCCTCTGTTGTACTGGTTGGGTTAACAGCCCCCTCCCCCCCCCCCCCCTTTGAAAATTTTCACGACCATTTTTTCCCCCGATAATTCGTCGCTGATTTTACACACCGACATAAACCTCATTTTTCGGTCAAATTTTCCAAATTCAATTTTCTGTATATTCTGAAAGCTTGTCCTTAACTCTATCCACTGACCAAATTTTAGACCAAAATCTTAATTATTTTAAGAATTAAAGAGAATTAAAAATTCGATCGAAACGTCATGTCGCCTCGAGTGATTTTACGAAGTGACCTAAAGCATTGTGACGTCATCATAAAATGCATGCGTGCGGGTTTATGACGCTTCGTAAAATGACAAATTGTATGCGCGTAACACGAGTGCGTGTATTACCCGTTGGGTTTAGGACGCTAATTGCCAAAGTCACACATAAGTGAATAATGCTAATGCTAATAATAATAATGATAATAATAATGATAATGATTATAACAATGATAATACTAATGATAATAATTATAACAATCATAATAATAATAATAACAGTGATTATAGTCGTTAAGTGATTAATACATTGGAACTGCAATCAATATATAAATAAATATATAAATGAATAAATAAATTAGTAAATGAATAAATGAATGAACAAATATAACAAAATAAATAGAATAAATGAATGATTTCTTAATGTAATTTTATGTATTGAGCGCTATTAACAAATTGACACTGATTGAGCATTGTTTCAAAAATACGATTTATGATTTTGTTTACTTTATTAAAAATAGTAGTAGAAGTAGAAGTAGCAGAAGTATAAGTGAAGTAATATAATCATAATCATAATCGTTGTCGTCGTTATCATAGTCACTCTGTGACTTTTGCGAGAGTCCTAAATCCAAAGGACAGTACATGCACTCGTGTTACGCGCATACATTTTGTGATTTTACGAAAGCGTCATAAACCCGACCTAAATATGCGCTCGCGTTGCGCCCATTCATTTCGTAATTTCCGAACCGTCATAAACGTAGGTTTATGACGCTACAAATCATGCGCACCTAATGTATGATTTACGCAGTTTCTAAAGTGCCGTGTTGCGTTTGTCTGCATATATTGCAATAATAAATAGGAATTGCGGGCAAAAATTTGAGCATATTGTTTAAAGTATAGAAGTTATGCTGTGCTTTGATATCAAACAATGTGCTTGTTTCCTATAAGGTGCAAAGTTATGGACATCGGCAACCCCCCCCCCCACCCGATTTTCTCGAGAGTTTATTTTCGCGTTCAACTGAGATTTATGACGGTTCGTAAAATCAGCGACCAATTATTTCTATCTTTTCAACTTTGTCATGCATCGAACTTTAACAAATTTCACGCAGATAAGACTATTCTGTTATTTTTTATTTTCTTTGAGGACTATTTATTCGCATTTCAGCAGCTGCACCAGTTCTAATTCTTTTTGGGGATGGTACAGCGAAGCATTGAAAATATCTGGTTCATTACGCCATTGGGAATATAACATAAAATTGTTTTGGCTTCTCACCTGGGAACGATTGTCAACGGAGCTTGTATCGTACAACCACATCAATATCCATCTTAACTTCATGGGTTAAAAAAGAGACACCTGTTGCGGCACAAATTGTCGCCGGCGTCAATCTGTGCAGAATTTTTCAAAAACACACTCCACAGATTGTCGCCGCTTACAGAGACTGTCGCCGCTTACAGAGATTGTGGACAAACATTAAGAGAAGCATGCATTCTCGGTGTAGTTTTTGAGGTTTATATCCACTTGGTCTACAAGCAGTTGGTCTGCTTCTCAGATTGTCTAATACCACATGGGCTAGACCCATTTGGTCTACTATCAATTTGGTCTAATTGCCGTTTGGTCTAAACTACATTTGGTCTAAGTGTCAATTCGTCTAGTAACCATTTGGTCTAATTGCCACTTCCTCTACTTCGTTTTTCCCCATTTCGTCTTCTGATCACTTGGTCTATACCAGTAAAAATCTAGACCAAATAAAATGGTCATTAGACCAACTTCAGACAAAATTGACATTAGACCAAATGGACATTAGCCCACATTAGACGAAATGATTATTGATATTAGACCAAATAAAATGGACATTAGACTATATTGGACGAAATAGTTATTAGACCAAATGGACATTAGACTAAATGGTCCGTAGACTATCTGGTCATTAGACTTACATGTAGCCTAACTGGATATTAGACAAAATGATACTTTGCCTAAATGGTTATTAGACGAAATGATAAATTGCCTATCTAGATATTAGCCAAAGTGGATGTAGCCTAAATGTGTATTAGACATAAAGGTAATTAGACAAAATGGAAAACAGACGAAATGATGATAGACGAATCGAATATTAGACAAACTCGTGATTAGACTAACTGTAACTGGTAAATCCCCCAACTCTCCCGGAATTCGAACATCCTCCCACCCCCCACGGTAGAAGCATGTTAAAGCAGAAAACAATTCTTCCGAACACACATCGACCATGGGGACTAGAAAACGTGCAACATCCAAGAAAATTGAGAAAATATGAAACCCCATGCACAAAGGGTATGGAGAGCAGCCCGTACATGATGACATCGGTACAGCCAATCCGCAGAGCCGAGAGAAACCCACCAGACAATGGAAATGAGTGCATCCCACCCTCGACCGACCCCGCCCATCTCCCTCCAAAACGCTGCCCAAACTCATCCCGACATGACCGAGATCCCCCCCCCCCCCCCCCTCCATAGCACTTTGGCAGGCACACCACTGCTCGTGGTTATTTTCTTCCTAAAAAAACATATTCCCCCACAGATCGTAGTCGAATCCTTGGTCACATCAAATGTGAAACATCTAAATTGGCGACAATCTGTGCAGTTAGATTTTAATTTCATAGCACAAATTGTCGCCAACTGGGAAAAAAACGGGACTCTGCACAATCAGCACAGATTGACGCCGGTTTGATAGTCGATGTGTTCCGGGTTCCGCAGAAACGAAATGGCCAGTCGATTCGTTCCCCGGAACCAAACGACTAGTGGATTCGTTCCAGCGGAACCAGACGTCTGATACTACTTTTGGCTGATACTTTACGAAAGCCGCCGTTTGGTTCCGACATTAGCCATGAGTTTCGGGGTACATTTCAGAGGCCACCGAACGTTATCAGAGGGAGAGAGGAGCTGACACCCAAACAGGCGAAATCCAGATCCTGCAGATAGGGCCCTAGCGGGGGTTCAGGGGCAGCACCCCCCCCCCCCCCCCCCCATCCCCGAACCCTTGTTTTTTTCTGATTTTGAAAGTCTATTTCTATATTTACAATTTTTATAATTTTTTAAAACTAATAAAGTTTTATTTTTTTTTTGGCCGAAAGTGTGGGGGAGCCCCGCCAGCCCCCCCTTCCGCTTCCGCTGCCCCTGAATTTTGACTATTAATATTATCAAGAGTATTATTACACATTGTCATTGTCAGACGGTCTCTCAAGTCTTTGTAAATGCAGTTTATACCCAATAGGTTTAAATAACAGTCATTAAAAGTTCTGATAAATCTATATGTTCCGGATATTCTGATAGTGTCTGCAAAGGAGTTAACAAAATGCTTAGATTTCTATTTTGAGAAGTCTTATTCTCAATAAGTTATCCTAAAGCATATGCACTGTGAAAAAATGGGCAAATGCTTTGCCCAGCGTTGGGCTTATAGTCAACCCAACGAATTGTTAGGCAGTGTTTTACGCAAGGTTATGCATTTCCCAACATATTGGCTTTTGCCTTTGAGTAGCTTAATATGCTTTCTATATTGCTCGGTTGTTGGTCAAATCTTTTTACCCAATCCTTTTTTTTGTTTTGTTTTTTTTGTTTACCAACATCAACTTCTCATTTTTTGGTCACATTGTGGTTGCAAAATAATATCCAGCATCCAAGAAAATACTAGTACTCTCTTATAATAAAATTCTCCCTAAAAAAACAGTGGCGTAATTATTCAAAATAATTTGAGGGGGCAGAACATGACATATGAAGCATATTTCTGAAACTTGCCAGCTAGCGAAGAGAGCAATCCAAAAGTCGACTTGTTTAATGAAAATGTTATTTCGTCATGCAAAGATCAGGACATGATATCCGGGAGGTAATTTAATTTGTTCCCCTTTCCCTTTTTTTTTAAATTCATTTATTTTTTTATTTTTTTATTTTTGGAGGGGGGCGTGCTATTGCCCCAAGCCCAATAACAGTATGCCGGTGCTGAAAAAATAATAGCACCTAACATACTTTTTTTTTCTTGTGTATAATAATTAGTGTCTATGCTATATTAATGTTGAATTCTCGATGAACAGATGTCGTGATTTCTAATGAATTACATGTAACTTTTAAGAGGAGCAAACAATTATATTTGACAGCACACTTTCACAGTCTCATACTCCAAGTGACACTTAAATGTTTTCTTTTTTTTTCAATTAGGACAAAATATCATTTGAAAAAATCTTTGAAAATACAACAACAACCTTAACAACAAAAGGCTCATGCTGTTTGTCATGATCCCTTCCTATCAGAGCCCAAATGATAATCGTGTGTTTGTTGTTGTTGTTGTTGTTGTTATAGTTATTGTTTGTTTTGATTTGTTCAGTTTTTAGAAATTGCATTGAAAAGTTTGTGCCTACTAGCGGAAAGGCGGAAAACACAAGTTCCAATCATTAATGCAATCTAAGCAACATTAATCCCGGGCATTAATCTGCAAAATATACTTAGCGTACTCAGATGAACCTCAAAAGAAAATAACGGAATTACCTAAAGGGATTAGTTACATCTTATCAACTTATCGGGAAAAAAGTACGATTGCAGTAAAGTGAAAACTAATTTTCCATTTTATCTTGAAAATGTCACATAATACATGCACCTTCCAACTATTGCCATAGATACATTATAAGAAATTATGTCACTTATCGTTTTCTTCATAATGTAGTAATAAATATAAATCAGAAGTTAAACCAATGGACATGGTTTCGAATATAACCCCTGCAATATACCCGCAGGACGTTACAATTCCTTGACATATTATTATCCCTATTTACCCGAATTAACCCCCCCCCCCCCCCATGAATATTAGAAAATTTAATTTTCAAAGAAGTTTTGGGCTTACTTATTTCATGCAACTGCACAATACTTTCGAAATTGCCCATAGTCTCTGCGCAGAAAGTCATGGAAAAAAAAACTCTGGAAAAGTCCTTTGTGTGACACTTTTTACCGTAATTCACAATTTAATTTTTGTCTTTTTTAATAAATGACGACCTTTCGGCCCTTCGATCTAAGTAACGCACTGATATGTACATAAAGATATTTTAAAAAAAAAAGTATTAAAGAACTCAAAATCCTTGTATTGTGTCCTAATAATTTCATCATCCCATCTCATTTCAGTCCACATCATCATCATCTCCTTTTCCCACACTTTGTCTGTATGTTCCCACATTCTCTGTTTGTTTTCAGTCTGATATACTAATCTCCTCCCTTGCTGCGTCACTCAGATGGCAGCGAGCACCAGACATGTTATGTAACTGGTAGTCTGGAATGTAGATGTACCTGTATATGTGAGTTGTTGTGATGGAATAAACTTACTGGCAGTTTGATTCCCCATCGATGCAGTCATGACCAGTGGCGTATCTAGGATTTCATTTGGGGGGGGGGCGGTGCAGGGAGGGGGGACTTAAGGAAGCTCCGACGTTGCTTTGTCGTTGTTCCGTGTCTGCTCCCGCTTTTCTTACATTCTCTTACCTTTTTCTCATCTCGCTCACGCTTTTCCTTTCTTCTTTTTTTCTTTTTTCCTTTCTTTCTGGCGTTTTGGCGGGGGGAGGGGGGACCGCCCCCATCGCCCCCTGGCTACGCGCCTGGTCATGAGTCTAGTTGTCTGTCACAACAGAACACAAAACCTTGATTGATCTCTGAAGTCACCCCTAAAAGAGTTTTATTCTTAGTCACTCTAAATGCACTCCTTCACAAATTCACCTGTAACAGAGTGAATGCGTTCACCCTTTTTTGATGAGGGAGATAATCGTTAGAATTGTACTTTTACACTTATAACATTTAGGGAGTCATTGGGCCCCTTAACAGAAAAAGCCACCAGTGTTTGAAAAAACCATGGATACTACTAGTATCCATGAAAAAAATGTAGGCTGTTATTTCAGCAAACACACAAATATTAGTGTGTGAAAAAGATTAAAAACTCGTTTAGGTGTAAAAGGACCCCTGAACAGAAAGGAACCCTTTCCCCTTCCTTTTTAGTATAAAAACAAAACAAAACAAAACAAAGAGGAAGGCGAAAAAAATCAGTGTTTGATATTTCAAAAGCAAAGAATATGTACTATACATTTAACCATAAAAACTCCTTCCAGGTCAGCCCGAAAAGCATGGAGGCTTCGTTTATAATCAACCCTTCAGCTGACTTAAAAGTAGGGAAATTCAAGTTCGTGAATTTAGAATGAACAAGTGATCAAAAAGGGGGAAAATGGTGAGAGAATTTGAAACCGAATCGGATGACCAGCCTCCGATACACGAATGCATTAATTAATATATAGACACATAAAACAAACTGAAATAAGAGTATAAATAAGGATTCTAGAATTACCAATATAACAGCTGACGCGGAAGCTAATTTGATACATCGTGTTCATTTAATGAATGAGAGTAAAATTTATAGATGTGTGTTAAAACATTTTAAATTTTGACCCCGCCTCGTCCCCCCCCCCAAAAAAAAAAATGGGAACGAATGAATAAGAGAATAACTTTATAGACAGAATAGAGTTATCGGAATACAAATCCCATTCCTCGCCGAGCGCGCCCCCCCCCCCTTCCACAAGCATACGCCTTTGCATCCATAACTTCACACAACTGACCTTATTCCCTGACCCCCCCCCCCCCCCTCCTCCTCCTCATGAAGGAATCAGTGTATTTCTACCATATCTATTTCTACGTGAATACCAAATTCTGAAATAGGCAACGTGTGGCTGATTTGGAGGAGTTTGATTGGCTCCAAAAGGTGACCAGAAGAGTACACTTTTCTTTAGGGGTGTTACCATGACGTGATACGTTAGCACAATAGAGATTCGGATCGCCTTCGCAGCTAAATCCTTCGTCGAATGGTCGAAAGGAACGAATCGCCTGGTCGGAACCAATCGCCTATAACGATCGCATTTAGTCGACCAAAGCGGACCTAATCGGCGGGTAAATATTCAGGCGATTGGTTCCGGAGGATCCAATCGACTGCCCGGAACAAATCGACTATGACACCGGCGACAATCTGTGTAAGCGGCGACAAGCTGTGTAAGCGGCGACAATTTGTGGAGCGGCGACAATTTGTGCTGCAACAGACACCCCCTCCAAAAGGAAGAATGAAGATTTCAATAAATATGATTGGAAGGCTTTGTGTCATGAATATTAAATAAGCAACTTTTAATTTCTAAGTAATATTTATTGATTCATCTGGAAATCTGAAATGGTCTTGAGAGAGACGTGTGGCTCTTTTTTTTTTTTTTTTTTTTTAAATAGAAACGCTGTGCATTAGAAGATAACCAAGTCACACCCACCGCCAAACCGTCTCAAACAGGCCAGTTCTCTGCCATTTAATGTAATTTTATATTTTGATTGGTTTTGTTGTCAATCTCGTGTTGATCTAGTCCTTGAATTTGCACCGGCGTAAATCGGATTAGAGGGTGGGGATGGGGGTCGATCCATGAGTTAAAGGTCCCTCTCTTTTCTATTTTTTTATCGAGTGCAGCTTTGTTTTGCTTTGTCTTGTCTTCCTTGTCTTTTGTTTCTTCTTCCCCTTTTCTTTTCTCTTTCTTTTTCTTGTCTTGTCCTGTCTTGTCTATCCTGATTTGTCCTGATCTGTCTTGTTCCTAATCTGTCCTGGTTTTGTCCTGTTCTGCTTTATCCCGTTTTGTCTTGTCTTATCTTGTCAGATTCCTGTCCCGTGACTCCTGTCTTGTCATTTGCTTGTTTGTTTGTAGTTGTTTTTGTGCATTTCATGAAGGACAGCATCTTGAAATGTAAATTTCTATCATCACAGTCAGATCCAGGATCTCATGCCTTTATATTTATATATGATATATATATATATATATATATATATATATATAGGAATCAGAGTTGGTGGTAGAATGCCATAAAAAATAAAATCATAGATATATATATATATATCAAAATTTCACTTTCAGATTATTTCATGCTGTTATGAAAGATGTGTTACTATTATAATTATTATAGGGAACCTACACAAACAAGCTGTGCTTTCCCGTAAGTTCCCATTTCATTTCAACTTACGATTATATACTTTGTAGATTATGCCACTTTTGTTACTGGAAATGGAACAAAACCTAGCATCAACTCAAAATCTTTGCCAAAATTTCTAGCGCTACTCACACTTAGGACATTTAATCTTATCTCTGGTTTTAACAGCGTTTCAAATAGATTTTTACTACTAAAATATTCGTTTGTGATATATTCATCCATACATTCAACGACTTACTGAATGAAATGTTATTTCTTCTTTGAAAAGTGGGTGGGTACATCTGTACATGCCATCCCAATCTCTAAAATGTTTGAGAGTATATATCCCCATCCCCGAGGATTTATGCCAATGATTAAAGAAGTATTTTTTTCGTAAACTATACCTTGCAGCTGTACACCTCAGCTCTTTAGTTCCAAAGGATACTAAACCGTGTATTGGGTAAAGTGCGCACAGCCCCTTTTTTTCCCCCTCCCCCATGTCTAAAAATAGTAATACCCAATAAAAAAAAATATATCCTCTTTTCTGTACATTGTAATTTTAATCATCAATATCTGTCGTTGCCATGCGACGGAAGACGGTGCTTCAGTAAACAGGTAATCAAGAATTTTCATGAATAAAATATAATTATTCTGCCTGGTTTCTAAGGTAAAAATTATTCTTCAGCTCTTGTTCAGATGCGGTTATCTCCACCGCAAAAAGGGGTGCGACACAACATTTCTAAAGTTTGGATTTTTGAATGGCTGAGCTCCATAAGCACAACGGAAATATAACAACCGTCGAAAATAATGAGCTAATACTTGCGTACTGGCATGACTGGTGGGGGGTTTCAATTTTCCTTTAGGACCTTCTTAATTCTATTTGGGGAAAAGCTCAGAATCCCACCCCCCCCCCGAAAAAAAAATGGTTCATTGCACCATTGCTTATTATGATCCAGAGCTTAAATGCAAGCGAGTAAAGTAAGCGAGGGTTGATCTTTGATTAATTATTACCTTATTTTTCATAGCAAAAGTGTGACTGTAACATAATCTTATTTCTCACCGGTTGTAGTAGTGAATCGAGTGCTTCCCGTGTTTGTTAGCGTCTCAATTTTGTTGGTAGTAACTGGCAACCCTGTTGTAAAAAGTAAGAAAAACATGAAGAAAGGTTGATACTTTAAAAGATATCTACTTTTATTTTTAATGATTGTAATGTTTCAGAAGCGTTATGACTATTTCACTATGATCGTATTATTCAGAAGCGTGTTCACTATGTCACTAAATGGGCGGTGACAGGGTAGGCCTATCTTGATGGTGCCAGGTAAAAATGTCAGAGGTAAAAATGTCAGAGGAAAAATGTCAGAGGAAAAAAAATGTCAGAGGGAAAAATGTCAGAGGAAAAAATGTCAAAGGTTAAAATGCCAGAGGTGAAATGCCAAGGGTAAAAATTCCAGAGGTGAAAATGCCAGACTGAGGTAAAAAATCTCTGATTTGAATATGATAGAGATATAAAATGGCAGAGGTAAAAATGTCCAAGGTATGTCAGATTAGAAAATGTTGAAGTAAACATGTTACAGGTACGGATATTGAATGGTGGGGAAGGTGAGATATGCAAAACATCAAACGTGAATATTTTCTTTCCATTCTCATGATTCTGTCACTCCACTATCATAGTTACTTATTTCCCATTAATCTCACAAAGAAAAAGCGTGATCCAACGTTACTTTTTTTTACGCAGAAGGCACAATTTTGTCACAATTATGTTTCACAGTGCATGTGAAGCGGCCAAAGCTTTTTTAATTCAATATTCGTAGGGGGCCTACCTGTAACATTTTCACTTCGGCATTTCCAGAGCTGGCATTTTTCCTCTCGCATTTTAACCTCTGACATTTATATTTCTGACACTTTAAACTCTGATATTTTTACTTCTGACATTTTTACCTCTGACATTTTTACCTCTTACCTTTTTTCCTCTGACATTTTTACCTCTGACATTTTTACACCGAACCATTTTTACACATAAAAACTTTTGATAGGAGCAAGATGACCCACAAGTGATTTTATGTACGTTTAAATGAACAGATAGAGCTACTATATAAATGCATTACCCTCCCCTCTCTTCACCCATACGCTTCTTTCTTCTTATTATTTTTTTCTTTTAATCACTTGAGAAATCATAGGGGCGGCCGCCCCCTGCCCGACTGTAGGGGCGCCCCTTGGTTCCTCAAATGAAAAAGGGAAAAGGGTCACTATTCTGGCAAAAAAAAAAAACGTGGCCCCCCCCCCCCCGTATTTCCTTTTCCATTCCTTTTAGTATACATCTGTAACTGTATATTTCAAAGAGGGACTTACATAATTATAATTCCATATCACGTACGCTTTTCGAAGCAGTGGTAAAATATACATCTTCGGTGACTAGATTATTCCTCCGGGCTATATAGAATTTACGTAAATTAGATATAATTATATACCCCCATCCCACTGACCCCACCCCCGATGTACACATACATCCCCACTTTTCAAACATGAAATTTTATAAATCTATCATTAACGACGAATATAGTGATATAGAATTCCTATTTCAGATGCTATCGAAAACAAAAATAGGATGGGCAAGTATTAATTCTCGCGTTTGAAAATGCATGCGCCACCAGTGCCCCTACCATGACAGACCATTTTCCCACTTGCGGGTCGACAACTATTTCCTAGATAGCAGACGCTGCGAATGAGAGATGACCAATTGAAGAAATATTTAACTGAGGGATGCCAACCACTGGGAAGAGGAAGGATGAGTTAGTAGAACTAGCAGTGAGAGCCCAGGGAAAATATAAGGTGTTGGAAGTCTGTGGTCACTTAGAATGGGAGCGGAAGATGCGACTATAGTTCAAGGTGTTGATGGAATGCAGTCGACCCATCTCGCAGAATTAACGCCTCGAAACGAATTTACGCCAGTGCTGTAAAGTATGCCAGACATTTTAGAGAATCCATAATTTCGATCGGAACCTCTCACATGAAGGATATTTTATTCAATCTAATCCTTACGTTCATTGCAATGTTCCCCTTGAAATCCGACAGCGCAGTGGCATTTGTAGTTTTGTACAGTCTCCTCACACCAGCCGTTTTCACAGGGCTTCTTGTCACACTCTATCAAAGATAAAAGTAGGCAAGCATATTCAGCAGTCAGAATAAGTTTTTTGTTTCCTGTGAAATGACTTTTGTGTTTGGGTGTGTGCGCAAAAGGGATAATAATGAGAATGCACAGGTTTGGTGTAGCGCATAATACATTACATCTGTATGTCCATAGGATGTGTGCGCGTGTGGGTATGTGTGTTCTGTGTGTGTGGGGGGGGGGCTCGTATCTATATGCTGAGATGCACGTTTCGTTTCGTTAACTCGAATGACGACGATGTGTAAAAGTGCAATGAGAAATGGGAAACCATAAACTGAAACTGAATTGGTGTTGGACAGTTCTTCCCGACCTTGTTTTAAATCGAGGCCTATCAATATGTCCTGTAACATCTGGGGAGCGTTTCAGAAGAGTCTTGTTGGTGATTTTCACTGACTAATTTGCTCTGAGCGAATCGGATGCGAGGATTTTCAGTAGCTTATAACAGTTGTCAGTGAAAATCACTGACAAAATTCTTCATGAAACGCTCCCCAGATATATTTTCAATGTTCTGCCTTTTTCAAACATATTTTGGCAGACCATCAAAAACGTTAACGGCTCACTAGTCGAGAAGAGTTGTTTAACTTAATGTAGTCCTGCACAAAAAAAGAAAGACGAAGATTACCGGGGAAACTACAGGTTCGATGTCCTTGAGGAATTCCAAACCTGCGCTTCTCTTTGTAGCATCCGTTATCCGCAGATGAAGCAGGGATGAGCTTTGGGATGGTCTGTATCCAGCTGCCATTAGGGTGTTGCTTCTTCCCGCATTCGAAGAACATTGGTAAGGTGTAGTTCAATTCAGACACACTACTATTACATGCTTGTGTGCTTTTGCTGGCACCTGATTGCAGGATTAGACCTGTGCAGATGACTGAACAGAAAGGCGTTAGTTGGTAAATCTTAGATTTTTCTTAATCACGTCTTCAGAGGGAATACGTAGTTAGAGACAATATCAGCTGTCTAAAGGAGAGTGTAGAGTAGTTTAAAGTACTATTTCATAAAAAAGGCTGGTTCAGATAGTGAACAGTTCGCCGCATCAAAAACCGCAGTAGTTTTGAATTGCAAATGAGGAGTGACTTCTACCCGTATTCGTTATACTTGTTTGGGCGAGCGTGCCAGGGGGTGTGTGCGTTACACGATAATGTGTGAAGGACAGTAAGCTTACCCCGCCCTCCCCCATTTTTTTTTCCTGACGCGGTTTATTGCTTTAAATGTGAACAAGCCGAAGCATTTACAGCACGCCTGGCAGTCCAGTGACTTAGGCGCAACCATGCATCGACGGCGAAGGGCACAACATGGAGGGCGTCGGTATTGCTAGGTTTATGTAAAGGAATAAGTTCAACGATTAGGTAGGGATATTGGGATAAGTGTGGCTTTTGCATTCCCGTTTTCCTTCCGACCATCTCTTCTGATGAGTTGCATGTGCACTCAGAAATCGCATTAAATTTTACATGTTTCTCCGATCTTTAGCTGATATCAGTCCATAACAATACTCGATTCTAAACTGCATACCATGCAGGTATGGAATCAGCAGAGTAGATTTCGCAGTAATCTATTTATTAAAATGTTGCCATTTAAAGTGAACCCTCAACTCGCTGTGCCAATAAAATTGCCTTCTACCAGGAGGCATAGGGATGATGTGAATGCATAATTTGAAGAAAAAAAAAAACGCGCGCGTTTTATCAATATTATTTTTATTGCTTTTTAGATATGTGCTTGAATGAATAACTTTAGTATCAAGCGTCATTTTATCACTAACGATGTAATTCAAAAAATATCTATAAATAGATTTTGATCATCCTATACGAAATGTTGCTTATTGATTAATAAATCACTATAGAGTGGGTTTGTTTTTTCTTTTTTTTTAATTGCAGTGTTAGCAGTTTAATTAATGAGAGATAGAAAGGCACCTAGCCTCTTTTGAAAGTCATTTTATCTTTCCTTGAAAGTACGATAAGCGTAAGCGTAAAAGCTGCGTATTTAGGTACGCCAGAGCTAAGTGAGATTAAGGTGGACATATAAGAATATTTAAGAAATAAAATGGTTCATGTTCAAGTAAAGAAAATTATCAAAGAGGAAAGCGATTCAGTGATTAGTGCATTAGCATCATTGAAATAGACGGGAAACCAATGTGCGAAATATTCAAAGGTATTTTTCTATATGCCACAACATAAAAGGAAGTAGATATTATTGGTTATCATGGTTATAAGAAATTGAAGGTATGTTGTTTTTGCCCTAGCAATACTTACCACATGACAAGAAAGTGACCGTCGCATATGTGAACCTCCAAAACAGCTTCTGTTTCTGTTGAATTTATTGAAACAGGGGAAATTATCGAGATCATCATCTTGCATGGGATGATAACGTCCTACTTTAAAGATAAACTGAAGTTCTGGTCATGTAATCATAATGAAAGAACTGTCCCAAAGCAATTTAGAGAGTAAGTTATGTATAAACACAGGTGTCTAGGATGAGATTTGGAGATTCGAATTGATAAGAAATTCACTTCCTTTTCCCAACAGTTACTTGAACTGCACAAAGAAATGAGTATGGGACCACACCCAAGCCTTGTCAAATTTCCCTAGCGCAACCCCCCCCCCCCCAAGTGACATTGATTTCAGATCCGCAACATTTTCCTCATTCCTCTTTGCAACATTACAAGCATGTAAACAGGAGTGCTCTTAAAATTTAAGAAAACAGATGCTAACATATAATTTCTGCATAATCTTTGAAAATTTCTGCACTTCTTACCATTTTGTCAATCCCCGGTATCACGTAGTCTTGTCAGTACATATAATGATTCCTTGAGTCGACGAAATTCACAAGAACTTGATGTGAGAACCACGTCATATACTGACAATAGCCATGGTAACGACATGAACAATGCGTTGCAAGTTGCAACGTGTTGACATTTAATTTCATGATGCATATTAATTTATTACAAACAGGGAGACGAACCATGGGAACACAGAAGACAAAATGACAACAACTTTTTAAAAGCGAGAGTATCGACAAAGAAATTTGGAGCGTTTTTATTGAACGCTGCCACTTAATCCTTTTTATTTATGTAACGACAATGAGACTAATTAAACAGCCATCATGAACAAATAATTATCAAAACTAAAACCAAACTATTTTATTACAAAATCTTAGTAACAACAACAACATCAAGCAGAAAGAACTTACATGCAAAATACTAGGGATGGCAGAAAGATTTAGAGTCCCATTAAGTCCTTATAATTCAAAACACACACACGCACACACCCACATACACTTGCAAATATCTTCCTTTCAGTTTCTTGCTGTTGCAAATTGAAGATGTGCATGAGGCTGATTTCGTAATGGAATGCACATTTCCAAAGGACAGACGCGGCAGAATAGAAAGTCATATTTCCATTTTATTTGAATTAAAAAACGGAGGGACAACAACATGTGCACTTCAAGCAATCAAGCAATCACAATCAAATTAGACAAGAAGTTGTGTGTGTGTGTGTGTGTGTGCGGGAGCGTGTGAGTGTGCGGGTGCATAAGATTGCTTCTGCGTTCTTGAGTGTAAGAATACTCATAAACAAAATGCCTATTCACTTTTCTTTTTCCCCCCTTTTTTTTTTTTTTTTTTTTGGGGGGGGGGGTATGGGGCACACATTTCTCCCGTTTATGCATCCCACCATAATATTCTAGCAAACAGAAAAGGGGGAATTCTTTCCCACATATTAATTTTGGGGGATCCTTGGACACCAACATCAGGTGATAGCTAACCGCTGTCTCTTTTTCTTTTTTTAAAACTTAAATTTAAGAAAAGGCTGGTACATTAGACTACTCAACACACTCTCTCGAGACAAGCCCCCCCCCCCCCCCCCCCCCCCGTTTCCACGAATGGGTGCGTTAATTTCACTCTCCACACACAACCCACCCTTTCGAGACAACCGGGGGGGGGGGGCTTCTCTCGAAAGGGTGCGGCCATCCCCGTTCCCTTCCCTCCCATCCCGCTCAGCTCACCCACCCTTTCGACATAAGCCAATCAGGACTGTCCTAGCACTTGCAAAAGAATTATTATTTAGATTTTAAAAACATCCCGAAAATTATCTTTTAAGTGAGTATGGAATTATACAAAAGTCCCAATGCTATTTTCCTTCTTGTGTTCAAACTGTGATGTACCAGCCTTTTCCCCCAAAAGTCCTTTTGCTGGGGAGCCCCGCCGCTCAACCGCCCACCAGTCCTCGGACCTCTGACAACGAATCGGCAATTGGCACTCTCTCCAGAATTGCTTGGAGCCCATGAGGGAAACTCACCAGACACTGCATGCACGGCCGGTCTGACTCAAAGTATGAATTCCCCAGTGCAACGCAAATAAGAGTGTTGTCTCAGAGGAGTCGATCTATTTTAGAATGGGAGGGGGGGTGGCAAGACAATCAAGTAGTGATGAACTCACGACAATGTGTGTACATATATATATGTATATGTATATGTATGTATATTTCATATATATATGCATTTATTTATTCAATTATCTATTTGTGTTTGTGTTATTGAGTATTGTCGTCACGTGAACATACAGTCAATGCAAAATGCGTGTCACAATGAAATCAAATTGTGTGCAAAGGGTTAACAGCCAAAAGACAGAAAGTGGAGTGGCGTTAAATGCAGCAGTCCGGAATATGTGGCAAAATTTGTCGGGGCAGAGGGGGATGGGGTATCTTTTAGAATATCATTAACAACTTTCCAAGACGAGTTTTTTTGGTTTTTTTTTTAGTTTCTTGAAGAAGGCCGTTTCTTAGTTATTGCCACTATGATGCGATGAATGGGTTCTCTAACACCCGCAATTATTGTCAAGTTATTTTCCTATAAATCAAAATTCAAAATGATGCATTGTCGTCGTCTCATAAGGTGCTTTCACACCTACCCGATCAGGAAAAATACCTGGTATTTTCTGATCCAGTATTCTACCCCGATCAGAAATACCAGGTATTTTGCCAGTATGAAACGAAAGTTCTAGTAATATCCCCGAAGAAATATACCTGTAGTTCAGTAGGTACTTTCTCCAGTTTTAGGTATTTTCTCCAAAGGATATTTGCAAGTGTGAAGCAAATTACGAGAACTTCTATGGACCTTAATGCACATGCTTATAAGTACTAGAACTTTCCTGTGAAGATCTGGTTTAGGGAGGTGTGAAAGCACGAAATAATTATTTGTGGGCCTGAAAAAGTTCCTGTAGTTTACAGGTATTTTTCTTGATCGGGTAGGTGTGAAAGCAGGAGGCACTTGGGGCCTACTTATCCTGCTTCATTTACTGTTAATTTGTTTTTCCCCAGATTATGGTCACTACACGATTTCCAGACAAGAGCGAGACGGAAGGACTGTAAAGTTTGTATATGTTGCTTTTTTTTCTTTTCAGCTCATCTCACATGCATTTTGTCTTCGTGTTTACTGTACTTTTTTTGAATGCACATGTCAGAATTTGATGTGCTGTCTACAGTGTATCAAATGCACCTTTCCTGCATTTTTCTCTTCAGTTTACACGAACTGTACTACCTTTGGGTGAGAACAGGGGACATTTGATATACATATAGTAGGATCTCTCCCCCCCCCCCCTCTCTCTCTCTCTCTCTCTCTTTCTCTGTTTATTATGTATTAACTGTCTTGCATTGTTTTTCTCATGTATATGTACACTGTACAATTTGGGGGCAAGATCAGAAGACATGTTATGTAAGAGATACATGTATATGATGTACTAGTACATGTACATGTACTACCCTTATTGTAAGTCTCTCTGGTTGTATTTGAAAAAAAAAAAGATAAGTACACTGTATGACTTTGGGGGGGGGGGTTAGAAATGGAAACATGCTGTTTCTTATTTTTGCGATGTATCTTTCATGCATTTTTTTTCATTGTTTTTTTTTTTTTTTTGCGTAAAATTACATATGCTCTGTTCTACCTTTTGGCATGTGCAGGAGATATTTGATTTGATATTTGATGTATAGGCTGAGATGCATTATAGTATTATCCATGTTTACCATTTTCCGGTGGATTCGATTCATCCGTTTTGTTTTAAAGAAAGCCTAATAAACCTACTCCATTTTAATACTTTGTGTCATAGTTACTAGTTAAATTTATGTCCTAATCTCATTTGTGTTTTATATTGTTGTATTTGTTTGGGTATTGCCTGACCGACACTTGTAAGAAAATGTTTTGAAAGATGTATACTTATGAAAATCAATGATCATTTATCTCACATTGAAAGCGAAGATGAAGTTAATGCTCCAAATCAGAGATAGTTACTGCCAAGTGAATTTAATAAATTTGCTAGTGAGGAGCAAGCTAGACATTTTTTTCATTTTTCATTTCGTTTATTTCCACAAGAAACAGCAAATTAAATCATTTTACCAAAGCAATGTGAGCATAAGATAAATCAACAATTGAAAATATTGAGATAGTCAACATAGGTCCAGTACACAGATATATGTATAGTTTGAATTTTAAAAGGAAGAGTATTAACTTATTAAATGCTGGCTGTATTGTGGGGGAAACCTTAGGATTTCTAATAACATTTCATGCTTACATATTAATTGTAGAAGTATTAAAAGGAATTTCAATAATGTATACTCATTTTTTGCATGGTATCGATTTGAATTTTTGTGCCATTGGACTAACTGAAACTAGTGTAAAAGATAATGACTCACCCCATAGGGTTAAATACTATAAAAACAGGAGATTAAACGAACAAAACATGATTATTTCAAACAATTGTTGTCTAAAGTCAAGTCGAATTTGATGAAAACTTGGACAATTATCAATACAGCACTTGGTAAGAAAACGAAACAAAAAAAAATGGAAGGTATTAATATTGGTGACAGAAATGATAGGCAAGAAATATTTCAAGTATTCAGTGAGTATATTAGAAATATTGGTATGTCTTTAAAAAAAATATTTTACAATGACAGTTCAGATAGGAGTTATATGCAGTATCTAAAATCAAATTCTGATACAATATATTTTGAATTCAATAACACCTGGTAAAACTATTGATATATTGTTTGTAAAGACTCTTGATAAAGGTTCAATCCCTGGTTTTGATGAAAATGATATTAAAGTAGTCAAGCACATCATTTACATTATATGTTATCCGTTGACTGAATTTTTAATTGTGCTTTTGCAACTGGAAAATTTCCATCAAAGTTAAAAATCGCGCGAGTTTTTCAGGTTTTAAAAGCGGCTCTCAAAGTGAAGTAAACAATTACAGAGCAACATCAGTAATGCCATTATTTTCCAAAATACACGAAACTGTATATATAATCGTTTATTAACTTTCTTAAATCAACATAATATAATATTTCTAATTGACAATACGGTTTTCGACCTGGTCACTCCACATCCCACGCAGCTAGTGACTTAGTTTCGAAAGTTCGAGATGCTTTCAACTCAAATGAATTTTTGATTGGGTATTTATAGACTTGAGCAAGGCTTTTGAAACCTTAGGTAATTCTGTATTATGAGATAAATTAGAAAACTGTATCATAAGACGTGTTTCCTTGCAATTGTGTTATAGCTATTTAACAAACCGCAGTCATTATGTATTAGTCAATCATACTAGTTCAGGTCTTGGCAGCCTGAAATGTGGAGTGCTTCAGGGTTCTATCCTTGGTCCTTTATTCTTTTTTATTTATATAAATGACATTTGAAATGCTCCAACTAAATCACAATTGATATCATTTGCAGCTGATACTAGTAATATGTGAAAATGAATAAATGGTTAATTACTAAGTTTTTCTTGAATATCAAAAAGACCCATTACATGCTTTTTACAAATAAAACCATTGAAACAAGTAATTTATTAATATCCACTGACAAAGATAGGATTGATTTTGTTAATTCAGTGAAGTTTTTCGGAATCGAAATTGACTCGAAATTGTTGTGGCATAAACACAGATAAAATATGTAACACAATTTCAAAATGCATTGGTATATTGTATAAACTGAATTATTTTCCTCAAGATATACTTCGCATGATTTATAATGCTATCATAATATCCAATATTCACTATTGTACTGTCTGGGCGAACTCAACTAATTACTCTATGCAGGTATTATTTCGACTCCAGAAAAGAGCTGTAAGAACTATCTATCATGCCCATCATCTTGCCAACACTAGTCTTCTCCTATTTTTGCTGAATTGCGTCCATTTGATTTGAATGAATTTGATATTGTAATATTCATGTTCTCATGACATAATGATCGTGTTCCAATAGGTCCTTCGTCTGGCATTATACCCTGTTTCTGTTGGGCTTGTCCTTGTTGATTAACTTTTATTTGAAATCATTAGTTGTCTTTTTTTAATCATCAGATATCTTCTATGATAATATCCATTCCACATGTCGTTTTATATATATATATATATATATATATATGTATATATAAATATATATGATTATTATTATTATATATATATATATATATATATATATATATGGGTATATATATATATATATATATATATATATACATATATATATATATATATATATATATATATATGATTATTATAACTTAATACTAAGGTGGCAGCTGGTAATAAGCTTTTTGCTTTTCTTGCTCTCCTCTCTATCTTGTGATTTTATACTTTGTATCTTCACTCAAATGTATTTTTAAACTATTGATGGAAATAAATAAAATGTAATGGGTTTTCTGATTTTTTTAAATTAAGTTCTGATCCACAACTGTAGGAATTATACACCATATACATGGACAGGGATAGAATAGAAATGTACAGATAATTCAAGTCAATCTCTAATACGTTACACCATTTGCCATTAGGAGCAATTAAACCTTAACTAAATGACTAAACCGTCCGATTTGGCAACACATCGTAAACTATGTAGGCCTTATCGCTGTCTTTGCAAATTGGCAATGTTCTGGCAAATTCTGCACTTTTGTCTACTAAATCCATCGATCTCTATACCTTACAACATATGTGCGCTGTTCATGTGGGACATAGCATAGGACATCGGCTGCTGTGTACGATTCCAGTGTGCTTCTATTCGAAAGATACGTGATTTAAAAAAAATATATAAAATATATTATGCTGATTGTCATATTTAAATCGCCCTTATGTCCGTTAGCATATATACGCACGGCCTTATGCGCCCTGTTCATGTGGGTCGCGTGGGACCTAACGTAAGGCATAATCTGCTGTGTACGATTCCAGTGTACTCCTATTTGAAAGATACGTGATTTTTTTTTAAATTTATAAAATATATTATGCTGATTGTCACATTTAAATCGCGCTTTTGCCCTTAAATCGCCCTTATGACTTGGAGGGGTAAAGTTGATTTGCCTGATTTTGAATATGGCGACCGATTGCATCAAACGACCAGGGCGTTCCTCATTATCCACTATAGAGATCGATGATTCAATCACATTTGTTTAAACTGCTAATTCGCCGGGCGAATCTTCATCTCAGTCCTCTTGAGGGAGTAATCAAGACCGAGCCAGTGGATCCAGGCTATGCCCTTGGCGTGCTCATCCGCAGACATTGTACCGTTCAGGTACAGGCCGTTGAGATTGGAGTGATGGCACCCACTGTACCACCATCCGCCCCTGTAAACTTCAGCGCAGTTTTCCCATTCATAAAAACTGTCATCATGATCACGGTCCCGTGTACTGAAAGAATGGTTAGTATGGTAGGTCAAGCTGTCACCTGAATGCGAGCAACGGCCAAAGAAAATTTACAAGTAAGTTCGTAGTTCATACGATTTTAATTTTTCGGAGCATTCTTAAGCAATCTCACCTGCCTTCTGCAGGCCAAAGATCTTCAATTGGCAGCAGGTATACTAAAGGGAGATCGCACCTAGAATAAAATCGACCTGGTTCTGCATGGACAAGACTGTCAAGTGAAGTCGAGGTCAGACGTGAAAGAACGTGACACGTGAGAGAAATGCATCGAAGAAATGAAACATTAATTTTTATCAAAAATCCTTGCGCGTTATAACTGTCACAAATAACAACGTTAATTGTGAACCAAAGTTTACCCAACCCAATATAATGCTAAACAGCCTAAACTAGAAGGAGGACGAGAGAAATGGTTGGAAAGTGAAACTCAATTTCAAATCTCAGGCAAGTTTGAAAATCTTCGCAAGCTAAGAATATTGTAATGTTATGTTGTAGGCCTCCTATCATTAATTAGTCCAAACATCTTACCTGTAATGTACGGTTTCATGCACCTGACAAACTCAGACGTAGTTACGAATTAAGGAATTAAACTTTATAATCAAGCATCTCGTTCCAAGACTGGTGGTTGCACTGTCGCCATGATGACAACAACATTTCGTTAGATGGCAGCATTCATGTACATGTAACTGCCGGATACTACATTACCTAACCCTAAGAATGAACCCAATCCTGATCCCAAACCAAAAGCAACCCAAACCCTGCCTGCTATGTCTGCTATCTCTGACGAAATAAATCCCAGAGCAATTGTCACCTAGGCATAATAAGGTGGAGCACCGAGAGACTACATACCTGCGTTTCCGGAATAGTCGCCAAGCGTCAGCATGTAGTCTGCGGCCTCGTCGGCAACCCTGATCTTGCTATAGGTGGCATAGCGAGTTTGTCCCTCGAAATCTTCAAGATCTACCCGTAGTTCGTATGTCTTCTGTGTCGTAAGGCGGTGGATGTTGTCATTACCGAGCCAGTGCTCAGCCGCCACGCTTCCAAAGCCGTACTTGTAATCGGACCAGTAGAGGAAAAAGTCAACAGACCCGTCCTGTCTACGCTGGAAAACCTGGAGAGAGGAAGAGAGAGAGACTGTAAAACAGAATGATAGATCAGAAGAGAGAGAGGTATAAATCAAAAGAGGAGTAGCAAAAATTTGAAGGGATAAGATGAAAGGAGCAGAAGATTGAGCAAGGGGCGGGTCAATTAGAGCGCGTTTAAAATACCATTACTATTCAGAAGCATTCTCAGTGTTTCAAACACGGTATTTTCGAGTAAGCCCACTATTCTGAATGGCAAGTTTATTCATGGATCATAAAAAACAGTTGTCATCGAATGAGAAACAGCTTCTATCGATCCTTATTTTAGAAGCGGTAGACGATGTTACGATCGATTTTTTCTTTAAACTAGATAATTCTGCAAGAGGGTTCTTTGGCCATGGTGTGCGAACATCGGTTTCTTTGTCAACTGAACTGGCTAACCATCAGGTCCGGTATTCACCACAAAATTCTACTACTGATCACCACTGCCGTAGCCAGGATTATTCAAGTGGGGGGGGGGGGGCAAACGTGAATGATAGACTACGCTACAAAGCATAGACAGGGGCGTCGGTAGAGCATTTTGAATAGGGTTAGGGATGCATCTTAATTTGCCGACAACTATGCAGCAAGTCTGCAATTATCAGATTATTATTTCATTGTGTAGTAGATTTGTGTTAGGACACAGACCATTGACATGCAGATTGTGGAACAAAGGACTTGAACTGGTGTTGTTAGTGTAGCAGTATTATTGTCAATTGATTCTTGCGTTGTTGTCGGAGACTGGACTGTTTCAGCTAAGAATAAATACAAATTGAATGGTATGTAGAACTTGTTTTACCTCTCCTCCTCTGAAGTGTAAAGTAGATTTAAGCTAAGTTGTTAAGGCCTAGCCTGTATTTGCCTGTGATTCCCTGGGTGATGGAATGATTGATTGCCAATAGCTGAAATTAGTTCTGATTGATCGATTGAGTCTCTGTGACTGTGAATGAGTGAATTTTGTTGACATGCCAGCCATATACTTTGGCGAGAGCCCATAATACATGTGATATTCTCCGACAGCCTGGATAGGTGCATGTAGAGGCAAGCCAGATAGAGAAAACACGTTACAAATGCTGATCTGATTATATACCCATACAAGATATCATTTTTCAACAATATCACAAATGTAGATCTTAATTATTTCAATGCAATATTACGGGGAAGCGAAGCGTCTTTAAATTTGGAGGAAATGACGCTTTTTAATAGATTATGAACGACCCTGTCCTTTTAATTTGGCGAGCGAGCGAGCCAAAATTATTGTTTTAGACGAAGTTTTATTCATCAAAAATCATTATATGCCTATGAAATTACTGACTTATCAAAACAACTTCCAGGCACGTATCTCTCTCCTTCCTCCGCGATATTATTTGAAAACAAGTCATTTGTGTGGTGTATGGGAGGAATGGTAGTAGTCCTGGAATGCCGCGAAACTGTCGGCAAATAAGTTTTACACCTTCCCTTCACATTTTCTATAGTAATGCCCCTATCTCTACGCTCAGGACTTCGCTGAGTCGATCCTTCACGTTTAAAGATTGTCCCCCCCCCCCCCCGGCATTTGCGTAAATCCCGGGGGATGGGGAGATATATCCCCCAGACATTTTTGAGAGGGAGGAGGCGTATACAAATATCCCCCCCCCCCACCACTTCTTAAGGAAGAAATGATATTTGAATTAATCAGTTAAAAGAATTTTTAATAATCTGTCATAAACAACCATCATATTTGAGAATTTTTATTTGAAAATGCAATTTAAAAAAAAAGCGGTTATTTTTGGCCCCGCTCGCTTCGCTCGCTCGTCATATTTTAGAATTTTCATTTGAAAATGAGACTGAAACCAGTAAATTGGTAATTTTTTGCTCGCTCGCCCTCAAGATTAAAATTAAATGTGTGTGGGGGGGGGGGTCTCTGTGCAGGTGGGTGTGGGCGTGTGTTTATACACAAGTGTGAGTTCGACAGAAAAAAAAATAGTCAAAAAGTCGATCATCCCCCCCCCCCCCGTCCTCAAAGTAGATTTACGCCTGTGCCCCCGCACCCACTCCCTGCTCGGTAGTTCTGCACCGACGCCGTTTACGAATTCGTCTAAAACTGTCAATTCGAATTCACATCAACACCCATGTCGCTACTGCTCGACTTCCATCCTCTGGAGTTTCTGAGATCAACCAAATACTGACCAAAAACGAATACTCTACAATCGGCTGTCGATAATTATTTGTCGGGCCTACTCACCGTCCACCCACCGCCGTCAGTTTCCATATCGCAATATACGGGAAAATGGTCGCCGCCTTCATCAGGGTAGATTGGATACACCCCGCTGAGGGTTACTCCACCAGTCTGAATCTCAGAGCAGTCACGTGGGCGGACAGCAGCTGCACGATAGAAAACACAGTATCAGTGGCGTCTTGAACACGAAGTTAGTACTTAATGATAAACCGGTATACAGCTCTTTTATTTCAACCTATACAAGAATATTCACACTCTCTTGTGTACTGGTTGGGTAGCCCCCCCCCCCCCCCCCCCTTGAATATTTTCCCTTTTTTCAGCTATAATTTGTATATTTTCAACTTTGTCATTGCATCGAACTTTCGCCACTGTTCTCTAATATGAAGTAGATTGGACCCTTTTTTATTCTGATATTCTTCATTTTCATTAAGAACTTAATCGCTTGTCAGCAGCTGCACTGGCAGTTCTAATTCTTTTGGGTGGATGGGGACAGCGAACCACCGTAAAATATTTGCCTCATTTCGCCAATGAGAATAAATAATAAAACTATTTTAAGTTATCATCTGCATTTGCCAACGGAGCTTGTATCGTACAACCACATCAACTGATAAATGTCCATGCTCATTCGCCGGCAAAAATAGAGCACCCTCACCTCCCATTCAAAAAATAAGGATTTCAATGGAATGAAAGGTTTTGTGCCATTAACCCTAAAAGGCCTGGGCCATTTCTGGTCTTGTTATCTCCGGGGGGGGGGGGGGCATTATGCCCCCCCCCCCCTACAATCTCGGCCGTGGATCGCCGGATCGGCACGAAAATTGGCATAAGGGTAGAGAATGATGTAATCTACAAGGCTATATGGTTAGATTTTATCGCAGTGTTTTGTTTTATTTTATATGAATTAATTTATGCTAATTTATGCGAGAAATCATAGTTTTTGGCTATATCTCACTGAATAAAGCTTTAGGAACAATGATTTTTGGTAGAAATGGTTTTCACAACATTCACACCGACTCCTTTACTAAAACAAATGGGTTATCATTTTTTTTTTGTTATGTATTCTATTGTTTTACAAATTCTTAATGTATTTCTTTGTTTTTAAACGTCTTTGTGGGGATGTGGGTGTGTGTATGTATGTGAGGGTGTGTGTTTGATGTTTCTCACTATTTAAAAAGAGTAATTATTCTTTCCTGACAGTATTCACATAATTTGGAAAAGTTTCTGAAATGGGTTATCATTTTTTTTGTTATGTATTCTATTGTTTTACAAATTCTTAATGTATTTCTTTGTTTTTAAACGTCTTTGTGGGGATGTGGGTGTGTGTATGTATGTATGTGAGGGTGTGTGTTTGATGTTTCTCACTATTTAAAAAAAAAGTAATTATTCTTTCCTGACAGTATTCACATAATTTGGAAAAGTTTCTGATTCTGCCCATAGGTTTGTACACAGTCATATACAGAAATAATGATATTCTAACGACTTGTTTTCGTAATCGTAATGACACCGGCACCGTAGATCCGATCGACATAAATTTGGTATCAAAACGTGCGGGAAGGATCAGAGAAAAAAGTCATTGAATCTTAGATCGATACATCTAGCCGTTGTGAAGTACCGTCAAAAATTCAACAGGGGGCGATATGTCCCCCCCCCCCCCGGGTATATTAGGGTTAAGATTAAAGAAAGCAAGGTTTAATTTTCGGGTAACCCTGATTAATTCCTTTTGAAGTTTGAAAGGCGTGTAGCTTCCCCCCCCCCCCCCCCCTCTTTTGGAAACGCTATGCATCAGAAGATAGTCAGATCACACCCAGCTTCAAAATCATATCAAACCGGCCAGTTCTCTGCTATTTAATATAACTTCATATTTTGATTAGTTTTCTTCTCATTAATCCTCTTTTCTGAACTCTGAAATTTTAGTCATTAATAACCGTCGTTGCCGTTGCCATGGGACGGAAGACGATGTTTCAGTGAACAGGTAAGCAAAAATTTTCATGAATAAAGTATAAAGTTTATGCCTGGTATCCAAAATAATTCTCCAGCTCATCAAATGCAGTCATCTCCACCGGAAAGAGTTGCAACACATCCCCTATGAAACTTGGATTTTTGCATGTCTGAGCTCTTTTTCATAAGAACAAAGGGAATATAACAATTGTCGATAAGATGTGTACTCATTAATCCTCTCCTCTCCTCTGAACACTGAAATTTTAATCATTAATATCTGTCGTTGCCATGAGACGGAAGACGATGCTTCAGTAAACAGGTAAGCAAGAATTGTTATGAATAAAGTGTATTATGTTTATGTCTGGTATCTGAGGTAATTCCTCAGCCCTTCAAAGGCAGTCATCTCCACCGCAGAAAAGAGTTGTGACACAACTATAAAGCTTGGATTTTTGCATGGCTGAGCTCCGTTTTATAAGAACAAAAGAAATATAACAACTGCCGAAAAGAATAACGAGCTAATACTGGCGTACTGATGGGTGTTTCACGGCCATGTTTTTGTCCAATTATTGTATTTTTTTTTGTCTTCGACATTGTCATTACATCGAATTTATTTAAATATTTTCATTTTCTCATTTTCCTCGACAACCTTCTTAATTTTATTTGGAGGGATAGTTCAGATCACCCCCCCCCCCGAAAAAAGGACGATGGCTCATTACACCATTGCTTATACTAGCCTAAATACAAGCGAGTGAAGTTAGCGAGGGTTAATCTTGAATTACAAACTCTATTTTCATAGCAAAAGTGAGACTGTAACGTTTCTCACCGATTGTAGTAGTGGATTGAGTGATTCCCACTTTTGTTAAAGTCTCCATTATTTTGGTAGTAACTGGCAATCCTGCTGTAAAAGGTAAACAAAAAAAAACATGAAAAGTTTTATACTTTAAGATATATCCACGTTTATTTTCATTGATTGTAATAATCAGAAGCGTGTTCCCTGTGTCATCAATAGGGGTGGCGTCAGGGTATTTTGATAGGAGGCAAGATGACCCACATATTTTATTTATTATTTAGGTTTGAAATGAACAAATAGAGCTACTATAGTTGCATGACCCTGCCCTCTCTTCCCTCAAACTCTTCTTTTTTTTTTCTTCTTTTCTTTTTCTTTTTTTTTTACCACTTGAAAATTATCGGGGCGGCCGCCCTCCCAAAGTTACTATTCTGGTATATCATGAACGACGGCTATAGTAGTAAAATTCCTGTTTCAAATGGTATCGAAAACAAAGAAAGCTGAGGATGGGCGAGTATTAATTGTGGGTGTGTGAGAATGTGACTCGCGTATGAGTTCGAGCTTGAAATTTCGGCAAAGAGTTTCACTATCCACCCCCTACCCCCCCCCCCCCCCTCCTCGAAACGGATTTACACCGGTGCTGCATAGTATGCCAGACACTTTAGAGAATCCATAATATCGACCAGTGCAAAATATATTTGATTATTACATGAAGGATACAGTATTTATTCAATTTAATCTTTACGTTGATTGCAATGTTCCCCTTGAAATCCGACTGGGCAATGGCATTTGTAGCTTTGTATAGTCTCCTCACACCAGCCGTTTTCACAGGGCTTCTTGTCACAATCTGTCAAAGATAAACGTAAGAAAGCATATCTAGCTGTCAGTATATTAAAGAATAAATTTGTTTCCGATAAAATTACTTATGCCTTTTTTTTTGCGAGAAAGGGTTGTGTGTGGGGGTGATGTGTGTGTGCTTGGGAGTGGCCTTGTATTTATATGCTGAGATGGATGTTTCGTTTTTTGACTTGAATGACGACGATGAGTAAAAGTGCAATGAGAAATATGAAACCATAAATGGGAACTAAATTGCTGTGGGACAATGCTTCCAGACCTTGTCTTTAAATCGAGGCCTATATATCAATATACCTGAAATCAAAGCGCATGTCACGTATTATCAGACATAATTTTTCAGTGTCTAACTTTGCGAAACACATTTTGCTGAACCATCAATAGCTTCCCGGCCCACTAGTCGAGAAAAGTTGTTTTACATAGTAACGTTATCCTGCACAAAAACAAAGCTTGAAGATTACCGGGGAAACTGCAGGTTCTATGTCCTTGAGGAACTCCAAACTTGCTCTTAGCTCTGTAGCATCCATAATCCGCAGATGAAGCAGGGATGAGCTTTGGGATGGTCTGTACCCAGCTGCCATTAGGGTGTTGCTTCTTCCCGCATTCGAGGAACATTGGTAAGGTGTAGTTCAATTCAGACACACTACTATTACATGCATGTGTGCTTTTGCTGGCACCTGATTGCAGGATTAGAACTGTGCAGATGACAGAACAGAAAGGCGTAAATCTTAGATTCTTCTTAACCCCGTTTTCAGAGGAACACGTAGTTAGAGACAATATCAGCTGTCTAAAGGAGAGTGTAAAGCAGTTTAAAGTACCATTTCATTAAAAAGGCTGGTTCAGATATGATGCAGTACGGCGCATCAAAAACCGCGGCAATTTTGAATGGCAAATGGGGAGTGACTTGTACCTGCATTCGTTATACCTGAGTGGGCGAGCGTGTCACGTGTCAGGGCATGTGTGTTAACAGGATAAAGTGTGATGTGAAGCAATTAGCTTACGCCACCCCTCCTCTATTTTTTTCCTGACGCAGTTTATTGCTTCAAATGTGAACAAGCCTGAACAAGCCCAAGCCTTTACAGCACGCCTGGCAATCAAGTGACGGAGGCGCAACCATGCATCGAAGGTGAGGGGCACAACATGGAGGACGTCGGTGTTGCTAGGTTTATGATAGGAAAGGAACAAGGTCAACGATTACACGGATAAGTGGGGCTTTTGCGCTCCCATTTCCCCTCTCCTCCGCCCATCTCTTCTGATGAGTTGCATGTGCACTCAAAAATCTCGTTAAATTTTACATGTTTCTCCGATCTTCTGCTTATATCATCATTGAATAACAATAACGATACTCGGTTCTAAACTGCATACTGCAGGTATGGAATCAGCAGAGTAGATTTCGCAGTAATCTATTTATTGAATGTCGCCATTTAAAATGAACTCTCAACTCGCTGTGCCGATAAATTGCCTTTTACCAGGAAGTAGGGATGATGTGAATGCGTTATTTGAAAAAAAGCGCGTGTTTTATCAATATTTTTTTTGTTGTTTAGATTATGTGCTTGACTGACTTACTTTAGTATCAAGCATCATTTTTCACTGACGGTGTTATTCAAAAAATATCTCTAAATAAATTTTGATTATCCTGTACCAAATGTTGCTTGATTAATTACTATGGTCATGTGTCATGAACTCGACTCCTAAAAAGGGTGGTGCTGTTACATTTTGTGCTTTCAAACGGAAGTATTTCTTGATTTTTATCAGAACCATTGAGGCCACCATAACAAGTTTGGTATTCTTAAAGCTGTATTAATACACTATAAATCTGCAAAGTTTCACAGTTATAGGTAATATATAACTTGAATTACAGCCTTTTATATTTGGAAGGCCAGGGGTGGTGCCGGAAACGGCGCAGCATGTACAAAATGAATGGGAAAAAATCAGATTTCAGTGCTTTTTTTTTTTTTTGAAAAATGTTGATTTTTTGTCAAAACTTGTCATATAACTTAAAATGTTGTACCAAATTAAAGCTAATATACTCCTGGTTTGCTGTTTTATGATTGAAAAGTGAGTTTGGCTAAGCGATGGTAGTGTTAAAAACTGAAATACTTGGATTTTTAGATCACAATTGGAACTGCCTATACAAAGTCAATACAGAACTTACATTTTTCAATAGTTTTGGGAAGATGTCAATATTTTGGTCAAAACTTGCAATATGGCTTCACTTCTGGTTCCAAATTGAAGCTATTATATTCACCTTTACTATCTTGTGATTGAAAAATAAGCATGCCGTATTTATGTACGCCAGAGCTAAGTGAGATTAATGTGGACTTATTTAAGAATAATTTAGAAATAAAATGGTTCATGTTCAAGTAAAGAAAATTATTAAAGAGGAAAGGGATTCAGAGATTAGTACATTAGCATCATTAAAATAAACGGGAAACGAATCTGCGAAATATTCAAAGGTATTTTTCTATCGCCAGCACATAAAAATGAAGTAGATATTATTGGCAGTGGCGGCACCAGGATTGTTAAAGTAGGGGGGGCAAATGGAGGGCAAAAGAAATTGCTGGGGGGGGGGGGGCACCGGCAGTCAATTTTTTTTTTTTGCGTGTATGGAGAATTGAGCGTGCAGCGCAAGGTTTTTTTTTTCCTCTTACACACATTTTAATATCAATTTTGCGAGCGAACAAAAAATAACCACTTTTTGGTTTTTAATCACATTTTCGAATAAATATCCTAAAATATGACGAGCGAGCGAAGCGAGCGAGCCAAAAATGGCTACTTTTCTTGTTTTTAATTGCATTTAAGAAGAGAACTTTATAGATATGATGAGCGAGCCAAGCGAGCGAGCCAAAAATAACCATTTTTTTTGTTTTTAATTGCATCTTTAAATAAATATTCTGAAATATGACGAGCGAGCGAAGCGAACGAGCCAAAAATGGCTACTTTTCTTCTTTTTAATCGCATTTTAGAAAAGAACTTTAAAGATATGACGAGCGAGCGAAGCAAGCGAGCCAAAAATAACCACTTTTTTGTTTTCAATCGATGTTTTGAAGAGCGGAAAATGGTATTTTAGAGCACTTCACAGCTTGAATATGATGCTTATGACAACATCTACTTATTTACAAATTACTGTATAATTTTTCTTTTCAGTCCTCAAAAATTTTGGGGGGGTGGGCAACTGGGGGGCAAAGCTTCTGAGTGGGGGGGGGGGGAAATGCCCCCCCCCATGCCCCCCTTGGTGCCGCCACTGATTATTGGTTATAAGAAATTGAAGGTATGCTATTTTGTCCTAGCAATACGTACCACATGACAAGTAGGTGACTGTCGCATATGTGAACCTCCAAAACAGCTTCTGTTTATTGAAACAAGGGGGGGGGGGAGGAAATCAATATCATCATATTGCATGGGATCATGACACATGTAACGTCCTCCTGTAAAGATAAACTGGAGTTCTGGGGAGTGTTTCATGAAGAGTTTTGTCGGTGAAAATCAGTGACAAATGTTTCAAGCTACTGAAAATCCTTGCATCTGATTGGCTGACAGCAAATTAGTCGGTGAAAATCACCGACAAAACTCTTCATGAAATGTTCTCCTGGACATATGATGAAAGAAACTGTCCCAAAGCAACTTGGAGAGTAAGGTGTGTATAAACACAGGTGTCTAGTGTGAGATTTGGAGATTCGAAATGATAATTCACTTCCTTTTCCCAACAATTACTCGAACTGCACAAAGAAATGAATATGGGACCACACACAAACCTTAATTGTCAAATTTCCCTAGCGCAAACCCCCCCCCCCCTCCAAAAAAAAGTGTCCTTGACTTCAGATCCGCAATATTCTCCTCCTCTTTCCTCTTTGCAACATTAAACGCATGTAAACTGGAGTGCTCTTAAAATTCAAGAAAGTAGTTGCTGACATATAATTTCTGTAATGTAGCTTTGAAAAATTCTGCACTTCTAACATTTTGTCAATCCACGGTATCATGTAGTCTTGTCAGTACATATAATGATTCCTTGAGTCGACGAAATTCACATTAACTTTGGAGTATTTATTTTTCAGGTTTTTCTTCTTCTTCTTCTTCTTCTTTTTCTTCCCCCCCCCCCCCCTCTCTCTCTCTCTCTTTCAAAAGTTCTTTTTTGTTTATCGTTTACTTTTACACCCTTCGCCTTGATTTTGGGAGTCTGATTTTTTTTAATTTTTTTATTCATTCATTTTAGATTGATTTTTTTTTTCAAACTCCGATTATAGTGAAATACATTGGTGCTTCGTATCATTGATTACACTTTTGGTTTATTATTATTTCTTCTCTTTAAGTGAACGCTTACATAAGTTCTGGCTCCTTGGCAACGCTCTGTACGCAGCCCGCGCAGAGCGTTGCTAAGGAGCTCCTATAAGGAAAATTTTGTTTGCATTTATCTTGTCATTAAACTGTATACACTGAGGAAGGCCCGAGGCGGCCCGAAAATTCTGAACAATAAAAGCTAATTTTAAGATTTACACATGGCGTACCTTTGACTCTTTTTGAAGTTATTACTGTCTACATTATATATATATATACATATATGTGACCACACACTGATCTGGCATGACTTTTCAGCTTTTTTGGTCAAATTTCCCTAGCGCACTAGTAGTGTGACCTAACTTCGTGCATGTCCAAAGTTCGTGCATATGGTCATATCTCAAAAAAAAAGAAAAGATTGTTAATATCTGATAGCACCAAGGGAAAGAGCAACCCAGAATTACCCTAGAATTAACCTTTCTTTGAAATTTAGGGAGGAATTGTGAAATCATTAATGAAAAATCGGCAGAGTTTGTAGCGTTTTGCGTCCGTTCCCCCGAAAAATGAACCTGCCGACAAGGGTCTAGAATTCCTTTTTTCGAGAGACGATGTCATCAAAATTGTAAGGAAAATGTGATATCAAATGATTCTATGGCATTTTGTCTTGCAAGTGATCCAATTATCCTACCTTTTATGGATCTCTAATTTGTATTAATCATTTGTAAGCTGTAAACGAATAGGTCTCGTTATTTCTGTAAACCTTTTCCAGGTCCAGTGCGTTGCGATACAACGTCGAATTTTGCGATCGCGATATCTCGGGAATTCTTCCTAAATTAGTCTTCTTCTTGCGCCTATTTGTAGTCTGAAACTTTGCTTTGTCTTTGGTGTCAATTAAATCAGAACAATTTTTCATAAAACTTGAGAAATTATGGATTGAAAATTGCGTTCTTTAGAAAATTAAAATGTGCACGAACTATCGTCCCCCACCATACCAAACAAAAAAAAAAGTGGCCTTGATTTCAGATCCGCAAAATTTTCCTCCTCATTCCCCTTTGCAACGTCATACGCATGTAAACTAGTAAAGTGAAGTGCTCTTAAAACCGAAGAAAACAGTTGTTGATTTATAATTTCTGCAATTTTCTCCAATTCTTACCATTTTTTTCAATCCACGGTATGATGCAGTCCTGTCAGTAGATGTAATGCTTCCTTGTCAGTCGACGAAATTCACGAAAAAATATGAGATCCACGTCTTATACTAACACAATAACCACGGTAACAACATGCACAAGGTGTTTGCAACGTGTTGACAATGAAGCTCATCATGCATAGTATTTTGATTAGTAACAGGGAGACGAACCACGGGGACACCGAAGACAAGATGACAACAACATATCAGTGCAAGAGTATCGACAAAGTAGCGTTTTTATCTGTTTATTGAAGGCGGTCACTTAACCCTTTTTTATCATCGCTTTTCACCTCTGATAAGTGACTCTCCAAAATAGCCATAAATATAGTTATATAGGTATGAAATATCGATCGTGATGAAATCTAAAAATGCATTGACAATTATAGCTTCGTCATATGTATTAAGGAAAACGATCTCGTTAATGAATGAAAATAACAGTGATAAAGAGCCCTAAACTTGATTTGTTAATACCATGAATACGGGATGGGCATGAATTCTCAAGTGCCATCGCATTTCTATTGTGTTGTCATCTACAGTAAAATGTGGTTACAGTCCATGATATTATACAGTTTCTTCTTCTGTTTTCTTTCTTTTTATTTGTTTCTGTGCTTTTTTTGTGTGTGTTATTTTGGGGTTTTAAAAATGATTTTTATTGTTTTTTGCTGATTATTCTCACTGCCTTAATGCTGGTTCCGCTCCTCTTTATCCTCTCGCGGTTCCTCTTTCTCTCTCTCTCTCTCTCTCTCTTTTCTCTCTTTCCATTCCCTTTCTCTCTTTTTTTCAAGCTTCTTTTGATTAGATTAGTTTATTTCCTAATAGCTAATTCATCAGTTAATTGATGGACGGATTAATCAAATTTTTTCATTACTTAATTACTTCACTAGTTCACTGGCTTTACCACTATGAGCATGACGGACAAAGAAAGCGGACAAAATAAACAACCCTTCATTCTACTCTTCACAATGGTTTTGGTAGTCAAAAGAACATCCCTTCACTGCTATTGTCTAAAATATGTGGAACAGGTGTCACATGCATATTCACCTGGAACTACATAATAGCTGTGAAGGAATGTTCTTTTCACTACCAGAACCATTGTGAAGGGTAGAACGAGAGGTTGTTTACTTTGTTGGCTTTCTTTGTCCGCCATGTTCATAGTGTATTCTAAAATGATTAGGGCATGTACCATGACTTGATTAAACACTAACAGTGGACCCTCGCTATGAAAGAATACTGTGTAGGGGTTGGGGAACGTTTTTTTAGGGGGGGGGGACTGACACCCAAACAGGTGGGGTGCAGGTGACGGAGCCCCTACAATCAAACTCTGCTTTATGATTGTACGCAATGGTGAAGGAAATCAATATTTAACAAAGGTGAAATCTGGCCTATTTTCATTGACGATTTTGTTCATTCTACTGTGAGTTATTTCATGAAACATGGTACGTATATTCAGGAGGTCATTAACTTATAGTATCTGATACGGCACGAAGCAATGACGAAGCCCTAAACCTTCTTCTCATTTGCATAATTTGCTCCTTTGCTCACTGAAGCATTAGACATCGGGATTTCCGTGACACTAAAATCAGATGAACTCCCAAGAAGACTGGTGATAGTTAACCAAAGTAAGCATTGAATTTTAGTCCATAAGTGAAAAAGAGCTTTTCCAGTCCCACGTACTTATTGGAGCATGAACTTTCAATGAAAGGCATTGGGATCACTGATACATGTACATCGGTCATATAAACATACTAAAAATGTTATTCATGTGATTTTAGTGCACAAAAAATAAAGCGATACTTAGTTCATCATTCAGACATGGGGATATTGTGTTTTTATTATGTGTTCATTAATAGATATCATTTGCAAAAGCCATAACCACCCTTCCAAACAGGAATTCCTTCGCATTAGATCAAATTTACCACGCGAAAGCTGTCAAACCTGCAGTTTTGCAATTTTTACATTGTCCTCACTCAAGCGTGAAATTGAGTGCACAAGTCATTTTCGTATGTTGGGAAGCACACAAAATTTATGTTGCATGCCCTCTAACGTTGGCAAATTGAAATTTGTTTCGATCATTGAATGAAATTTATGATCTAAGGCTTGTGAACTTTAAAAACCGACCATTTTGCATTTAGGGCATGTTCGCCACAGCCTGACTGAAGAATTTGCCCGGAATTTTACGTGAAATGAAGCTGAGAAGTATAACTAAAAAAAAAAAAAATGTTTCTGTTTTCAGATTTCCCGCAAATATTCCTGATTTAAAAATTAAAAAGATTTGTTCTGGGGGAAACTTATTCTGTGTTTTATGTTTGTATACGGTACCTACAATAAACTGATATCAAATAAAATGTTTGCCAGAAACCTTGCATGAAAGAAGAGTGCAAAAAAGTATAGAGGTATATGAGTACCTAGATGGGCACACATTTCAGAGTTCAAAGGTAAAGGAGTCATTTTCATATTTCTCTGTAATCTTGGTAATCTTCACATTCACTATGCGTTCAAAACACTGACTCTACCGTTAATTCTGTAATGAGTTTTCTACACTTAATGGACCATTCAAATTCATACAAAGTTAGTGCGAAGTACAACGTCATAAGTTTGTGCGCGAAAATTTGGGGGAAAAACTCTTTTGATTGATTGTGAACGCTCAAATAGTGACGATTTAATACGCATCTAGAATCATAAGTGGCGCGGATGACGTAAGACAATGACCATATCTGACAGATAAAGATATGATGTATTTTTGTACTGTCTTTACTTTTTCTCCTTAGTTTTGTCAGCAAACATTGTAAAAGGCCAGCAAACCTGTGTAGGGAGTACGGCTTCTCACACAGACTTCATTGTTCAAAAGCGCGTGAATTTCGCACTTTCCGTTGTCAACCGTTCAAAAAAGTCGCTTGTAAAGTATGGATAACACTTCTAATAATTTGAAACACCCACTACGACCAAAACAAAACATGGTTGTCAGCTACTCGAGATGGTATTCTCGGCTTCAGTGTTAGTTAGATCACATATATATATATATATATATATATATATATATATATATTGGGTAATCCTTACTTGATTGGCATGTTAATGTTTGCGCCATGTACTCTTTCTTCTTTTCCTTCCAATAATATTTTGCTAAAGGGAGCTTTCGCACACATGACGGGAACGTCCCTAGGACGCAGCAGCAATAAGATCTAGAGATGCGGCCCCGTCATACAATGTTTTGGAGCTTTCGCTCTCCGTTCGGTGATACTAGGACGCTGCGCGTGTATATACCTTACGCACTAATGCTATAGATAAAAGCTCCGTCCTCCACTGAGTACGGACGTTATTCTGGCTGAGAACTGTTCTCGATTTTAGCAGGACGGAGAAATTGGGGGATTTGAGCATGCGCAGTACAAAATTGTGCACACGACACGCAAAATTAACGTTCCCTCGTGTTTGCGAAAGCTCCCTAATTTCACCTAAGCCGCATTCTACCCTGTCCCCATCAGATTCCAGTAATCATGTATTCAGCAATGTTCATGATAATCAAACCTTTGTTACTTAAAATAGATTTCTTTGCAGCAAAATGTGTGCAAAACATCTTGCATTTTAAGAATAACAGGAGAACATTACATTTAAAAAGTGTTTTAATCGACCGTGTAAATGAGAAGAGAGTGTAAGGCAATCATGGAAGGTGTTTGATGTACAGTGTATAAAAACGTAATTTTGGATCACTAGGAAAACTCAGCATCTGAATTTCCTAAATATCAAGTGAATGCAATAAGCTTTGTTGGTTTGTATTTGGGTATAATGAATGAATGGAGCACAATTAGTTTGCCTTCATTATCTCATTTATGGGATATCTTGACAGAAGCACAGCCCACAGTATCCCGACGGCGACAGCCATGAGACCGACATATCGTCTTGAGATTGAATCCTCGGAAAGGTTGACATCATACTGCCCTACGATTTACCTTCGGTGACCAGGCGACCCGTATTTCAATTTTACTGTTGAAATAACCATGGCCACGCAATATTGCATATATTAAACTACAGGCGCACGAGGAACCAGGAAGATTTTGAAATGTTTGCTAGCTTGTCATGCTCGTTAAGCTTTGAAAGCGGAATATTCATTACTCGGGGAACACCAGAGTCGGCTACAGATATAACTAAATCAATATGAGTTATCCATAAAATTAATTACAATATTTTCATTAAACTGTGAATGAGCTGGGGCGTTATATTTTTGTTAATATCCCCCGCTACGATGCATTGACGTTTTCAGCGACATTAAAAAAACAATTCCTTGATATTTATAAAAGATGGTGGGGACGAAATTGTGCATTAAAAAAAACTGAAGTCCACCATCATTGCGTCCGTACCCACTTCGGTTTATCTTTTCTGGGGAGCAGGCAGCTCGTTGAATGGGGGGGGGGGGACGCGGAGCAAATCAGCTAGAAATTATACTACTTTCATCATCTTCCTTTCATATTCATTACCCCAGATAATGAATAATCCGAGGGAAATTAATTCTAATCTGCACTGACCGCTTAATAGAACAAAATGTACGTGAGAATAAATCTATATATTCTTCCTATCGACAAACCTTAAAGAAATGTATTGGAAATGTCATTTGTAATCTTAACATAATATTGTTTGGCTTTAATTAGCTGAGCCCTGACCGCCACTAGTATACGACTCCGATTTTTTTTCGTTATTGTTTTCATTCATAAAAATACAAGTCCTCTTGAAAGGAGATGTAAGTCTGAGTTTTTGTACAAAAATGTTGATCAAGCGGGACTTCTGAGTGATAATCTACCCATTCTCCATATTTGAATTGGTGAGTCCGATGCCCCATCCTATAACCCCATCTCCTTGCTCGGGCGAGGAGAGGTCTTTAGTCAATTTTTATTCTCATATTTTCTAGGGGTATCTATCCAATCCTAATAACACCCTATCTTCTCTCGCATGTCTCGTGTGCCTATGGATCCTATGGTTCAAGTATTTCTTATCTCTTCAATCTATTTGATCTATTTATAAGTGTCGAAAATACAACTTCGAGCAAATGACTGTGTAATGTTGCTGTCGGAGAGGGCGTTTTCAAATTCATTAGAATGATTTTCTTTAATTAGGTATTTTTCTACATTTTTCCTTCTCGAAAATTATGTGTAATATCAATGCATAAATAGATTAGAAATTTAATCAGTGATGCACTAGAAATATTTTTTCTGACTTTTTTCTTTCAGAATTACCCCAGCCCCCACCTTAAAAAAGGGTCTGAAAATAACTTCTGCCCATTTTAAAATTTAGAAACAACGTTAACTGTTTTAATTGTAATGATACCTTTCCAAAAATTTAAGTTTCCAAGAATCATTAAAAAAAACTTCATTTTAAGTACCGGGTGACAAATACGCGCTAAACTGACATATGAACTGTAAAAGTTGGGTAACACAATGCAGTATGGCAACCAGTTTGCTGCCCCCTCGAGTTGTGGAATTGGTCTACAGGCCGCATTAAACATGTTAAACCTCTTGTCTGAAAGGGCCCATTATTGGGTATTTCTATGTATTACTGTACCTCTCAGTGAAAACGTGGAAAGAGTCAACCTATATAAACGTGTCTAGGACGGCACTAATGTAATCAAAAATCAAAATTATCTTGCACTAGGTTTGAGCTGATTCAACGAATGTGGGTCATGCTTCGTGCATGTGTACTACTAGTCTCAAATCTATACAATTTGCGGTCTACTGTATGTTTTGACGTATCATTGTTTGATGTGATTCACATTTTCTGAGCTTTCGCAGGACCTTGTTTTAAACCATAAGATAATCTTAATTCATTTCAAAGAATTGCTGCTCCTTAGCCACTTTCATTTTTCATTTCATTTCATTTTTTTTTTCATATTTCTCATGTGACATTTAAATTTTTAATACAGAGTAAAATTCATGAAATAAAATTACAGTCAATAAACAGGAAGTACATAAATAACATAATTACAAGCGGTCAAAGCAGGGAAGTAGACGTATCGTATAGGTATTGGTGTTAAGAGAAATATGATGGAACCTAATCAAAGCAAGTTTGTAAAACTGTAGGCCCAGTGAAAAAATTGTAGTAACAAACAGAAAACGGATATGATTGATGGGAATGCAAACGTATAAAAAAAAGAGGAAAATGCAAGAAAAAGAAAGAAGAAAGAAAAAGGTGGAAAACATGCAATAGTGTTTCTTTATTTCTTGCTTCCCGGGCTTGCACCGTTTCACTTACGTAAAGTGCAACTCAAATATCAAAATTACTCAAAGGATTCCTGACCTCTAAAATTTAGCAAATACAGGGAGGATACATGGACTCACAACTACCAGTGTAGCATATTTATACCAGAAGTTCCATGAAAATATCGTCTTGTCCATGTGGCTATGGCTCTGCCAATAAATACAGTTTCCTTCAACAAGGGGCTTAAGAAGCCATGATTGCGCTATCATGACAAATGGAATATCACTTGATATGACATCAACATGTTCTAGCGAAGTGCACAAAATCAAACCAATTAATTCCCAATTAGTCTTCAGAATGAAATTACACGAAATGCATAAGAGTTTCTTCTTTTATCAACATTCATTCTTTAGCCCAAACTTGGTATACTATAAGAGAAGTTTGACAATGTTTTATGAAAGACCGGCCTGCTGCTCAGTCATCCATGACTACATAATTATGAATAAGGAATCATCATACAGAATATTAACAGTTACTCTTTATTATAGCAAAAAAATCAGGGTCACATAAATCTGTACATAATAATTCTTAATAAGAAGCTATCAAATTTGGGTGAACTCTTTTTCATACGCACTGTACACTCGTGTCAAACTATCAAAGGCTCACTTCACCTGAAGAGAATAAAACGAACGCGCTTGAATTAAAAAAAAAATCATGCTGTTGTATCTTGTATAATGTTATGAACTCTTTCATTGTATGTACTTTGTACTTTGACGCTGTATCGATTTCGTCATCAGAACATTGCGACCATATTGGTTTGTGGTGGGGGGACCACATCATAATAAAATTCCGATATATATGCATGCACACTATTCATGTTCATTCATGTATTCCTTAATCAAAATAAAGATAGATGCATTGGTGAAAATTACATACTGAAGGCCCACTTATTGTGGGATTATTATAGACATCATGATACAAAATGTGGCATTACAAAGTTATAATGATCTAAAGAATGAATGCTATTCTCTCAGAAATGGTGCTAAACATCACACAAATACCTTACAAGAAGATGTTCGCTTAAGCTATAAAAAAGGGACACCCAATAAAGTATCATTACTAGGGCGGCGCTACAGGGAGCAGGGGCGGTTGCCCCCACCCCCTCTATCATTTTTCAAGTGTTCAAAAAAAAAAAAAACAAGAGAAGAAAAGAGGAGGAGGAAGAAGAAGAAAAGAGAGTATGGGAAAGAGAGGACAGGGTCATGCAAAAATATCATACCCCTACCGCATTTTTTTCCATTTAAAACGCTACTAAATTTACCTATGGGTCATCTTGCGCCCCCCCCCCCCCCCCATCAAAATACCCTGGCGCCGCCTCTGATCATTACTATCATCATCATTCTTGCCCGTCTTTGACTGGTAACACTATGATTGTATTGGGCCAGTGTTAGTCTGTTTCCCGCCTTGAAAATGTAATGGGAATTCCCAGCTTGGATCTGTGCCTAATCAAATTCATACATGCATAAACATGACAAAGAAAGCGGGCAAAATAAACGACCCCTCATTCTACCCTTCACAATGGTTCTGGTAGTCAAAAGAACATCCCTTCACTGCTATTGTCTAAAATATGTGGAACAGGTGCCACATGCATATTCACCTGGAACTACATGATTAAACATAATAGCTGTGAAGGGATGTTCTTTTGACTACCAGAACCATTGTGAAGGGTAGAATGAGAGGTTGTTATTTTGTCCGTTTTTGTCTGCCATGTTCATAGTGATGCATTATCGTCCTATGCAGGCTACTTACTATCTGTGATCTGTTGCTTATGTTTTTTTTTTCTACCAGGAGTATGTAAACTTCTTTTTTAAACTTTCTTTATTAAGTGTAACAGATTTGGCATACGACATACGTGAGCCTGAATCCGCAGTCACTGGTGAAAGTTTCAGACCACAAATAAAATGCGTTATCTTGTCATGCTTGTAGGAAAACTGGTCCTAAACCGAATAATCTTTCCAAAGAAGCGTGCTCATTGCTTGAAGGGAACTAAGGCTTAGCCATGGCAATTTAAAGCAAATCTGATTGATGTGAATTAAAACGGCATCCTAATTACATTGGATGAAAATGAACCTTCCTGAATTTTTTTGATTGCATCGTACTCAACACTTTTTCTCTACTCTCCCCACCCCCTCTCTACCTCTCTCTCTCTCTCTTTGTGGGGGATGCTGTATACAAACATAATCATAATAATAATAATACCAACGTTTTAGAAAATCTTAGTCCATTTTTTGTCAAACAAAATAGTATCAGAAGTCCGGAATGGCATTTATTGGGAATTCCCATGTTTGGTCTGTAATCATTAACTTACACAGGCCCTCATACCTGGGGGATGATTAACCTATTCGTACATATTTTTGTACACACTTATATGAGTCCACCTCAAAATTGGGGACAGGGGATGCATCCGCCTTCCCACCCCTACTATCTACGCCCCTGTCTATTGGGGCGTTAATGTTCTTTTGTCAATTCCCGCTTAATTTGATATATTTTCAACGGACGGATTCCTCGAAAGTTATCACATCCCAGTGATTCAAATGAGATTGGATTGACAGTAAGAGTGCTTGAGGAACTTGTTTTCTGTTGACCAGGTCTAAAATAAGTGAGTAACTGAAAAATTTTCTTGCCTCATTTCTGTTTTACAATTTGTGTATTATATACGTCGGAGTAAGATTAATATTGGAATGGTTTATTTCAATCGCAAATTGTGCGCGGTCAGATCAACGCGCCCATCAACCATTTTGCAGTACTGTGGTGGCCCGGTTTTTAATACGCCTTCGCTAGAGTACGATAACATTATCATTAAGATATTGAAAAGTATCTGTCCTGTTGTTTCAGAAATGGAATATATCATGTGTGATGTAGAAATGAATGGCCTCAATAAAGTCCTCAGTGAATACATTTACCCCAAAAATATTTAAAAGTGTTTGGTGGTTGTATGTCAAAGATTATAATGGCAGCAACATATCTTTTGTAATGATTTTATTTTTTAGTTTCGAAGAATATCGATGAATAACTAGATAAATTTGCTTAATTTATGATCTGCTGTGTGAGGGTGTGTGTGTGTGTGTTGGGGGGGGGGCTTTTTATGACTTCCTTACTTAGATCTCTAAACGAGAAAAAAATTCTTTAACATCGAGTACTGCTTAGTAAGTGTATCTTTTTCTCTCTCTCTCTCTCTCTCTCTCTTTGAATTGGGTCAGAAATCGACCATGCCAAGGAAAATGGATATATCTGATAAGAAGCTTGTGGCCATTGCGAATGACATCGGAAATGGCAACGATGCCGTTCAACTAGCAGTGAATCTTAATCTAAGGCCAAGGTCACTTGATTATAATTCTTACAAAATTCTGTGCACGGCGAGGGATGCTATGTCTCCGGAAGACCAACTGAAGAAACTGAGGGATGGTTTGATCAACAGTGGTTACAGAGCGCTAGCCGACAAGCATCTACCAATGGGTAAGTGTTTTGCACAGAATAACATATACCGTGAAACTTTTTGAATAGGAGAAAAAGGTAAACAAAAACAAATTGTTTTTAATTATTTTATAATGTAATATTGCACATATCCATTACGTTTATCGTGATTATATACCACTCCCTCCAGTTGCCTCGCCTCGATTATGATGATGTGGATTGGCCTACTCCCAAAGTGAAAATAGTGATGTCCTAATTATGTCTTATATTGAGATGTGATAGAATAAGAAACTTTTAGCTCTTGACCTTTGATTTTTTTTTATTTTTCGATTTGATGTTCATTTATTTCTGTAAACATCATCACAAATTAACAATCTTTCAGCATGTATAGTCATATAAAACCATACATAGAAAAGGGGATCGTCATAAGCAGAGCTTGAATTGACGTCCTAACCACAACCAACTGATTATACAATGATATGCAAACAATGTATGGATGCAAAAAAAGCTATGAGGTAATGAGTCAATGTTTCTGGACGTATGCACAATAATGCTACTTTGCATACGTAAAATATACAAGTTCCATAGTCGACCCAGGGTTGGTCCTACCCCGGGTAGACTCTCATGTGGGTATTTCAAATGCTGCATAATATATACCGGGTGTCCCAGAAATAGCGGAACGGTGGATTTTCAGTACTTTACCTTAAAAAAGTAGATAATCCTTTTACATCAGTGGGTAAAACATCGTCTACAGAAGAAGATGATACCAAGATCATTGAATTTGGTGAAGTAATTGTATTCTATGCCCGCTTCTTAAATACAGTCATTTTCACATTTTTGACGACTAATGAGAGTAGCTTTGTGTCGGGGTGGCCTTTCATAAAACGATGTTTGAGGGAAATCCACTGATGCATGTCAGCAACAAAACGTGCCATACACATGCCATATGAAAGGCCAAAACGTGCGACATTCGAAAATTGGTAATTTTAAGAAATGGGCACAGAATCAAAATTACTTCACCAAATTTAATGATTTTGGTAACATTCTCTTTGGCAGAAGGTGCTTTACCTACTAAAGTAAAGAGATGATCTACTTTCTGAAGGCAAAGTACTAAAAATCCACCATTTCGCTTTTTCTGGGACACCCTGTATAGAGGAAAAAAGGAAAAAGAGCTAGAGGGAGAGGGAGAGAAAGATCGAGAGAAAATCGAAGAAAGGTAGGAGGAAAAGGGAAAGAGGTAAAAGGAAAAGAGGAAGAGAAAAAAGAAGAAAGAAAAAGCTAAAAAGAAAAGGGAGCGCAAAGGGGAGGAGCTCTTTCTCCCTTTTCTTCTGATGTATTGTTACGTCACAGTTTGGGCGTATCGTTTTGCCTGTTTCCACGCGACCATTTAGCCGCGTTTTGTTTGCTTTTGATGTCCTCTGTCCTTTTTTTTTTTATTCTCTCACTCCACCCCCTCCCCTTTGCGCTCCCTTCGGGATATATATATATGCAGCAATGGAAATGCAAACCTGAAAAAACACCTGCGGTCGGGACACGATGTCGAGACACCTCAAGTCGAAAACGGGACTTAGAAAATTTATTTTATGAGCAAAATAGAACCCGTACTATAGACCAATCCCACAACGCAAGAGGGCAGCAGACTGTACGACACAGAGTGGATTTATTCTTTTAACTATATTGAAATCTTTGTTCAGATTGCAGATTTTGCATTGTATGGTATTTTATATATGTATTTTGGTTTACAATGAATGAAAATAAGATTTCTCTCTTGATTTACTATGTATATTTATAATGTAGAAAAATATTTTATTGTCTGAATTGTTTTGTCAGAAAATCTGAATAAAGGCTAAAAAGCATTACAAAAAAAAAAAAAAATTACAGAGAGAGTGGCGACACGCGCATGTACAAGCTATGGGGCGCGCGGTCGAAGGTCAAACATGGGGATCAAAATAGTTCCCTCCCAGTCTGTTGCGTCGTCTGCTATCTACATGAACAGAACGGAAGTGCCTTGCTGCCAGCTTGCAAGACGATATTTGATTGTATCCACTTTTTACTGACAATATGTATAAAGCTTCCCGAATGAAGGAAATGCAGCATAAAATCTCAATGTTTGATTCCGGTGAAAAAAGTCTTCTGTTTTGAGCCAGAATGGCATTTACCAATAATTCCCCTGAAGCTGTACGTTACCAGGATTGTTTTCAAATTCTTTTATTCAAACATAATTCCGATTTTTTAAGCATAAACTATACTGCTATGCTCAATCCATTTCCTAATGCGTTGTCTGATCATCCTCTCTCTCTCTCTCTCTCTTTCAGTTTTCTTTTTAATAAGGATTAATATAAACTCATTTGATAATCATTTTGAGCAAAATCTTTTCTTGCAGACGGCAGTTCATCCCGGGGCTCGAATTTGGTTCCGACGGGGGTGTGCCGCTAAAGCCTTCATAACCGTAACAATGTTTAATGGTCATTTTGGCAGAGAAGAGCACCCATTATTAGGGATTTTGCACCTCGGATGTATAGGCCTACTCTAAATGATAAAATTACTCATTTTTGAAAAGTGAAGGGCATGATAAGGGATGTGTACTCTAACTAATAGAATTGCTCATTTAAAAAAAAAGCGAGGAGCATGTTTAGGGATTTTCCGACTTGAAACTATACTCCATGTTTAGGGATTTCTTCCAAAAAAGCGACTCATCTCAGCGGCACACCCCCATATTAGGTCCGTGCCCCCTCCCCCCCCCCCCCACCCCAGCCAGTCCATTTCCTCAATATTGGTTGTCAGTTGGTTAGATTTTATATCATGAAGTAATGTTGAAATCAGTTCACTCTACCAGCGGACTATCGTACTTCATGGCAACCTCAAGTCGACATGCACACCAGAAAACCACCTGAGGTCGGGACTCTTGAGGTCCTTAATCCTTAATAATTTTCAAATCAAAGTTTGTACAGTGGATAACAGGAAGGGGGTTGGTAAATAAATCGGAGGATGGTTGTCGACTTGAGGTGTCTCGACCTCAAGTGTCCCGACCTCAGATGGTTTTTCAGGTGTGCATTTCCATTGCTGCATATAATATATATTTATATATATACATGGTAAAACATACCTCAATGAAATGGACTATATTATTGGTACCACAAGCGCAATAATTATGAAATGTCCATGACGGTGCTGAATGACTGTTAAGCCTGTAAAGTGAAAGGCGTCCCTGGAACATAGTCATCTTCAGGCGCCCAAGGAACCCTTGAACAATGCCAGCCAATAGTACGGCGGATTTTATCATGTTATCCAAACGATTTTAAGGAGAATAAGCACATGTTCTTACTAAGAATAGCTACTAGACATTTACGGGAATGCACTTGAGATGAAATACTTTCTACTTATCCCCTTCCGCATTGATTACTGCCAAGTTACTCACAAAAAGAAGCAAAACTTAAGTACACGTCAGAACCAGCCCTGTCACTCAGGGAAACTCCCCGGAGAGGCCGTAAGTCTCGGAAAGTAGACGTATTACGTGGCATCGCGTAATTGCCGAGGATCCCTGAAAAAAAAATCATATAAAAAACCAACATGGGGTATCATCTTTATATGCAAGTATTTGAAAGAAAATTTAATTTCTCGCCTGTACTCGAGGCAGCAAAATCCGCTGCCATGTTGGTTATTTTATACGATTTTTTTTTTTCAACGGTATACACACACGGACCATTTACTTTGTACAGTCTCGCTCAGCGGAGGGATCCTCGGCGATTACGCAATGCCACGTAATAAGTCTACTTTCGGGGATTATGGCCTCTCCCGGGAAGTCGAAAGTTTCCCCGACTACCTGTGAAATTCACTTCCACAGAAGCTGAAAAACTCAAAACTTTTTCGACGTCCTTTAAGGCAACTTAAAATTACACTTGCTCGCTAGCAGATTCTGAAGACAGACAGACACCTTTTCGTTTGTGATGTGCTTTAACATTCTTTTGTTATGTCCGTGCCTACATTTTTTCTTCTAAAAGCGCCTTGAGCGTTTAATCAAAATGGAAAATGACGCTATAGAAATTATATGTATCATTATTATCATTATCATTATCATTATTATTTTTATCATTATTTTTTATCATTATTATTATTATTATTATTATTATCGTAAGTTTAACTGCGACTTACGAGCAATTTCTGTGCTTCAAAACTGCGACTTAGGGGGAATATCAAGTTTAACTTAATAATCTTCTCCATATAGTTTTGCATGGCACAAAAGTTATGGTTTTTGAAAGCTGTTTTGCCTTTATTCAGATTTTCTGATACAAAATTATAAAAACATCACTTTTCATACAGTGAAAACACGATGCATATTCAATACAATACAGATTCAATAATACGATACAAATTCAACAATCTGAATAAAGATTTTTCAGTATAAACACAACAAAATGTAAAAAGAGACGAGAAAATTATGCAAATGAGAAGAAAGTTTAGGGCTTTGTCCCTGCTCCATGTCGTATCGGATACTTAAATTGGCCTAAGATCCTATTAGCAAAGAATATATATTTACTAAGAACTATTAGTACCGAAATAAAGCACGCGTACGTATTGTGGTACGTGGTACGTACAACCGTACAGCCCCATATCGCGCGTCATCCATGACAACAAACTGTTTTACGTGTAGTATTACAAACATTAAAAAAAAATTAAAAGCATGCATATTCTCGGGGATTTATGGGGGGTCTGCTGGAGTCATCGAGGTTCAGTTTTATATTTTCAGAGTTTGAAATTTTATGTGAATCACCTTTTCTATGTATTTAGATAAATCCTAGGGGAATTAACTTAATTTCAAATTCCCTGTTTTTGTGTATTAACCTATGGCAGCTAGAGGGTCAAAAGCATGCATAGTACTCGAAATTTATGGGGAGTCTTTGAATTTTTTTGTTTCTTTTTTTAGCCTTTCGTAATCTTCTCCAAAGTCTCAAATTACATATAAATCACATTTGAAATAAATTCAAAGTAGTAATAGGGGAACTATGATTATTTGAAAATTGCTTGTTTTCACGTGTAAACCTATGGCAGGCAAGATTTTTCAAAGCAAAAATATGCATATTCCTGGGGATTTAACGGGGTCTATTTGACTCATGGAGCCTTAATTATAAATTTTCAGAGTTTGAAATTTTATGTAAATTACTTTTTCCGTAAATTCAGATAAACGTTAAGGGAGTTAAAATCATTTTAAAAATATCTGGTTTTACGTGTTAGCCTTTGGCAGCTCATAGGACAAAAGCTTGCATAGTAACCGAAATTTATGGGGAGCCTTTGAATTTTTTGAGCCTTTAATAATCTTTTCCAAAGTCTCATCAAATTACATATATATCACATTTGAAATAAATTCAAACCAGTAATAGGGGAACTATAATCAATCTTAAAATCACTGTTTTTACGTGTTATCCCTATGGCAGGGACTCTGTCAAAAAGCAGGCATGATCCTGAAGATCTGAAGTGCCATTTATTGAAAATGAAGTTTTATGAAATGTTCTTTTAACTATACATTCTTCTGTTGGTGCAGATATCAGACTTTAAAAACAAAGTTTTAGAAAGGGAATATCAAGAATAGATAAGACATCTTTTCACACGTTATAATGGCGGACGCAATTTTCCGAGTCCATTTTTAACACAGCATTTACCCTTGCCAAAACGTACTACGGAAGTAGGCGAGAGTAATTTGTCTTGTAATCGAATGTCTTAGCTATTAGTTAGTGACCTCTTGAAGACATGTGCCAAATTTCATGAAAAAAACTCACCTTAAAGTGATTAGTAATCATCAATGAAATTGGGCCAAATTTCTCTTTTGTTAAAACTCCGCTTCCTAACTGTACATATTGTCGGGGGGGGGGAGGAATAAAGAGTGAAATTTGGCATATTTTACTGATGATTACTGTTCATTCTACTCCTTTTTTCATAGAATTTGGCACATGCTTTCAGGAGGTCACTAACCAACAGGATCTCATTAGGCCAAATTAAGTATCCGATACTGCACCGTAGACAAAGCCCTAAATTCTCTTCTCCTTTGCTTAATTTTCTCGTCTCTTTTGCTTACTGACGCGTAAGAGATCGCGGAATTTCGATGAAAATCAAATCAGAAGAACTCCTTAAGAAGACCTGTGATGGTTGACCAAATTAAGCCATAGAACTTTGGTCTACAATTATTGAAAACAGAGCGTTTTCATTCCCGCTTGCTCATTGAAGCGTGAACTGGCTTAGAACGCCAATGCCTTACCGCTAGACTATAGAGGCGGGCCAGCAGTTAGGCGTGACTGAATCCAATTGACCGACAGACAGATTTCCAACCCTAGTAGTATGATAATATATATATATGCTTTCTACTTTATATATTCAATTTATCATCGAATTTAGATTCAAATCTTAGGCCATTTGTTTATTGCCAAATATAATCAAATAATCGAAAAATGAAGTAATTGGGTTTTCTGAAATTGCCCGTAAGTCCTAGTTTTTAGACGACTTCCCCTTCGCAGATAGTGTTATTATTATACGCACACATACCCACACACATGCATGTATACAACGTATCAATAAAAGTAGAAAGCATGTCTGCAGACTCCCCGATGATGTGGTATTCTGAGCGTCATTTTATCTCAAATATTTTTCATTTTATCTTTAAAACCTAGTTGGTATTCTGAGACCACTTTTTATCTCAGAGAGTTTATCTTCATTTTATTTCGGTCTGCCATCTCCAGCGCGCGTACCTACAGCTAAAGTCAAATGTTATTGTCATCGTCATTGGAGGAAAAGTAAAGAAAGGGTATTTGGGCTATTTTATCTCTTGGACGCCCAGTATGTACAATATTTCTGGATAAATTCGCTGTTAGTCTTGAAATAGAAAATCGACTGCATTATTCTAACAACATTCCCGTATGATGATTGAATTGAATTTAATGATTTTTGTTGACTAATATCGGCCTTGAAATGATTCTCGAAATGGCATGTTGAAATCTCGGGAAATATCGAAGTTATTTTTCAACAAAATGCCAATCAAAATAAGTTTGCGTTTGAATGCAAGACTTAACAGTAGAGGTAAATTCAGATCATGAATTTTCCTGAAAGGTAAAAGTCTCAGAGTCCAGTGTCCCGACGCTAAGAGATAATTCCAGAAGGATTGTATATCCAATATTAAATTCCAGGGTAAATCAGAGTGTAGTAAGAATACGACGATGTCGAAAGGATGTCGAAGATTAAGTTGGATCAATGTCCAGACCAACATGATGTCGTTACTTGTCACAGACGACTTCGAAGACGGTGTTGAAATGATGTTGGGGATGATGTTGGACAGTGTCCAATTCAGTGTCCAAGTTGAGGATTAAGGTGTTTTCCAAAGGTTGATAATGGGTATTTCCACAGGTTGGTGGACATGGACCTAAAAGTTTGCTATGTGCATTTCTTCAGACTATTATAAATCGACCAATACAACGTTAAATATGCTGACATCTACAGGATACAGTAATGTTCCACAGGGCTTTCAAAACAAGAGTGAATCATTGGTATTTGTAAGCTTCTACACATATGCATGTAACTATTTCAAAATGTTTAAACAGAGACTGTTCCAAATTAAGGTGAACAACAAAATTATTCATACTGTGATTTTTTGTGTGGGGGTGCGTGTGTGTGTGTGTGTGTGTGTATGTGCGTGGGGGTGTGCGCGGGCGTGTGTGTGTGTGTATTTTGCTTTTTTTTCTCAGGGATGAAGCTTTATTTTGACTTTAGCCTTCGAAAAGTGGGTGGAAGGTTTATTTCACTTTGTAATTAGGATGTTAAATTATTGAATTTAAAAGCACCACATTTATATTTAGAGATTTTGAAGGGCTTGGCAAGATATGGATGAAAATAGAAATTTGATTGCAGGAAAAGCCAGTCCATTTTTTTTTTAATAATAAGCATTTCCTTTCGAGAGGCAAAATAATTTTTATGAGGACTTGTTTAAGAAAAATATTTATCTAGCAGGTCACATTCTCGAGAAAGAGCAGGTGAGGACAACTGATTATTTCCATAATTTAGGTTTCAGTGTTGAAAATATCATGGAAATTTTGAAGCTAACTGATGTACTTTTGAAAAGCGGAAAATATAAAGGGAATTTCCTCGATTTATGCTCGAATAACGTACACAATTACAATATTTCTTTGAAGATGTTTGAAAAAAATATTCAAATGAAAGATGTATCATCTAGAAAGGTTTACGAAAATTTTGTAAAAAAAAAATTACATCTTTATACTTTACGAGTAAAAGATGACCACAATGATTTGATTTCTCAAAAAAAAAACCATCTCAGAAATATCCATAAACCTAGAATCACAATAATCTTACCAAAAGTAAGAGAATTTCAATATGAATTGCTTCATGGTGCAATATATACCAATGAATATTTGTTCAAATTTGGTTTTGTTGATACTAATAACTGTTCAATCTATAATTATAACCCGGAATCCTATGAACATTTATTCTGGGTCTGTAATAATTTAGTAATTAAAGCTATATGGCAGAGGGTTATTGAAAAACTTAGTTTGGCATATAGCTCTTTTACTGGATCTGACTTGAAGTAAAATTTTGTAATGCAGTGATCTTTTTAATGAAATATATTATTTTTAAGTCAAGGTCAGAAGGTAGAATTCCTACTCAAGAAGAAAGTATTCAGAGAGTGGTAGAATATCGAAATGAAGAAAAAGCAATAGCTATTAAAAAGAATAAGTTAGACAAGCATTTGTTGAAATTGGAGAAAATGTACCGAAATGGCAGGACTGAGGGCGATATCCAGGAGTGATTTGGGAGAGAGAGAAACTTTGTAGGTGTTGTGTGTTTGTGTGTTTGAAGAAGGGGGAGGGGTAAGGGTGGTCAAGGGATTGCAGGGTTGTATTTGTTTAGGATGAGAGTGAGTGTGTCTGAGAGAGGGTGTAGGTGTTTGGTGTTTGTTGGGGGGGGGGCTATGATGTTTTCTTTTGGGAGAGGTATACTTTGTTTTTTCCTCATTGATTTCTTTTTGGTGTTGCTTTGTTCTGATGAATGTGAGCTAATGTAATCTCAGATAACTTGGATCAATGTAAATATTTCATAAACAGTTCATTGTATCGCTTTGTACATATTACTGTACAAGTCAGATCCATTTTTTAAAAATATATTTTTCGTCTTTGAATGAGCCCAATGAAAGGAAAGGTGTTTTACTTCGCATATTGCTGGGTATTTTATGAAAAGCGAATCCCACTTTCAATATATCTATTTATTTATTAGATTGAATTGGATTTGGGTCTCCTTTGTTTTTCTTTGTTGTTGTTTTTTTTTTCTTGTGGATTCTTTAAGGCCTAGCACGGGTGCATCGCCCTCCACAACAGAAAAAAAAGTACAAGTTGGGCAGGGAATACTTATTCTGTGGCGGCGGGGGGGGGGGAGGAGTGGTGACCTAACTATTTTTTAATATAATAACTGATTTCATCATTTTTAAAGTTATATATGATTCATACTTATATTAAGTTATTGAAAAAATGAAATATGAAATCTAAAGTGTTAAATTCATAAATTTGAAATGATAATAATGATGATGATAATAATAATAATAATAATAATAATAATAATAATAATAATAATAATGATAATAATAATAACAATAATATGGTCCATTTATAAAGCGCAGCTACTATATGCATATACAGAAAGTTGTTGACCATCCATTCTGGATGATTTAAGATAAGTGGCTGGGCCTGGTGATTTGCAAAGTTGAGGTCCCATTCTATAGTGGCAGGACCAGGAGAAGTTTTGAACATGTTGAAGTAGGATGTTGGCAGAGGATTAGATTGAAACCTCTGCCTGTCAACTGAAATAGGAAGATTGATAGCTGGAATCAATCGTCTCGGCTCTCGACGTCTGAACATCTTTAGTCGGTTATGATGTACCACCTTTTTCTTATTCTGATCATGATTGTTAACAATCTGGTAGTCCAACCAATTGTGTAACGACGTGAGGATGGTATACGGACAAGTCCAGTTTGGCTCTAACTTGTGTCTGGCATTGACTGGGTCGTGTAGCCAAACAAAATCTCCTGGCACATAATTGACTCTTCGTTCAGTCTTATCATATTGTTGTTTCTGATGTTATTGAGTTAACTTAGACTTCTGTTGAGCATACTGGTAGGCATCTTTCACTCTCTTGTGGAGATCAATCAAACTGCACAGCTTCAGCATCCAAACACTGTTGAAAATAATTATGTACTTGCCTGTTGCTGTGGAACAAAACCCTGATTTCCAGTTGAAAAAAAACTGCTACACCGCTGCTACCAGTTGTAAGGTGGCTCTATAGGCGTGGACACAATAGCAGGGTACACGAAGAATGCAGGAGTTAACACTGTGAATGCCTGGTAGAGACTGCTCTGGGTTTCTCTACTCCATGCCCCAAAGGTTTATCACAGAACTCAATATCTATAAGATATATACATATGCAATATGAAAAGAATAGATAAACTGAATATTCACGACTCTGTATAATAAACTAACGAATAAGATAAGAAGGCATATACACCACATGCATATTAACTATGACATCAAAAGAGCGTGGGAGCTAAAAGGAATGCTGTTAGCACACAGGAATTAGGCAGGTGTTGCAACAATATAACATAAAAACATGGTGAAAGTCAAGTTGTTGGGTACATGGCCGGCGGAGCCGGGGGCCGGGGGGCCGGCCCCCCCCCCCAATATTTGGCAGAAAACAATTGGAAAAGAAAAGAATGAAAGAGAAAGAAGAGAAAGAAACACAAAGGACAAACTGGAAGCGCTCGCTCGCTTCGCTCGCTCGCTTCGCTCTCTTGCATTTTAGGCCTAATTGTATATGCAGTTGTATTATTAATAAACATTTCAATAAAACGAAATTGTATTGCATCTTGCGTCTCCATATGATGTTAAACCCTTATTCTATCCATGAATATAATCATAATTATGATAGTAATATCATTGCAAGGAATTGGGTGGCAGGTTTAGTGAAGAATTAAAAAACTTTCGGGAGGTGACGGCCTGTGACCAATGCCTGTGTGTCCATCAAACACTAGCTGAGAATTGAAGATGCCCGTAAGTTACTGAAATCATAAGCATGAAGTATTTAGAACTTGTCCTCAGTATACAAATTCCATATTTTTTCTGGCTCGCTCGCTACACTTGCAATTAAAATTTAGAAACAAAATTCCTTCTGGCAGTAAGCACTCTTTTCTCAGCAGTGAAATGCCTGAATATCATATTTTGTGACTAACCTACCTGTTTTCATAAACAAAATAATGTTGTGGTCGGTCACTCGTTCGCTCATAAAGAGACAGAAGAGTTCAAACGGCAAAGCGAATTGCCCATATTGCGTTACATTTGGGAAACAGGTTACTGAATATTTCTTATCATTCTTTTATATCCCGTATAAGCTTATATTTCATTATGACGAAATAACACTTCTATCATGAAATAGAATGTAGGCCTACTTTCATCCTCGCTGCGCTCTCTCGTTATCTATTTGAATACAGAATGGTTTGGGAAAGCAGAGCGTAGCCAGGGGGGCCGATGGGTGGGCGGTGGCCCCCCCCCCCAAAAAAAACCGCCCCCCCCCAAAAAAAAAATAAATAAAAGAAAGACCGTGAGCGAGAAAAGAAAAAGGTAAGAGAATGTAGGAAAAGAAGGGGCAGACAATAAGTGACAAAGAAACGTCGGAGCTTCCCTGCACCCTCCCTCCTTCACTACCTCCAAAAAAAATGAAATTCTAGCTACGCCACTGCTTGGGTCCCCCTCCCCCCCCCCCCCCCCCCCAGTTGAAAAACATTCCGCCGGATCTGGAGTAAACACAATACATGTACAAGACTCTAGACAGTGAAACATTTGAAATACAAATAGTGCAGAGTAGAAATAATTTGACCAAAAATATACCTTACAGCGGTGTTGCGAAAACTGGTCCCTAGCGTAAGAATAGAGAAGCACCCTATCATGGCTGCCTGTCCGTAGGAATATTGATTTGAATCCAAGACATGTCAAAAATACTTCAATTACTTTGTAACACTGACAGGGATTTTTAAGTGTAATTCCCAATTTTATCAACATATTGAACGATTTTCATCAATATTTTTCTAGCCTTTTAATACTGTGCTTGCAGTACCATTTGCTGACTACGGAACTTTTTTCAGTCTGGAATAAGTGATTTGGTCCACTGATCCCATTGTGGTGATTAGTGTCAGTGTATACTGTGTATGTCAAAGGACATCAGGCAACCATCATGATCTGCTATAATTGTGTAACGTACATTTCATTCCCTGGGCGGTTGTTTTATGGATCACTGTTTTGGTTGGGATAAGGGATGATTTAAATTTTTATTTTTGTAAACCTCCTTATTAATTGCACTCTTACATTTTTTCATTAAATTTGTCTCATTTTTCTATGTTCATTTACATGTATTATTTTGACAACTTTTGTGAATGCATTTGAACTTGAATGTAAATCTGTGCAATTCGACCGTTGGTCGCTAGTCGGATATCAATAAAGACCTTTTCAAATCAAATCAAATATAAATTATCCCCTGTAAAATGACGATAATGCAGGAATTACCTCATTTGTATAACAATAGATATATAGTAATAGTAATAATCACTTTGTGGCCTTTTCAAAATTATTCATACCCCAAATATATTGAAAACAAAAGTATTCATTATAATTCCAAACCATAAATTGCCACTACCTGTTACGAAGTCTTCTCTGTTACATTTATCCATCCTCTGTCACCATTTGCTGACAAGCTAAAAAATAACATAAAAAACAAAAGGTCCTCAGCATTTCTAGGTGTCTATTTTACCTCAAACATTCGCTGATAAGCCCCCCCCCCCCCCCCGGTCCTCGGTTTCAAAAGGAAAGCGGCGGCAGATTCGCCTCCCCCGGGTTTCAAAAGGAGGGCCGCAGCCGATTCGCCCCTGCTACAAGTTTAACACATTTTGGTACTTTATTCTTTAATTCAGGTAAGAAGCCTGCATCGAAGCAAGGAGACGTGGCTAACAGTCGGAAAAGGACGATAAAAACTGACCTGTCCACCGAGTGCACGCCCCCGAAGAAGCTATCAAAACTCGAGGAAAATAAGTTGAAATTGGAAACGGAGAAAGGAGAACTAAAAGCATTGCAAAAGAAGGTGGGGGAATTAAATAAGGAGATTGATCAAAAACATAAAGGCATTGAAAGACTAAAAAATTTGATAGAAAAATTGGCGAAGAAGGAAATAGAAAACGATGAAAAACAATTAGACAAAAAAAAAAGGCGATACAGTAAAATCATATCTCCCGAGAACACTTCTTTGGACTCCAAAGTACCCCTTAAGTCGTAAATTGGGACCAAGTGGAAAGGAAAGGACGATTTTGCTTTATTTTTGTTTGCTAACCTTTATTTATTCATCTTTGACCTTTGATGTACAAAATCAGATTTTTTGGCATAATGAAAACATATTGTTATTAGTCTTTATTTCATAAAGACTGGTATGCCAGTGGTGAAATTTATCTTAAAGGTTTATACTATTTGGAAGAAATGGCTACCAGTAAATGGAATACATCATGTCATTGATTAATGAAAAGGGAAGTAAATGTAGTGTGATGTTTGAACATGCGAGACTGCAAAAAGCAATACCAGCAGTATCGTTCTGTAAGTCAAACGATGACATTTTTCCTATCACTAGACTGAATTAATATTCTGATTTTGCTTATTGGAAACAGAATAAAACATATCAGTGAACTAAAGAGTAATGTTTTATATAAATTGTTTCCCTCACGAAACTCTTTATCCAATGTATGTTGCTTATATTTGGAGAATAAACTTAATATTGATGTAAATTGGTCGCACGTATTTAGACGCCATCTCGTACAAATTCAGTAGAGAACACAAATTAAGGGATTTTAACCTGAAATTATTGACAATTTACTACCATTAACAAGCAATCTTTCTCAATGGGGCTTATCTAGAGAGGATTTGTGTCTGAAGTGTAAAGTGGAGAAGATATCATCTATGCTTTCGCTTAATGTGATGTAAATTGACCTTTTCTCATGCATGTAGAAAGTATACTGCAAGAAGTCTACAATGTACAAACAACCAAGATACATCTTACACTTACTAACATAAAGAGCAATCGTCAGTCTAATTTATTCCTGACTATAGCATTCTGGAGTATACATAAAGTTATTTTGAAAGGCAACAAAACTAGGAAAGATAAAAGAGGTTTTGTATTAAAACTTTATTTTGAAAGAGAAAAAAAATGGAAATGCAATTCAGCAAAAAGGATGAAACACGAGCGAAAAGAAAAGATGATGTACCAAAGGAATTACTGAAGTTCATTTGAAAAATCTAATATTGATATATGTACCAGTTATATTTGATTTGTATCTACATGCACCTTTTTTCATTTGTGTATATTTGTTCTATTGATTTGTAAGATTTAAATGTGATATAAATCCTCTATAATGAGGTCTAAAAAAATTCATCTCTGACATCAACTTTTTAACGAAGAGGTTTTGAGGAAAATGATTTGGCAGAAATGTTCCTACACTTATTGACCAGCTTCTGTGTAAAAATGAGATTGATATGTCGAGTTATGGATGAGTGAGCATACATTAAAGGCAAAAATGTCACTTTTCAAAAGTCACAAGAGTCATTTATGAGGGTCTGTGAAACAAGATTTGGCAAATTCTGTTTCTGGTGTCTGTTTAAGTGCTGTTGTTGTTTTAGTATTCAATGTTTGATCGACTCACACCTATCCTGAAACCTTTCACGCTTTTTCACGGTTGGGTGAGCACAGTTTTAGGGGGGAAATGGCAATGTTCAATCCTCCTAAAATTGCAAAATCCATTAGATTTATTGCAAGAATTGACATGAAATATTGTTACTAACAAGTATCATCACGTGTTGTAGGAAGATCAGAGGAAGCATTGGTGTCATGGTTGAGTAAGCATACTTTAAAGATGAAGCAAGAAATGCAAAAATTCCTGTGAATATGGCATTAATGCATATGCACAATTCAATTTCAGCTCTGTATGTGTGACGCCATCAACTTTCTAAAACCTATTCTGATATTTTGCTCGATATTGCATGGTTGAGTGAACACGATATCAACGGGAAATGGGGCAAGTCAACTGCATGACAAGCATGACATTACTTCAGGTGAATGAAAATTGAATATCAGTTATCTTGCTGAACGTGTGTTATACTGTTAAATAAACAGTTTTAATGATGTCACGCTTGAGTAGGTAGGCCTACATATGGAGATTTACAGGAATATTCACAGGAATTTTCACATTTCCCCCCTAAAACTGTGCTCACCAACCGTGAAAGAGCGTGAAAGGTGTCAGGATAGGTGTGAGTCGATCAAACATTGAATAATAAAACAACAACAGCACTTAAACAGACACCAGAAACAGAATTTGCCAAAATCTTGTTTCACAGACCCTCATAAATGACTCTTGCGACTTTTGAAACGTGACAATATTTTTGCCTTTAATGTATGCTCACTCATCCATGACTCGACGTATCAATCTCATTTTTACACAGAAGCTGGTCAATAAGTGTAGAAACATTTCTGCCAAATCATTTTCCTCAAAACCTCTTCGTTAAAAAGTTACAGCATTTTCCTTACTTTTTTTGTTGTGTTTATAATAACATGAATATGTTTATTGAGAATGGGATAAAAGAAAGCGAAGGAAACGTGATTCGATAAAGTTGTCATTTTCCCTTTCCTCGTTTTTCATTTTGTAACATAAGTCCTGCTGCATAAATGATTTTAATGTGTGTAAATGCTTCATTTCTTTCGATTTAATTCAGTTCAGAAATCATATTTCCAGGAGAATTTCCATCCACTTCCATCCATTTCATTCTTATAGTTTTCACTCTTCGTATGCCAAAAGATGAGATTTTGCAGTGGGTTTTTGTTTTAATCTTTGGAAGACTTAAAATATTCTCGATAGTTCAGAAACTGTTTTTTCCTGTACAGTATCAACGTATTCTTTGATTCCATTTATCTTAAGCAGGAAATTGTAGTGGTGAATTGCATCCTAAGCAAAGGAACTGTTTTATCTTACGGTTATGTGATATTTAGTGATGTAAAGTACTAAATAAATTTTGATTCTTATTTTTTTTTAAAGTTTTAACCTTTAAACCGAGTCCGAAAACCTGTATGTCTTTTCTTCATTATTTTGCCTCATTTACAATCTGATGGAATACGTAATGAAGCTATTAAAATTCTGTATGATATTTTCAATGAGAAAAAAACTTTCTAAAAAATTCACTACGAAGGGAATTTCGTGTCATAAAATGTAATATCTCCATTGCAGCAACATACAGCTGTATCATGGTGGCACGGCTGTGAAGATACCACGAACTGCAAGCCAGGGAGCTGCCTTGAAATGGATGTTAAAGAACTTACAAAAGTAAAAAGGGTGGAAAGTTGTAGAAATATAATATACGTAGGTGGTAAACTATGGACGTGTATAAGAAGGATTAAGTATCAATCTGTTACCATGCTTAGCTTTAATAGATGCAAGTTATTGAGTAAATAGGACAATAACCAAAATTTTGAAAATCCAATTGACTAATGACAGTAATGCTGAAAATAGTAATGCTAATAAAGAAATGACTTCTTTATAATGATGATAATGAATATAATAACCATAATTATAACAATAACGATAATACTAACAACAATGATAATGATAATAATGATAATAATAGTAATAATAATGATAATAATAATACTAATAATACTGATAATAATAGCAATGACGATAATAGGAATAATAATGATCATAATGCCAATAATAATAACATCAATAACAATAATAGGGAAATTCCATAAAATATGTACGTCCGCCCCCTACATGTGGAACTTTCCTGGAATGATTTGTCTCAGCTTTGTAGCGCGTATGAAAAAATGTAACGCTTTCGAATTATCATGGCTTGAGTAGTTCACAAAGTGAATTTCGATAATGAATAACGCATTTTTCAATAACGAGAAAAAAGTAGTTTTTGAAATGCCTTTCAAAGAAAAAGAGGAGTTGTTATAGATGCGGAGATTTTTAGGTAGTTGATTTCACAGTCTGGGAGCAACAGCTGAAAATGCTATATCACTATATCCACTATCTGTTTCAAAAATGAAATAACAAAACTTTCCAGTCGTATTCTTCGACAGAACCCCTGGGACAAGTCCAATGGAACAGTGTTTGAAGCGCTGATGAAGCCGCCCTGGTTAAAAACACAAACAAAACAAAAACAAAACAGACAGATACTCAATATACAATGAGCTCCTCCGTACGGCATGCACGAAATACATCATGCTGAAAACAAAGAGGAAACAAAAAATGCACAACTTTTAAATATAATACCTTCTCAAAAAGGGGGGGGGGGGGGCATTAAAAAAGCTTGATGAAACAAATTTACATGTAATGAAACACTAAATACTCCATTTTCTTCTCTGTGTTTTTATTTTCAAATATTTAAATACACATGAGGAATGATTGCATTTTTTTCTTTTATATATTACCTACAATAAAATAGAAAGTATCTGCTACAAACATGGATTATGATTGTATACCTTGCATAAAAGAAGGGTGAAGAAAGTTTAAAGGAAAGGTGCATATCTATTGATAAGCTTCAAATGTGCCGCACGTGCAAACATTTTAGAGTACAAAGAGTTTTCTACGCAATCTATTTGAATATTTCTCCATCATTTTCAAATTCACTACGTATTTTTAAATACTGATTCTACCATCAATGCTGCAGTGAGTCTTCTACTTTTATTATCAATTGTTATTTGAGCGTGAACTATTACTGACTCGTTAATGCAGATCTCATTATCATACTTAAGTGGCATGGTAAAACAAAAGTTGGGGGGTTCCGTGGGGGTTTGTTCCTGGGCCCCCGTTTCATAAAACTTGTTATCAGTATAAACAACTACCATATTTCTGTGACATATTTGCTCCCAAACAATCAGATACAAGGATTTCAGTAGCTTATAACAGTTATTGCAACTTGTTATTGATAACAAGTTTTATGAAACAGGGCCCTGGATATGTGAATGAGCCTTCATGAGATATATGTATCATCGAAAAAACAACCCCCAAAAAGCAAACAATACAACAACGAAAAAGCTGAATAAAATCTAACACATCAATTGCAATTACAGTTATCAATACAAATTACTATGGTCCTTCAGCATACATGGAATGTCAGGTTTTAAATGGCAATGCTTTGGATTTGGTCTCTCTTCCCCCATGATGCTATAGCATAATTGGTCAGAGGAACTAAGTCAATAGCAATACACATTATGTATTCAAGCAAGCGTCCTTTTACCTATGGAAATGCTATACTGGTTGTGATCTTTCCATTGCCTGGAGGCAGTCGTGTGTGCCCTTTTGCCAGCAAAAAGGATTATCTACATGTAACACTCAAAAAGAGGCCTTATGTGAGTAGAATTACAGTAATATGAAAGCAGCAACTCATACATGTATACAAAATATCAAAGTTCAATTTTATTTTATGATTTACCCACAACATGATATTTCTTTTGGTCTATATGCAAACCTTTAATGTGGACAAGTGCACACTTTTGCATATCCAGGGGGTGTTTTACAAAGACTAAGATTGGCTCAAATCACACTTAACTATAGCCGGTCATTGATGTCACTGTTTGCTTTCAGTTTGCTCTCTTGAGGGATGTGCAAATCATATTTGCAGAATTCACTTTTTGGTTTTTTTTTCATTAATGAACTATGACAAAATATCAATTCTGCAGATTTGTGACCATGATCTGAAATCCTTTGAGAGACCCGTGGTGAAAAAAAAAAGAGTGGCATAAATGGCCAGCCATAGATAAGTACGATTTCAGTCAATCATGGGGATGTTTCACAAAGATTTAACTTTGACTTAAAGTCGCACTTAAATTCCTACTTGCATGCTGTATATTACGCATCACTGCATTGGTCAGAATCTTGGTCAGGGGACGCACTATTCGAAAGTCTATCAATGAGATTGCAATTACAGTTATCAATACAAATTACTCTGGTTCTTCAGCATATATGAAATGTCAGGTTTTAAATGACAGAATGCTTTGGATTTGGTCTCTTTTCCCCATGATGCTACAGCCTCATTGGTCATAGGAACAAAGTCAATAGCAATACACAGAATGGAAACAAGTGACTTTTTGCCTATGAAAATGCTGTAACTGGTTGTGACCTTTCCATTGCCTGGAGGCAGTCATTTGTGCCCTTTTGCTAGCAAAAAGGATTATCTACATGTAACACTCAAAAAGAGGCCTTATGTGAGTAGAATTACAGTATTATGAAAGCAGCAACTCATACATGTATACAAAATATACAAGTTAAATTCTATTTCATGATTTCCCAAAAAAACATGATTTCTTTTTTTTTTTTTTTTTTTTTTTTTTTTTTGGGGGGGGGGGGTCTATATGCAAACCTTTGATGTGGGACAAGTGCCCACATTTGCATATCGGGGGGGGGGGGGTGTTTCACATAGACTAAGATTGACTCAAATCGCTCTCAACTTCAGTGGCTCTTAACTATGGCAGGTCATTCATGCCACTGTTTGCTTTCACCATCGGTCTCTCAAGGGATGCGCAAATAAAAAATTTGAAGAATTTACATTTTTTGTTTTCTTCATCAATAAACTATAAAAAAAAATCGTCAATTCTGCAGATTTTTTACCATGATTTGCAAATCCTTTGAGAGATCCATGGTGAAAGAAAACAATGGCATGAATGGCCAGCCATAGTCAAGTACAATTTTAGTCAATCTTAGTCTTTGTGAAACACCCCCGGGTTATTAAACATTAGATATTTCATACATAACATTTAGGAATGCCTTGCTCTTCTGTTTGGTTTTCAAAAAAAATATGATGACCTACTATATCACTTTTCTATCATTTTCATTATCATTAATTTATTTGTCAATGTTACTTGTAAGCATTGAGCTCTTTCTAATACCCACATTAAAAACATGATATTGTTTCAAAGACTGCCAAAAAATTTGAAAATAAACATTCTGCCATATTGAGCGAAATAAAAAACACCATTTTTTACTGAGAAAATTGTCATATACTCATAACCACAGGATAAACATTCTATTATTTTTAACAAAAGAAGAACAGTATTACTAAGTATTTACTAAGAACATTGTCATGTGACTGAGCTCTAGTTATCATTTTTCTAATCTTACGACTTACAAACATGATATTATTTTTAATATATTTGGCAAGAATGTTTTGAATGATAATACATACATGTACCAAAAACTTTGCACACTTTTTGGAAGTATTTGAATGCCAGCATACATGAGTCTCTGTACATGCATTTTCACAAATTAGACCTCTTTGGTTTATACCTGGTTTCAGGGGTAGGATCACTCTATATACAATAATTCATTTGACATATTTCTAGCCTCCCAATGGGGGGAAAAAAATCCTTGTGCTTATTATGACGTAGCAGCCCAAGGTCTTGTAGTGTGTCTTTGGATCTATAATGCTTGGGATTTCACATTATACCATACATGAAAAGAAAGAGAAAAAAAAATCACTAAAAATTCTTAATCTATTTTTCATGCATTAACTTGTGCCGTTCCCGAATAAGAGCGATTCCTTTGTAGCTAATCATTAAACTCCCTAAATTGGCAATGCAATGTTAAAATAACCTCTATTTTCATGTGCAAATTGGCAAGTTTTAAGTTAGATTTTGAAATATCAATTTACACTGATCCTTTATGAATAGTTTTTATTTCTTGTAACTGTGTAGGAGAGTTAACTAAAACAATTGTTGCCAATTTAAGGATGGAAAACTGATTAATTCAGAGGGTTTTTTTTTTCTTAATGAACTGTCATGGGTGAAAGACTATGCATCTTTGAGCATTCTGAGTTGTGCATTCAGCAGACATCAAGTAAGTTTATCTAACACTTCAATAGCCGACTCACCGTTTATAGACAAAAATCTAAAAGCACCTAGCATGTGATACTGAACTGTCATATGTATTACCTGAAGGCAGGAGAAGTACAAGTTAAATTCCAGTCTCAGTGGATGTTAAAGATTACCTGACAATCCCTCTGCCTACACAAGTATGCTTCTTTTATTCTGTTTTGGCAATTCATGTTATCAATATTCACCAAAGAGCAAAGAGCTGGACTTTGCTAAGTTTCACTTTCGAATGTATCTTTAAAAGTACATTTAAAAGAATATAGAGAGGAATGTATGCATAACTACAAAGAGCCACAGACATTTCTACTTCTACGGATTCAATTACTTCAACAATAAGTTATCATTTCAGCAACAATAACAAAAACCTTTTCGAGATCTGAACAATACGTGAATTTGAACTGTTTGATACTCTTTTACGTAAGTACATTTACCACATACACATGTACAAAAGGCAAGTTTAGGCCATATCAAAGTAATGCTAGAAGTTTGGTAATATAAAGTCTAAAGGGTCCTCTCAATATCTATCGCAATGCAGTATACACTTTTGACTTTTTAAAGAGAAGCTCAAGTTCTCGGAGAGGAGAAATGGAGAAAAATACTGGTAATTTTAGGAAGGTTATAATCATTTTGATGTCAGTTTGGAAGAGTATCGCAATGGAAATATCCCTTGAGAAGGACTGCTTTTCATATGCCCTCATATACAAAATATGACAAGAAATTGCTTGAGCATTTGGTTCACAACACTTTAAGTGTAGTCCCACTTACCCATTCCTGTGTCCAGGACAAGTGCTTTACAGGTATACCGAGTTGATTTCATACAGTAATTTGATGATTTCAAAATCTCAAGGCATACACCAATTTTATGGACAATACTGGTAGCGGGTGTCCCAGAAAAAGTGGAACAGTGGTTTTTCAGCACTTTACCTTCAAAAAGTACTTCTTTTTCTACATCAGTAGGTAAAGTACATTCTACCAAAGAGAATGATACCAAGATCAATGAATTTGGTGAAGTAATTTCAATTCTACGTCAATTTCTTAAAATACAATAATTTTCCAATTTGGCATGTTTTATGTGCCAGATGAGAGCAGAATGGTGTTGGGAATGGCCTTTCATATGGCATATTTCCTCATCCATCGTATTTTGATCGGCCATCCCGACACCATTCTACTCTCATCAGTCGCCAAAAATTTGAAAATGACTGTATTTTAAGGAACTGTCATAAAATCAAAATTACTTCACCAGATTCAATGATCTTGGTATTATTCTCTTCAGTAGAGGATGCTTTACCCAACGATGTAGAAAAATTACATACTTTTCGAAGGTAAAGTACTACAATTCCTCTTTTTATGGGACACCCGGTATTAATGAACCTTTCCCAATCACTTTGAAACAGTTTCTCTCACACTGTAATCACAGGACCAGGGCCCCGTTTCATCAAACATGTTATCAGTAACAACTGCCACATTTCTATGACAAATTTGCTCTCAGCCAATCAGATACAAGGATTTCAGTAGCTTATAACAGTTATTGCAACTTGTTAATGAAAACAAGTTTTATGAAACGGGGGCCAGAACTCAAAGTTTTTCTTAAAGCAGGTTGGAGTTACTACATGTTGCATTTCTGCCAAATCATAAAGATCAAGGTTGCAGCGCGGGGACTTCTTCAGCAAGGCATTGAAAAGATTTCTCACAAAATTGGAAGACAAATTTATACCACAAGCAGCGAATCATCAAGCTACAAAAATATCAAAAAGTGTCTGGATGATCTAAATGAAATTCAATACACCGTCTATAAATTCTACTCCATGAATAAGCTTCCAAACACGATAGAAAATTTGTTCGCTTGTATTACCTGTACTAGTTTCAAAGACTACTATACTAGTATGTACGTTGCAAATCATCTAGATAAGCTACATCTGTATTATTGTTCTTATGTTTGCACAAAGGTATAAATACATTGGCAGAATATACGATATATTTCATCTTACGATTTCACTTTAAAGATAAATATCTTTAATGTATCTTAAATATCAAACCAGAAAAACAGTATGCATATTTGTTCTTAGTAGAAACTCATGACAAAGAGGAAAATTGCGTAATGCTGTCATAATATATGAACTATTTCACTGTGCTCATCATCTTTTACCGCACATTCAAGCTTCTTTACATCATTCTTCTCATATTTCCATTTTGTTATATTTCTCTGTCAGGTTTGCCCCACCTGACGAAAGGTAGCAAGTGACAAAAGCGACATTTCCTGTAACAGAGCAAAATGTATTCGGCATTCAAACTTACGTCAATGCAATACCATGATGTCTTGCCCAACGTATCTCTCAGCAGGATAAGCATTCATGCATAAAATTTGGCCTGGAAGAAGATCACACTAAGGAAAATATTATTCACTCAAATTTTGTCGATATGTCACTTGCTTCCTTTTGTCAAAGCAGGGCAGCCAGTGTGTCCAACCACCACTTTAAGTTTATAGTCTCCATAATACGAGGCAAATATACAGACCGAGACAGAGTTACATACATTTACAAACATTTACACCAACAAATACGAAACTGCATGACTTTGTAATACCTGAACATTTTTCCACACTCGACAAAACTCACATCATTGCAGCCTGCTTCAACAGGCAGATGCTGTGGATAATTTCTTTGCTTTATTAATACATATATATTCCATCTTGCTCTCAACCACTCATGGAAGAAGAAATGTTTCTGTCGGGAAGGAGTCTCATCCATTACATGATAAGTTGATAGCAACATCATCTGTAGTGCAAACGACATGGTGACAATAACATGTTTATACATCTGATGGAAGCATTCTAATTTATTTCACCAGATGGCCTTGTCATAAAGTTTGATGGCCATATCATGTGTTCTGAAAATGTCATGGCGACAACAACACAGAAGTCTCTGTGTGGAAGCAACCTTGTTCATATCCCCAGACAGTTTGAATGGCCATCGTCTGCAGTTACTGCAAGCACGACAGAGAAAGTTGCATCCTGTTATGTACTATTATGTGGAAGAAGCGTCACTACATCATAAGTTCAAAGGTCACTGTCACGTGGACAAACGTCACGGTGAAATTGGCACTCCTTGAGGCGTGACGTTCTCATAGATGAGCGCTTCTTTCTCTGGACACTCCTCTGCCGCCCTGTTCGAGTCGACGTTGTTCTCATTGTCCTTCATTTTCTTGAAGTCCAGGGATGCGTAGATGGTCGCTTCCTCCGTTCTGATCGGTGGTTTACCTTCCGGGTGCTTGGTGGTGTGTGCCACCTCAGCATAAATTAAACCATCTTCGTTTACCTATACGGAAAGAAACATACCACCGACAGCAACAGAGTTAAAACATTTACAAACATAAATAATGTACAACATACATGATTCTTCAAAGCATAGATGTTCACACAAAGCATGGGGCTCTACTGGGAAAAAAAATCCCTGCAAATACTGAGGGGAAATTGTCACTGACAAGGGCTTCATCAAGGGTAAAGAATGTATGCCAGTACCTACTTTCAACTAGCAAAATTGCAGTTTATGCTCCTCATAAAACAAATGGGATACTACAAGACCAGGGGCTGTTTGATACAGCTGTTCGTGAAGTTACGAATGACTTTACGAATGAATTGAATATGGCAAGCCAAATGTGATTCTCAGTCATTACAAATAATCAGCTAAAGGTGAAAAATGCAGATGTGGAGTAACATTTCTATTGTTTAAAAACCTTTTATTGCAAAGCATATTTTGGCCACAATTTAATTGAGATTATGGGAAAGCAGTCAGACTTTGTTAAAACGTCAGGAAGCTTTATGAACAGCTAATATGAAACATCCCCGTTTGCTCAAACACGAACACAAATCTGCCATTATTAAAGAGCTCTGCAAACGTAAAAAATTTACTTGTACCCTACAGATTACAAGTCACTCGATAAGGAAGTATTAATGCAAACAGTGCCATCATTTTTCATACTTGCAGAAATAACCTGAAAAATTCTGTATAAAAAAAATTACAAAAAATAAAAATAACAAGAAAACATCGAAAATGGTCAAAATCCTCCTTGGTGAAAACACATCGAACACTTTGCTTCCTTTTGTTTCCTCTTCATCCCATTATTCTTTAATGCATGCTGCTTCATTTTAATACATCTGTTATACTTACAATTCTGCCCTCATGCTGTGATTTTCTGAAGTCCTCCTTGGCTACGTCATCATACACTGGATTATCTGCAGGGCGGAAGGACAATAGGGCAAAACATTAATAATTCATATGGCTGATTGATTTTCTACAGGCTTTCAAAAAGGCGAGGAGACCATGCGCCTCAGTAGTAGAGCAGTGGTCTCGCAACTTGGAGTACTCGGGTTCGAAACCTAGTGGATGCCCTAATGCCTTTTGATGAGGTATTAATCCTCATTACCAAGTCCTTAGGAGGGGACTTAAAGCCGTCGGTCCCCTGGTTGCTTAATAACAAGCACACACGCTTTCTTTGCAGTCAAATAAAATAATAAATCATTTAACCATTTAAACCATTTTAATACCCAAAGTTGAGTTTCACGATGCCAAAGTAGGGGTTGAGGCGTTGAAGAGGTATAACCGCTATCATGACAACAATGAATGTCCATATGTAGTGTACCTATAACAAATGAATAGAGAGGATAGAGAGAAGCCAATCTAAAAAGTTCCATCAAAATCAGTTACAAAATGAGAAAGTTATGAAAGTTTGAAATGTCTTCATTTACTTTCTATGGCTATCCTCCAATTGGCAATGTTGCTCCAAAATGGCATGTTTTTTACACACACATTTTACATTTTCTCCATTATCTCGTGAGGTGCAAACTGTCTCCTTCTTCGCTTAAGATATATCATGGGCAAATGTAGTTGACACAACATATGTTCAGTTCACAAAAAGACAAGCAGCATCTTTAGAGATAATGGAGAAAATATGAAATTTGTAACTATCTCATTTCGTAACCGATTTTGATGGAACTTTTTCTTAAATTGCTTCTCTCTATCCTCTCTTTTCATCAGAATTGATTTTTCCCCAGGGTTTTGGTTCCCTTTAAGCGATAAATTTAGCGGGTTTCTGTCAAGCAAGCATGATGGACACAGCCTACGTAATTCTTCTGAATCAAAGTCACATCAAAGGAGCAAAATCATCGATGGCCAATTGAATTCATACACAAAAAGGAGGCTCATTAGCACATATCCAGATAAGGTCTGACCTACCATATTGAGTTTCTATTCATTTTCCACATTATAAGAAATGCTTGCCCAATTGGTTAAATTGGTTAACCCATTCATGACAGAGGGTCCACATTTTGTGGTTTGGTTTAATAACTTTTGATGCAAAGCCCTAAAAATCATATCAAATACATGGGCATGCAAATTAAAGGTATAAAAAAGAGGAAATGCTAGAAAAAGAAAGAAGAAAGAAAAAGGGGGGAAAACATGCAATGGTGTTTCTTTATTTCTTGCATCCCGGGCTTGCACCATTTCACTTGCGTAAAGTGCAACTCAAATATCAAAATTACTCAAAGGATTCCTGACCTCTAAAATTTAGCAAATACAGGGAGGATACATGGACTCACAACTACCAGTGTAGCATATTTATACCAGAAGTTCCATGAAAATATCGCCTTGTCCATGTGGCTATGGCTCTGCCAATAAATACAGTTTCCTTCAACAAGGGCCTGAAGAAGCCATGATTGCGCTATCATGACAAATGGAATATCATTTTATATGACATCAACATGTTCTAGCGAAGTGCACAAAAATCAAACCAATTAATTCCCAAATAGTCCTCAGAATGAAATTACACGAAATGCATAAGAGCTTTTTATCAACATTCATTCTTTCGCCCAAACTTGGTATACTACAAGCATGACAAGTGAAGTTTGACAATGTTTTTTGAAAGGCCGGCCTGCTGCTCAGTCATCTATGGCTACATAATTATGAATAAGGAATCATCATACAGAATATTAACAGTTACTCTTTATTATGACAAAAAAAATCAGGGTCACATACATCTGTACATAATACTTCTTAATAAGAAGCTATCAAATTTGGGTGAACTCTTTTTCATACGAACTGTACGCTCACTTCACCTGAAGAGAATAAAACGAAAGCGCTTGTGAATTAAAAAAAAAGTCATGCTGTTGTATCTTGTATAATGTTATGAACTCTTTCATTGTATGTACTTTGTACTTTGACGCTGTATCGATTTCGTTATCAGAACATTGCGACCGTATTGGTTTGTGGTGGGGGGGGGGGGTCACATCATAATAAAATTCCGATATTTATGCATGCACACTATTCATGTTCATTCATGTATTCCTTTATCAAAATAAAGATAGATGCATTGGTGAAAATTATATACTGAAGGCCCACTTATCATGGGATTATTATAGACATCATGATACAAAATGTGGCATTACAAAGTTATAATGATCTAAAGAATTAATGCTATTCTCTCAGAAATGGTGCTAAACATCACACAAATACCTTACAAGAAGATGTTCGGTTAAGCTATAAAAAAAAGGGACACCCAATAAAGTATCATTACTAGGGCGGCGCTACAGGGAGCAGGGGCGGTTGCCCCCACCCCCTCTATCATTTTTCAAGTGTTCAAAAAAAAAAAGAGAAGAAGAAAAGAGGAGGAGGAAGAAGAAAAGAGGGTATGGGAAAGAGAGGACGGTGTCATGCAAAAATATCATACCACTACCGTATTTTTTCATTTAAAACGTTACTAAATTTACCTATGGGTCATCTGGCGCCCCCCCCCCCCATCAAAATACCCTGGCGCCGCCTCTGATCATTACTATCATCATCATTCTTGCCCGTCTTTGATTGGTAACACTATGATTGTATTGGGCCTGAGTTAGTCTGTTACCCGCCTTGAAAATGTAATGGGAATTCCCAGCTTGGATCTGTGCCTAATCAAATCCATACATGCACTATGAACATGACGGACAAAGAAAGCGGGCAAAATAAACAACCCCTCATTCTACCCTTCACAATGGTTCTGGTAGTGAAAAGAACATCCATTCACTGCTATTGTCTAAAATATGTGGAACAGGTGCCACATGCATATTCACCTGGAACTACATGATTAAACATTATAGCTGTGAAGGGATGTTCTTTTCACTACCAGAACCATTGTGAAGGGTAGAATGAGAGGTTTTTTATTTTGCCCGCTTTCTTTGTCTGCCATGTTCATAGTGATGCGTTATCGTCCTATGCAGGCTACTTACTATCTGTGATCTGTTTTTTATGCTTTTTTTCTTTTTCTTTATTAAGTGTAACAGATTTGGCATACGACATACGTGAGCCTGAATCCGCAGTCACTGGTGAAAGTTTCAGACCAAAAATAAAATGCGTTATCTTGTCATGCTTGTAGGAAAACTGGTCCTAAACCGAATAATCTTTCCAAAGAAGCGTGTTCATTGCTTCAAGGGAACTAAGGCTTAGCCATGGCAATTTAAAGCGAATCTGATTGATATGAATTATAACGGCATCCTAATTTCATTGGATGAACATGAAGAACTTTCCTGGTTTTTTTTATTGCATCGTACTCAGCACTGTTTCTCTACTCCCCCCCCCCCCACCCCCTTTCTCCCTCTCTCTCTCTCTTTGTGGGGGATGCTGTATACAAACATAATGATAATAATAAGAATACCAACGTTTTAGAAAATCTTAGTCCATTTTTTGTCAAACAAAATAGTATTTGAAGTCTGGAATACCATTTATTGGGAATTCCCATGTTCCCATGATTAACCTATTCATACATATTTTGTACACGCTTATATGAGTCCACCTCAAAATTGAGGACAGGGGATGCATCCCCCATCCGGCTTATGTCGAAAGGGTGCGTGCGCGGAGCGGGATGAGAGCGGGGAGGGAACGGGGATGGCCGCACCCTTTCGAGAGAAGCCCCCCCCCCCCCCGGTTGTCTCGAAAGGAAGGGTTGCGTCTGGGGAGTAAAATTAACGCACACATTCGTGGAAACCGGGGAAGCCTGTCTCGAAAGGGTGTGTTGAGTAATCTGATGTACCAGCCGTTTTTTGTTAATGTACGTAAAAAATAAAAAATAAAATAGTAGGAAAGGAGCTATCACCTGATGGGGGTGTCTAAGGCAGGCGCGGATCCGGGGAGGGGGTCGAACGGGCCCTGACCCCCCCCCCCCCCCGACCCAAAATTTTTGCTTTTCAGCCCATTTTTTTACCATTTTGGGTACCTCGGCCCCCTGAAAAAAGGCCCCCTCCCCTCCGACCCCCCAAAAAAAGAAGAAGAACGGGAAATGTTATGTACAACCTTTTTTTTTTTCTTCTTCTTTTTTTTTTAGTCGCTAGATTACAAAAAAAATCTTCCATAGCCATGGCCCCCCCATCAAATCCTGGATCCGCGGCTGGTCAAAGGATCCCCAAAATATACATGTGGGAAAGAATTCCCCTTTTTCTGTCTGCTAGAATATTATGGCGTGATGCATAAAACGGGAGAAATGTGTGCCCCACACCCCCCCCCCAAGAAAAGTGAATAGGCATTTTGTTTATGAGTATTCTTACACTCAAGAACGCAGAAGCAACCTTGCACCCGCACACAAATACACACACACACACACACACACACACACTCACCCGCACACACACACACACACACACACACAAAACAAACTTTTTGTCTAATTTGTTTGTGATTGCTTGATTGCTTGTCCCTCCCTCCATGTTGAATTCAAATAAACAGGAAATATGACTTTCTATTCTGCCTCATCTGTCCTTTGGAAATTCGCATTCCATTATGAAATCAGCCTCATGCACATCTTTAATTTGCGACAGTAAGAAACTGAAGGAAGATATTTGCAAGTGAGGGCGTGTGCGTATGTGTGTGTGGGTGCGGCTTTATAAGATTGCTTCTGCGTTCTTGAGTGTAAGAATACTCATGAACAAAATGCCTATTCCCCATTTTTTCTTTTTCTTTGGGGGGGGGGAGTGGGGCATACATTTCTCCCGTTTTATGCATCCCTCGATAATATTCTAGCAGACAGAAAAGGGGAATTCTTTCCCTCGTATATATTTTGGGGATCGTTGGACACCCCCCCCCCCCATCAGGTGATAGCCAACCGCCTGTCTCCTTTCCTTTTTTTTTTTTTTTTTTTTTTTTTACTTACATTAACAAAAAAACGGCTGGTACTTCAGACTACTTGACACACCCTTTCGAGACAAGCCCCCCTCCCCCGGTTTCCATGAATAGGTGCGTTGATTTCACTCCCCAGACGCAACCCACCCTTTCGAGACAACCGGGGGGGGGGAAGGGCTTCTCTCGAAAAGGGTGTGGCCATCCCCGTTCCCTCCCCGCTCCCATCCCGCTCCGCGCATGCACCCTTTCGACATAAGCCCCCCATCCCACCCCTACTATCTACGCCCCTGTCTATAATTGAACTTTGAACTCCGACATGAATTCACATTGGCGCGTTAATGTTCTTTGTCAATTCCCGCTTAATTTGATATATTGTCAACGGACGGATTGCTCGAAAGTTATCACATCCCAGCGCTTCAAATGAGATTGGATTGACAGTAAGAGTGCTTGAGGAACTTGTTTTCTGTTGACCAGGTCTAAAATAAGTGAGTAATTGAAAAATGTTCTTGCCTCTGTTCTGTCTTACAATTTGTGTATTGTATACGTCGGAGTAAGATAACTATTGGAATGGTTTATTTCAATCGCAAATTGTGCGCGGTCAGATCAACGCGCTCATCAACCATTTTGCAGTACTGTGGTGGCCCGGTTTTTAATACGCCTTCGCTAGAGTACGATAACATATCATGAAGATATTGAAAAGTATCTGTCCTGTTGTTTCAGAAATGGAATATATCATGTGTGATGTAGAAATGAATGGCCTCAATAAAGTCCTCAGTGAATACATTTACCCCAAAAATATTTAAAAGTGTTTGGTGGGTTGTATGTCAAAGATTGTAATGGCAGCAACATATCTTTTGTAATGATTTTCTTTTTTAGTTTCGAAGAATATCGATGAACAACTAGATAGATTCGCTTAATTTATGATCTGCTGTGTGATGATGTGTGTGTGTGTGTGTGTGGGGGGGGGGGGGGTATGACTTCCTTATTTAGATGTCAAAACGAGAAAAAAATTCTTTAACATCGAGTACTGCTTAGTAAGTGTATCTTTCTCTCTCTCTCTCTCTCTCTCTCTCTCTCTCTCTCTCTCTCTCTCTCTCTATTTGAATTGGGTCAGAAATCGATCGTCATGCCAAAGAAAATGGAAATACCTGATAAGAAGCTTTTCGCCATTGCGAAGGAAATCGGAAATGGCGACCATACCGTTCGACTAGCAGTGAATCTTGGTCTAAAGGCAATGTCACTTGATTATAATTCTTACAAAATTCTGTGCACGGCGAGGGATGCTATCTCTCCGGAAGATCAACTGAAGAAACTGAGGGATGGTTTGATCAACAGTGGTTACAGAGCGCCAGCCGACAAGCATCTACCAATGGGTAAGTGTTTTGCACAGAATAACACATACCGTAAAACTTTTTGAATAGGAGAAAAGGGTATACAAAAAAAATGTTTTTAATTATTTCATAAAGTAATATTGCATATATCCATTACTTTTATCGTGATTATATACCACTGCCTCCAGTTGCCTCGCCTCGATTATGATGATGTGGACTGGCCTACTCCCAAAGTGAAAATAGAGATGTCCTAATTATGTCTAATATCGAGATGTGATAAACAAGAAACTTTTTAGCTCTTGACCTTTGATTTTTTTATTTTTCGATTTGATGTTCATTTATTTCCGTAAACATCATCACAAATTAACAATCTTTCAGCATGTATAGTCACATAAAACCATACATAGAAAAGGGGATCGTCATAAGCAGAGCTTGAATTGACGTCCTAAACATAGATAAATTGATTATACAATGATATGCAAACATTGTATGGATGCAAAAAGGCAGTGAGGTAATGAGGCAATGTTTCTGGACGTATGCACAATAATGCTACTTTGCATACGTAAAATATAAAAGTTCCATAGTCGACCCAGGGTTGGCCCTACCCCGGGTAGACTCTCATGTGGGTATTTCAAATGCTGCATAATATACCGGGTGTCCCAGAAAAATCGGAACAGTGGATTTTCAGTACTTTACCTTAAAAAAGTAGATAATCCTTTTACATCAGTTGGTAAAACATTGTCTAAAGAAGAAAATGATACCAAGATCACTGAATTTGGTGAAGTAATTGTATTCTATGCCCGCTTCTTAAATACAGTCATTTTCAAATTTTTGGCGACTAATGAGAGTAGCTTTGTGTCGGGGTGGCCTTTCATAAAATGATGTTTGAGGGAAATCCACTGATGCATGTCAGCAACAAAATGTGCCATGCACATGCCATATGAAAGGCCAAAACATGCGACATTCGAAAATTGGTAATTTTAAGAAATGGGCACAGAATCAAAATTACTTCAACAAATTTAATGATTTTGGTAACATTCTCTTTGGAAGAAGATGCTTTACTTACTAAAGTAAAGAGATGATCTACTTTCTGAAGGTAAAGTACTAAAAATCCACCGTTTTGCTTTTTCTGGGACACCCTGTATATATATATATATATAATATATATATATATATAGCACAGTTAACGTGTGCTTCATCTGTACTTTATTATTGAACTTATTATTTATTCTATGCTCTGCCTCATCACGGACATCGAGCACTCTTAAGTTTATATGGATAGCATTCACCAAGTGTATATATATATGTATATTATAGTAAAATGTTCAAAAGGTCCAAAAGGTCCGACGAGATGCAGGGTTAAAATATCAGAACAAAATATAAAGAAGATTCACAACGATATATGGAATACACAGGGTAACCTGGTTTGTACTTCACAAGCGCTTTCGATTTAATTCTCTTCAGGTGAAGTGGTTGTTTTTACAATTTGACATGGTTTATATATAGGTACAAGATAAAGTATGGTTATGTACTTGCAAGGAGATACTGTTAGATTACAATAAAGACTAGGATTATCCGATTTCTATTCATTAGCATTCTATTTAAATCCAAGATTAAGTGTCACTTGTGCAGGTAGTTTGCTTTTATTCTAAGTGACTAATTAATGATTAATTCATAATACGATTTCATACTAAATTTCATCAAAATAAGCGGATGCACAATATGGTTAATAAAGACCTTACACAAAATGTGATATTTATAAACGGTGTTCCCGTTCTGACTACAGTGCATTCAGAGAAGGAGTAAATCTTGAGATAAAGTATTTCTCTTTTAGGCCCCTCTTAATGTTATTGTCCTCTTTCATTTTATAAAACGGGACAATGTTAAAGTTTGGTTCTTGAGACCCAGCACATGATTTGATGTGGGAACTTACTTTTATTTGTTGGTATTGTTCATGACGAATCATGTTAATTACCTACTTCGTCGTGTATATATATATATATATATATATATATATATATATATACATAATTTTCTGTTTATAAATCAAACTTTTCTCTTGTAAGACAAACATTTAATTAAAAAACACATATACATACCCTCTCTCTCTCCCTCTCTCTCTCTCTTTGTCTCTCTCTCCCACTTCCCCCCCCCCCCCAACTTCATCCGTTCTCTCTCCTTTTTTTTTCTCTCCCTCTCCCTCTCTCTCCCTCTAAACATATCATCCACTTTTATGTTTACTACTCCTACCAAGACATTTCCAGTTGTTTCCATTACCATAATAACATCATACTCCAATATCTTTTCTTCCCCCCCCCCCCATTCATGACATCATGTACCTCTGTCCAATAGATAGGAAACACCCGCTTTGTTCCTTTCTCCCTTTATCTATTTATTTAATTTTTTATCATGTTCTAACTGAGTTGTCTTTATCTCATTGTCGTTCCCACGAACTTAGGACATTCTTTAAGAAGAAACTTTGTATTATAACCAATGAGAATTTGTTGAACATTACGGATTAGTCACTTAGAATAAAAGCAAACTACCTGCGCAAGTGACACTTAATCTTGGATTTAAATAGAATGCTAATGAATAGAAATCGGATAATCCTAGTCTTTATTGTAATCTAACAGTTTATCCTTGCAAGTACATAACCATACTTTATCTTGTACCTGTATATAAACCATGTCAAATTGTAAAACCAACCACTTCACCTGAAGAGAATTAAATCGAAAGCGCTTGTGAAGTACAAACCATGTTACCCTGTGTATTCCATATATCGTTGTGAATCTTCTTTATATTTTTTCTGATATATTATATATATATATATATATATATATATATATATATATATATATATACAGTTGGGGCCAGAAGTTTACATTCTCCTGGTAGAAAAACAGTTTTTCTCAAATTTTCATCATCTTTTGTTGCCCAGACGGTTTTATTTTTTGGATTGAATCAGACAAATTGTGTGTCTACTTAATGTTCATGGTTTATATTATGGTTTACTTCACTCTAAAAATTTCCATGTCAAACGTGACCCTGAGAAGACGGACGTCTTTAAGACGTCATGAACTGGTCACAAACTGGTCCACACGTCATATGTCGTATACACGACTAATTTATGACAACCTTATGACTTCTTTTTTATATAACCAAAATTTTCTCAAATTTTGTTTGAACATGAGATGACATATATTTTACGTCAAATATTTACCACTTTGTGACGTCTTTTTCAAAGACCAGAACAAGACGCATTTTTGCGTCAATTATTTCCCACTTTATAACAGCTTTTTTTTCAAGACCATAATATGACGTGTTTACGTCGTTTTACGTCGTGATACGATTGTAATAGTTGATCGTGATTCATGAATATTCATGAATGACCAGAAATGACTAAACTTCGTGAAAAAAGGAAGATAACATTTGAATTTTAAACATTTTATTCAATGATTGCACTGCTGATTTAATGAACAATGTACTTCCATGTTGAACACCTTGCAGTTAATGTCATGGGCAGGGTATTTCAGAATGCTTCAAGAATTTTAATTTGTAACTGTAGTCCATATACTATGTATATGGACTACAGTCCATATACATAGTAATGTCGATACAATGCATCAGTAGTTAGGTATAGGATGTAGGATGTTAGGATATAGAACTAGTATAGGACTATCTATAAGCTAGAGCATTAACAAAGAGAAAACGTCATAATGTATATAAATTCTGAAATATTTTATAAACCAGCACTGACGTCTTAATGACGTGATTTTTACCAGTATGCGAGCTTCCTTTGGGTCGTAAAGACGTCATCAAGACGTTTTTTTTCCCCTTACCAATATGATGTAAATTTGACGTAAAAATATGACGTCTTATTTTACGTCGTGTGCTGGTGAAAAGTATCGTCTTAAAGACTATATATAATACGTAAATAAGACGTATGACACGACTTTAAAATGACGTAAATATCATGTTATTCTTATTAGTCTCTGCCAGCAGAGTCAATGGGTCAAAAGTTTACATACACCCTTATGTTATATTTAAGAAATGCTTTAAAATATAGTATAGAGTATAGAGTAGACCTCAGGCAGCAAGTCGTTGGTTTACACAAGAAGGCCTCCTCTTTAGGAGTAATATCCAAGACGCTCAGCATACCTTGGGCATCTGCATAAACCATCAGACACAAGGTTAACATTCTTGGGGCATTACAGACCATACCAAGATCAGGTAGAAAGCGGAACCTCACCAGAACAGCAGAATGCAGACTTGTCCGCACAGTTCAACTTAACCCATGGATGACAGAGAGACATTTGCCATGATCCATGGCTTCAGGAAGCAAGGTATCAACCTTTAACATCAAGCAGATACTCGATCATCATGGTCTGAGAGGCTGCAAGGCAAGGGAGAAACCCCTGCTTCCAGACCAGCACCGGAAAAAGTCCCAAAATGATTGCGCATCTGCTTGATACCTAGGGGGCGAAACCCCATTTTCAGGGTTTTTGAGACACGGAATGCTGTAAAAGGTTGTTGGGTGTCAATGTGTTCAGGAGATCATACTGCACAACTTCCAGGTGGACTACCTTGAAATTACGCTGCTGAAAAGAAATGGCGACCATTTTTTCCAAAATGGCTGCCTTGTAAACTAGTATTGAACTGTTTTGAATGTAAATATTTAATAAAACATCTATTTTTCACGTATAATACATCATATTAAAAAGTATTAAATTCCCTACGCGCTGATGTCACTTTCGATGGGTTTGAAGATGATTTGCATAACATTTTTGGCTCAAATATGTGAAATTTTATCTTTTTTACCCAAAATCTTAATTGCATCAAAATACATATTTCGGCGTATTTCAATAGTCCTGATGACTAATAATTTCAGACTTTCTCAAAAATTGTCCATATCTATGTTCAATATCATATGCAAGTTTCAACTTCATCACTTATCTAACTAAAAAGTTGTAGGACTCTGAAGTTAACACTGTGATATTGACTAATTGCACAGAAATTGGTTGCTAAGGGCTGCCTACTCCCTAGCAACGTTGGCATCTTGCTATGTCTAGTGATCGCTATTTCCATGCAGCTTAATGATAAGATATGTGCTGTCTATTGATGTAGTTTGATCGTATTTCATTCATTTATGAATCTTAATTAGTTCCCAATGCTGTAAAAACAATGCGCATGTAGCAACTGATGTACAGATAGAAACTAGTGCAGGTTATTGGTGTATTTGGTGTATATGGAATGAGTCCTTTCTGATGGTGATAGTCATGATTTGCACTCCTACTCTTAAAAATTACAATTCAAGATTTGGTCGCCGCCTTCTGTTACATCTCCACTCCTCTCCATCCCGCCTCACCCCCCCCCCCCCTCTCCATTCGGCATTTAAAGAGACTGGTACAATGCCTTTCAGTAATGGAAAATGATCAATGAATTAAAAAGGCCTGACAATTTTTTATTCATAGTCAAATGGTTATTTGAAAAGAAATCTGTCAGTGTCTTGCAAGTAGTAAGGCAGGTCTTGCAAACATTGATTGATTGATTAGGTCACCTTGGTTTCCAATAATTGAATATTCATGCTAAGAAAACTTTTAAGAATCTTTCCACTTCTTTTATTCTCTCTTGTATAAAAAATTGTATTTGAAAGCAACTACAAAAAAACAATAAACAAACAATACTAATAAACCCAATGTGACTTTCAACCAACCGGGACATAGTATCAAGGACTTGCGTTTACCATGTTCACCAAGTTTACAGTATAGCTTGATTTGGATTGAACTCTTTTGTGTAAGTGGACCCTTGACAGTCAATTTTTAAAGGATCTTTTGAATGCACGCAAAGAAGACATTAAAAATGAAAAACAGGAGAGTATTAAAGGGGGCCATTAATTAATAAACTTGCAGACTTTCACACAAGTCACAAGAAAAACTCCGAAGATGAAGATCTATCTGCCTGCTACAAAAAACTTTGTCTCGGTTTAACATAGGCAGAGTTTTAGGTCACGCCCTAACAAATGAGAAACTTGATTATCTGATTACTTCTTTAAACTGCCAGGATGAGGATGTGTAACTTGTTCAATATGATCAGTCATCCCCAATAGCTTCCTAGTTTTACCATCCTTAGTGCCTTAACTTGCATGGCCAGAATTCAAATTTGTACAGTTGTATTAAAACTATTTTATAAGAATAATTGGATGGGGTAAATTCTAATAAAATGGGAGCAAAAAAAAAAAAGTTGAGCTAGGGAAAGATTTCTTCCTTGCATGCTCTCATAATCTTCAAAGCCTATAAGGCATAAGCAGTACTGTGATGTTTTTAATATGATTTTAATCAATTTCTCGCTTTAAAATAAAAAATAAAATGGGCAGGATCATGGCTGTTGAGGAAGGAGGGGGAGGACTAGGAGTTCTGAACCCAAAATAGGAGCTTCGCTAGATATGTGTGCGGAGGTGTCACAGCCAAGGATGAAAAGGGGCAAATTTGACATTTTCATATCTATCTGCATGGGATGTTATCAATTCTATGCAGTGTTGCTTTCATGTTCTTTCTGTTCATATATTTGTTTTTATCTCTTCCTGCAGGTTTGGCAAAAATCCAATGACCTTTTATTTTATTTATTTATTTCAATTTTATTTATTCATTTATTTATTTTTGCTTAGAAAACAATCGTTTCAGCTGCATAGTAAGACATTTCACAACTCAAAAGAAAATAACGACGTTAATATCTCTTCTGAGTCAAAGTCAACTGATCTTTAGTACCTATATTTTTATTGTTTGATAGCCATTGCAAATATATTTGGACCATATAGCATACTAGTACACATAGTTACCTGTATTGGTGAAACTGTAGTAAGGTTAGGTTCTGGGCAAAAAGAATAGGGTATTGGGGAAAAAATCCTTATTTGTAGATATCCATTTTATTCCCATCAGTTTTCATAAAACAATAGTTTGGTAAGTTTTTTTTTTGTTTGTTTTTTTGTTTGTTTTTTTTTTGGGGGGGAGGGAAGGGGCTCGAATCTCGAAATGGGCATGTTTTTTAGGTAGTGGGTGTGCGGGATAAGGAATGAGTTATGAACCCTACACGCTCAGAAAGTTGGTTAAGATCGTTGCCAGTTGCTTATGAACCTGTCAATTTTTCGTAAAAAGAAATGTACAGTATGAAACGTAAGTGTTTTTTTCTAAACCAACGTTTGGTTGGTTCATGATAAGAACCTACCAAATGTTCATCTAGAAAAACGAAAAAAAAACCTACCCTCTAAGAAAGGTTTTTTTTTCGTTAAATCTTGTTTAGCACTTGTATGCATGTCTAATTGTATTTCGCCGGTTTCCTTGACAGTACTATAAATTTAAGGCTAAATGATATGACAAGGGGGAGTGAAAGAGGGGGGAGCAAGAAGGGTAAGGAATGGGCAGATATACTAACTATCAATGAGTTGTAGAGACTCTTTCATTTTTTTGTCAATAATTCTCCATTACAACAAAGGTAATGGACGAAAGTCTCTCGCTTTTTAGCTTTTATGTGTTGGGGGAGAGGGGGAGGGGGTATGGACACATTAAGATATTAGGATGTGGTGTGGAGCAACATCTGAACAATTTCTTCATGTGATAAAGTCATAGTGTCCTTGTTCTTAATGCCTTATTGGACCAATAATCTAGATTTTTATAATAGTTCATGAACACACGACATACATGTAGATTGCTAGGCACAGACAACAGCAACAGCTTATTAGGATGGGGTGAGCGAAGGGGCCTAAACATGGCGCAAGAGGGGGTGAACGAACCGCAAAATCTATAATCTTTATGAGTTGGAATGTAAATCATAAATCATGAATACCACTTTAAGAAAGGACTCGTTCCTTGTATCATTGGACCAATGCTGTGCTAGTTTCCATCTATGCATTATCAGTTTCTAGGCGCAGTCGCTTTTTTTAGTGCTCATTGGGAACCAATGAAGATTCATTTTCTTGGTGATCTTGGTAGGGTCTGTGTCACGAGCGGATCGCTGTAATGAATTATCTTATTTATCTACAGGCTACTTAACCACCCTGAATAAAATGCCGAAGGATTCAAGAAATAAAGGAATTGTTGAGTTTAATGTTACTCAAATAGGATATGTCATTATTCGTGTTGTCTACAAACAAAATGGGTTTCACACATGAAATATTTAATACAACATCACATATTAAAAGCATAATATGGAGTTCAAGCAATAAATAGATTTTCCGAGTTTGTGAGTCTATAGTTCCGACTGTCCCGGCAAAGTTTATAAAGTTTTATCAAACCGAATGCGGGCGAGTGAAGAATTTGATGATGGAAGAAAACGATCAACTACGACGATGCTCGACTTCGATGACGAACGAGTATGACGATAGCTGATGACGGCGAGTGACGTCACGACGAGCGAAGATAAACGAAGAGACGAACCCTGTCGATTCACCAGTTAAACATGCAGCTAAGTTGAACTGAAGAAGTAGAGCCTCAGCTCTGGGTCGAATTGCGTGTCGACTCCGACGACAAACAGTTAACAGCAACCACCGACTTGGTGTGCCAATCACTAATGACCTTGTGACTCGTGACCTTGACTTAGGTCGACCAATGATGTTGACCCTATGGCAACCGCAGTCTAAAATAAAAACAGACCATAGACTTAACGGTATAGGCCCTAACACTAATCTATTTCCAAAACACATAAACAGATTACATCTTATCTCATATCAAATATCATATCTAATATATCGGTTAAAGACTTGAGTTTCACTTCAGTGTGAGCTTTATGATAATCAAGAATACATAACACTGGAGGAAACTATTGTAATTGTCCCTCTCACGAAAATGGATTAAAATATATTCTATTTAAAATACATTTCCATAACTGAGTTATCACATTCGAAATTCTGAGCAATCTTGTAACATAAGGCTCTGTTTTAAATAGATCATAAAACATTACTGAAAACTGCAAAATACAACTTGTATTTGTAATCACTTCAGTATAAGAGGTTATTCTTTTTTTGAGTACTAAGGCAGATAATTAATACATGTTATTTAATGACAAAATGGCTTCAAATCTATTCTTTCTTACTCAAACAGCGATGCTATAAGCATAAGAAATTACATAAATGTTCTATAATGTATAAAATATGTATCATTACTTACAATTGGGCACCGAGGAGAGGGAAACCGCCTAAGCACTGTGTTGGCACCACGCTCTGTTCCCTGTCTAGGAACCACCCCCAAAACCAGACCTCTCTCTCCAAAATCAAATGTCAGAGTGAGCTGTCTGTGCCCTTTTGACTAGCACACCCAAAAGAAATATGTTACACAAAGAGTCTGCAATTCTGCACACCTGCATATTCAAATTGTCAAAATCATATTTATTCATTTCCAAAAGAAGTAGGCCTACAATGGCATTTGCATGTATATAATCATACAAACAATATTAGTTTAACATATATACACAATATCATTGTATATTATATGTTTTACTTTGTGAATGAACATAAATGATAAGAATGAATTATTTAATTTTTCATTTTTCATATCAGATGAAATATGAAATATCAACTAAAATTTAGGGAAATTTAGATGTCACATCACTTGCTTCCTTTTGTCAAAGCAGCGCAGAAGGGCAGACCCCAAAAGACCTATAGCCTGCAGAAATAAATTCGTGCGTGCAAACACCGAAAAGGTAAATATCCGACACCTGAAATTATGAATCTGTGCGGTAACAAATCATGACAGCATTAATTTAAGAGTAAACAAAGAATTGCAGATAGACCTACACAGACATTAAAATTAAACAAAGAATTGTGCTTAGTGCTCGAAGCCTCCCCCCCCCCCAAAAAAAGTAGGTACATAGGCTTAGATCTGTAATAAAGTATAACTCTGCTGCCATCCATTGTAGACAAATTTAACAGTATAGGTCCAGTCTACCCACGCTGAGTTTTTTTTTCCTTTTTTTTTTAGTTTTTTTTTTCTTTTTTTTTTTTGCTATGTAGTAATTATTCTTCCACACTTTAGTGTTCAATGCCACACAATACAAAGGACAATTTATAGCAGTTTGGAGGATACTATTTTTAGTACTGCAGGTGATTGAAAAGAATTGATAAGTCGAAAACATTCTTT
>CM057162.1:11853373-11870873 GCA_029962745.1 Echinometra lucunter
GGAATGGAATAAGAAGATTAAACAAAAGCGCAAAAGCATTGAAAAAACAGAGAAATCGATAGAAGGCTTGATGGAGAAGCAAATAAAAAATACTAAAAAAAAATTAGGAAAGCAAGAACAGCAATTCAATAAAATCAAATGTTCCAGGAACGTCTCTGTGCACTCCCCAAGTATCTCTAAGTAAACTGGGATCAATGATAATGGAAAGAAAAGGATAGCTTGTTCGGTTCTAATTTAGTTTGCTTATAGCTTTTAATGATTCACCTTTGATCTCAATGTACCATCCAATAACTATATCTCCTTATTCATGTTTCATTTTTGTCTGATTTTCAAAGATGCACTTTATAGCCAAGTTTATCAGTCTTTTTACCTCTAGACACGCATTTTCTTTTTATCAGTATAATTTTCCAGCTTCGAGCTAATCATTAAAAAACTCATCGCTAGTGGCAAAATCGAGAATAGATGACAGCCATTCCAAAAAAAAAAATCAAAGTAAAAGTGAAGTTTAGAATATCATGGCATGTATCGATATGTCTTTATAAAAAAAAATATATATATATATATATAAAAATATATATTTTAATTATCAAAGGAAAGATATGAATCACTTTCTACTCTATTCTGTATGTGATGATATGATTTGAAATGTATTCACAAAGACTTTTAAGCTGCATTCATTATCACTAAATGATGGAAGTTTTTTTAAATCCCAAAATTCAAAAATTAGTAGCAGAACGGCGCATGAGGAGGAAAATATATTACTCTTTAAACATGCATTAAAAATTACGGATTAAACAAATTGATTAAAATCGCTCGACATTTGCTTTAAAATAACTGTTGCTTAAATATCTTGCGCAGGTTCAAAATGCTTTTGATTAAAACTATTGTTTTTAATCTTGTTGATTACGTTGTAAACAACATTGATTGCAAACAGTATTCCCGGCTTTCCAGCCAAAAGGCTCGTTAACAAAAAATGGATTCACCTATGAATGTATTGCTGAGTTATCCCAAACATCTTCTTGCATGGGTTAATAAGAACATGGCTGTTCTTGAAAGTAAATGCAAATTTAATCTCCGATATTACTTATAAGTCAAGATTAGGTTTGCATGTGTAGCGTATAAGCATGCAAAGTATAAAGTTCAGTGGTTAGGGTAAGATACGTGTATGACCTGATACGTTTAGAATTGCCTATGAACAGAAAGCTTACTGATATCGATGTAATTAAATTACATTTTGCATTAGTGCTTCTTGGTAGGGGTAAAATGAAAAACAGCGCACCGTATAGCAAGATACAATCTAATATATTAAGGAAACCTAGAAATGGGATACAAGGAGGGCAGCTAGGTGAAAATAGAAATTTAAAAAAAAATACAAGAAAGCAAAAAAATAAATAAATAAATAAACCGTGACTTGATAAGTTGTAATTTTCCTTTTCCTGGTTTTTAAATCGGTAACGTACGTCATGCTGTATATAAATGCTTTTTAGTGTGTGTAAATGCTTCATTTCAAAATTCTTTATGATTAAAAAAAAAAAAAAAAAACTTTCAGAAAAATTCGCGAAGGAAGAGATTTTGTGTCATTTTGTGTAATATTTCTATTGCAGCAAAATACTGTGGTGGCACGTTGTGGGATACTCCACCTACAAGCCAATAACCCTATACATGTAGGGCGCTGCCTTTAATGGGATACTGATATGTTGCAGATGCCAGTAAAGTATGGGGGAAAGTAATAGCTGGTAAACTATGAGTGCAAGAAGAATTAGATAATTGTATAAGTAGCTTTAATAGGAGGAAGTTATTGAGTAAATAGGACAAATATCAAAATTTTGAAGATCCAGTTGATTGATTGATGACAGAAATACAGAAAATGGTAAATGAAATAATGATTTTTTAATGGATAATAACAATAGATATATCAAGCATGATTATAACAGTGATGATGATGGTGATGGTAATAATAATAATAATTAAAAAATAATAATAATTAACAATAATAACAATACAATAATGTTAATAGTAATAGTAATAATTATTACTACTAATAATAACAATAATATGAAGAAGAACATAACGGGACAAAGAGTTTTGAAATGCCTTTCAAAGAAACGAGAGGAGTTGCGATAGATGCGGAGGAGATTTTTAGGTAGTTGACCTGTTTGGGAGCAGCAGTTGAAAATGCTATGTCACTAATTATCTATATATCCACTATCCGTTTCAGAAATGAAGTAACAAAATTTTCCCATCATAATCTTCGACAGAGCCCCTGGGAGGCTGGGACAAGCCTAATGGGTATATATCCTTCATATAAAACAGTGTTTAAAGCGCTGATGAAAACGCAGTGGTTAAAAACAAAAAACAGAGACTCAATATATCGGGTGCCCCAGAAAGAGAGGAACGGCGGATTTTCAGTACTTTACCTTTAAAAGTATGTAATTTTTCTACATCATTGCGTACAGCACCTCTACCGAAAAGAATGATACCACGATCATTGAATTTGGTGAACTGATTTTGATTGTATGCCCGTTTCTTAAAATATATTCATTTTCATTTTTTTTTTTTTTTTTTTTTGCGACCGATTGTGTCGGGATGGCCTTTCCTTATACGATGTATGAGGGAAGCTCATGTATGTTTGTCAATAACAAAACATGTCATATGAAAGGCCGTTCCCGAGACAATTCTGCTTTCATCTGTCACAAAAATATAAATTTGAAAACTTCTGTGTTTTAAGAAACTGGCGTAGAATCCAAATTACTTCACCAAATTCAACGATCTTTGTATCATTCTCTTTGGAAGAAGACGCTTTAATTTACCCACTGATGTAAAAAACATTATCGATTTTTCTTAGGTAAAGTACTGAAAAATTGCCGTTTCGCTTTTTCTGGGACACCAGGTACATGTATATTGAGCTCCTCCGTACGGCGTGCACAAAATCTCCATCATGTTGAAAACAAAGAAAACAAAAAGTGCACAACTTTAAAAATAATGCCTTCTCAAAAAGGGACATTAAACAAGCTAGATGAAACAAGGTTAATGAAACACTGAATACTCCATTTTCTTCATTGTATTTTTATTTTCAAATATTTAAATACACAATGTTCATAAGGAATGATTGCATTTTTTTCTTTTATATATTACCTACAATAAAATAGAAAATATCTGCTACAAACATGGATTATGATTCTATACCTTGCATAAATGAAGGGTGCAGAGAGTTGAAAGGAAAGGTGTGTATCTACTGATAAGCTTCAAATGTGACGCACGTGCAAACATTTCAGAGTACAAAGAATTTTCTATGCAAGTTATTTCAATATTTCTGTATCATTTTCACATTCACTATGTTTTTATTAAATACTGATTCTACCATCAATGCTGCAGTGAGTTGTCTACTTTTATTATTGTTATTTGAGCGTGAACTATTACTGACTCGTTAATGCAGATCTCATTATCATACTTAAGTGGCATGGTAAAAAAAAGTTGGGGGAAGGTTCCGTGGGGGTTCGCTGCTGGGCCCCATTTCATAAAACTTGTTATCAGTATAAAAAACTACCATATTTCTGTGACAAATTTGCTCCCAGCCAATCAGATACAAGGATTCCAGTAGCTTATAACAGTTATTGCAACTTGTTATTGATAACAAGTTTTATGAAACAGGGGCCCTGGATATGTGAATGAGCCTTTATGAGATACATGTATCATCGAAAAAACAACCCCCCCCAAAAAAAAAAAAACAACAACAACAACAACAACAACGAAAAAGCTGAACAAAATCTAACACATCAATTGCAATTACAGTTATCAATACAAATTACTCTGGTCCTTCAGCATATGGAATGTCAGGTTTGAAATGGCAATGCTTTAGATTTGGTCTCTCTTCCCCCATGATGCTATAGCATAATTGGTCAGAGGAACTAAGTCATTAGCAATACGCATTATGTATTAAACAAGCGTCCTTTTGCCTATGGAAATGCTATACTGGTTGTGATCTTTCCATTGCCTGGAGGCAGTCATTTGTGACCTTTTGCCAGCAAAACGGATCATCTACATCTAACAATCAAAAAGAGGCCTTATGTGAGTAGAATTACAGTAATATGAAAGCAGCAACTCATACATGCACACAAAATATCAAAGTTCAATTTTATTTTATGATTTCCCCACAACATGATATTTCTTTTGGACTATATGCAAATCTTTGATGTGGACAAGTGCACACATTTGCATATCCAGGGGGTGTTTCACAAAGACGAAGATTGGCTCAAATCACACTTAACTATAGCCGGCCATTGATGCCACTGTTTGTTTTCACTTTTGCTCTCTTGAGGGATGTGCAAACCATATTTGCAGAATTCACTTTTTTGGTTTTTTTTCATCAATGAACTATGAAAAAATATCAATTCTGCAGATTTGTGACCATGATTTGAAATCCTTTGAGAGACCTGTGGTGAAAAAAAAGTGGCATAAATGGCCAGCCATAGATAGGTGCGATTTCAGTCAATCATGGGGGTGTATCATAAAAGATTTAAGTTTGACTTAAAGTCACACTTAAATTCCTACCTGCATGCTGTATATCACGCATCACCGCATTGGTCAGAATATTGGTCAGGGGACGCACTATTGGAAAGTCTATCAATGAGATTGCAATTACAGTTATCAATACAAATTACTCTGGTTCTTCAGCATATATGGAATGTCAGGTTTTAAATGACAGAATGCTTTGGATTTGGTCTCTTTTCCCCATGATGCTACAACCTCATTGGTCAAAAGATATAAGTCACTAGCAATACGCATTATGTATTCAAGCAAGCGTCCTTTTGCCTATGAAAATGTTATATTGGCTGTGATCTTTCCATTGCCTGGAGGCAGTCATTTGTGCCCTTTTGCCAGCAAAAAGGACTATCTACATGTAACGCTCAAAAAGAGGCCTTATGTGAGTAGAATTACAGTAATATGAAAGCAGCAACTCATACATGTATACAAAATATACAAGTTAAATTTTATTTCATGATTTCCCCCAAACATGATTTTTTTTCTTTCCCCCCCCCCCTTTTTTTTTTTTTTGGGGGGGGGGGGGGGAGGGGGTCTATATGCAAACCTTTGATGTGGACAAGTACACACATTTGCATATTGGGGGGGGGGGTGTTTCACATAGACTAAGATTGACTCAAATCGCTCTCAACTTCAGTGGCTCTTAACTATGGCAGGCCATTCATGCCACTGTTTGCTTTCACCATCGGTCTCTCAAGGGATGCGCAAATAAAATATTTGAAGAATTTACTTTTTTTTTTTCTTCATCAATAAACTATAAAAAAAAAATCATCAATTCTGCAGATTTGTGACCATGATTTGCAAATCCTTTGAGAGATACATGGTGAAAGAAAACAATGGCATGAATGGCCAGCCATAGTCAAGAGCAATTTTAGTCAATCTTAGTCTTTGTGAAACACCCCCAGGTTATAAAACATTACATATTTCATACATAACATTTAGGAATGCCTTGCTCTTCTGTTTGGTCTTCCAAAAATTGATGATGACCTACTATATCACTTTTCTATCATATAAAAGGACATTTTCGTTAATTTGTTTGTCAATGTTACTTGTAAGCATTGAGCTCTTTCTAACACCCACATTAAAAACATTATATTGTTTCAGACTGCCAAAAAATTTGAAAATAAACATTCTGCCATACTGAACGAAACAAAAACACCATTTTTTACTGAAAAAATTTGTCATATACTCATAACCACAGCATAAACATTCTATTATTTTTAACAAAAGAAGAACAGTATTACTAACTATTTACTAAGAAAATTGTCATGTGACTGAGCTCTAGTTACCATTTTTCTAATCTTACGACTTACAAACAAGATATTATTTTTAACATATTTGGCAAGAATGTTTCGAATGATAATACATACATGTACCAAAAACTTTGCACACTTTTTGGAAGTATTTGAATGCCAGCATACATGAGTCTCTGTACATGCATTTTCACAAATTAGACCTCTTTGGTTTATACCTGGTTTCAGGGGTAGGATCACTCTATATACAATAATTCATTTGGCATATTTCTAGCCTCCCAATGGGGGAAAAAATTCCTTGTGCTTATTATGACATAGCAGCCCAAGGTCTTGTAGTGTGTCTTTGGATCTATAATGCTTGGGATTTCACATTATACCGTACACGAACAGAAAGAGAAAAAATTCACTAAAAATTCTTAATCTATTTTTCATGCATTAACTTGTGCCGTTCCCGAATAAGAGCGATTCCTTTGTAGCTAATCATTAAACTCCCTAAATTGGCAATGCAATGTTAAAATAACCTCTTTTTTTATGTGCAAATTGGCAAGTTTTAAGTTAGATTTGAAATATCAATTTACACTGATCCTTTATGAATAGTTTTTATTTCTTGTAACTGAGTAGGAGAGTTAACTAAAACAATTGTTGCCAATTTAAGGATGGAAAACTGATTAATTCAGAGGGTTTTTTTTTTCTTAATGAACTGTCATGGGTGAAAGACTATGCATCTTTGAGCATTCTGAGTTGTGCATTCAGCAGACATCAAGTAAGTTTATCTAACACTTCAATAGCCGACTCACCGTTTATAGACAAAAATCTAAAAGCACCTACTGTACCACGTGATACTGAACTGTCATATGTATTACCTGAAGATAGGAGAAGTACAAGTTAAATTCCAGTCTCAGTGGATGTTAAAGATTACCTGACAATCCCTCTGCCTACACAAGTATGCTTCTTTTATTCTGTTTCAGCAATTCATGTTATCAATATTCACCAAAGAACAAAGAGCTGGAATTTGCAAAGTTTCACTTTCGAATGTATCTTTAAAAGTACATTTAAAAGAATATAGAGAGGAATGTATGCATAACTACAAAGAGCCACAGACATTTCTACTTCTACGGATTCATTTACTTCAACAATAAATTATCACTTCAGCAACAATAACAAAGACCTTTTCGAGATCTGAACAATATCTGAATTTGAACTGTTTGATACTCTTTTACATAAGTACATTTACCTCATACACATGTACAAAAGGCAAGTTTAGGCCATATCAAAGTAATGCTAGAAGTTTGGTAATATAAAGTCTAAAGGGACCTCTCAATATCTATCACAATGCAGTATACACTTTTGACTTTTTAAAGAGAAGCTCGAGTTCTGGGAGAGGAGAAATGGAGAAAAATACTGGTAATTTTAGGAAGGTTATAATCATTTTGATGTCAGTTTGGAAGAGTATCGCAATAGAAATATCCCTTGAGGGCTGCTTTTCATATGCCCTCATATACAAAATATAAATGAACCTTTCCCAATTGCTCTGAAACAGTTTCTCTCAAGAGGAATCACAGGACCAGGTCCCCGTTTCATAAAACTTGTTCAGTAACAACTGCCACATTTCTATGACAAATTTGCTCTCAGCCAATCAGATGCAAGGATTTCAGTAGCTTATAACAGTTATTGCAAGTTGTTATTGAAAACAAGTTTCTCTCAAGAAGAATCACAGGACCAGGGCCCCGTTTCATAAAACTTGCTATCAGTAACAACTGCCACATTTCTATGACAAATTTGCTCTCAGCCAATCAGATGCAAGGATTTCAGTAGCTTATAACAGTTATTGCAACTTGTTATTGAAAACAAGTTTTATGAAACGGGGGCCAGAACTCAAAGTTTTTCTTAAAGCTTGTTGGAGTTACTACATGTTCCATTTCTGCCAAATCATAAAGATCAAGGTTGCAGCGCGGGGACTTCTTCAGCAAGGCATTGAAAAGATTTCTCACAAAATTGGAAGACAAATTTATACTGCAAGCAGCGAATCATCAAGCTACAAAAATATCAAAAAGTGTCTGGATGATCTAAATGAAATTCAATACACTACTACATGAATAAGCTTCCAAACACGATAGAAAATTTGTTCGCTTGTATTACCTGTACTAGTTTCAAAGACTACTATACTAGTATGTACGTTGCAAATCATCTAGATAAGCTACATCTGTATTATTGTTCTTATGTTTGCACAAAGGTATAAATACATTGGCAGAATATACAATATATTTCATCTTACGATTTCACTTTAAAGATAAATATCTTTAATGCATCTTAAATATCAAACCAGAAAAACAGTATGCATATTTGTTCTTTGTAGAAACTCATGACAAAGAGGAAAATTGCGTAATGCTGTCATAATATATAAACTATTTCACTGTGCTCATCATCTTTCACCTCACATTCAAGCTTCTTTACATCATTCTTCTCATATTTCCATTTTGTTCTATTTCTCTGTCAGGTTTGCCCTACCTGACGAAAGGTAGCAAGTGACAAAAGCGACATTTCCTGTAACAGAGCAAAATGTATTCGTCATTTACACGTCAATGCAATACCATGATGTCTTGCCCAACATATCTCTCAGCACGATGAGCGTTCATGCATAAAATTTGGCCTGGAAGAAGACCACACCAAGGAAAATATTATTCACTCAAATTTTGTCGATATGTCACTTGCTTCCTTTTGTCAAAGCAGGGCAGCCAGTGTGTCCAACCACCACTTTAAGTTTATAGTCTCCATAATACGAGGCAAATATACAGACCAAGACAGAGTTACATACATTTACAAACATTTACACCAACAAATACGAAACTGCATGACTTTGTAATACCTGAACATTTTTCCACACTCGACAAAACTCATATCATTGCAGCTTGCTTCAACAGGCAGATGCTGTGGATAATTTCTTTGCTTTATTAATACATATATATTCCATCTTGATCTCAACCACTCATGGAAGAAGAAATGTTTCTGTCAGGAAGGAGTCTCGTCCATTACATGAAAACTTGATGGCAACATCATCTGTTGTGCAAACGACATGATGACAATAACATGTACATCTGATGGAAGCATTCTAATTTATTTCACCAGATGGCCTTGTCAAAGTTTGATGGCCATATCATGTGTTCTGAAAATGTCATGGCGACAACAACACAGAAGTCTCTGTATGGAAGCAACCTTGTTCATATCCCCAGACAGTTTGAATGGCCATCGTCTGCAGTTACTGCAAGCACGACAGAGAAAGTTGCATCCTTTTATGTACTATTATGTGGAAGAAGCTTCACTACATCATAAGTTCAAAGGTCACTGTCACGTGGACAAACGTCACGGTGAAATTGGCACTCCTTGAGGCGTGACGTTCTCATAGATGAGCGCTTCTTTCTCTGGACACTCCTCTGCCGCCCTGTTCGAGTCGACGTTGTTCTCATTGTCCTTCATTTTCTTGAAGTCCAGGGATGCGTAGATGGTCGCTTCCTCCGTTCTGATCGGTGGTTTACCTTCTGGGTGCTTGGTGGTGTGTGCCACCTCAGCATAAATTAAACCATCTTCGTTTACCTATACAGAAAGAAACATACCACCGACAGCAACAGAGTTTAAACATTTACAAACATAAATAATGTACAACATACATGATTCTTCAAAGCATAGATGTTCACACAAAGCATGGGGCTCTACTGGGAAAAAATGCCCTGCAAATACTGAGGGGAAATTGTCATTGACAAGGGCTTCATCAAGGGTAAAGAATGTATGCCAGTACGTACTTTCAACTAGCAAAATTGCAGTTTATGGTCCTCATAAAACAAATGGGATACTCCAAGACCAGGGACTGTTTCATACAGCTGTTCGTGAGTTTACGAATGACTTTACGAATGAATTGAATATGGCAAGCCAAATGTGATTCTCAATCATTACAAATAATCAGCTAAAGGTGAAATATGCAGATGTGAAGTAACATTTCTATTGTTTACAAACATTTTTATTGCAAAGCATATTTTTGGCCACAATGTAATTGGGATTATGGGAAAGCAGTCAGGCTTTGTTAAAACGTCAGGAAGCTTTATGAACAGCTAACATGAAACATCCCTGTTCGCTCAAACGCGAACACAAATATGCCATTAAGAGCTCTGCAAACGTAAAAAATTTACTTGAACCACTACAGATTACAAGTACTGTAGGAATTAACTCACTCGATAAGGAAGTATTAATGCAAACAGTGCATCATTTTTCATACTTGCAGAAATAACCTGAAAAATTCTGTTTAAAAAAATTACAAAAAATAAAAATAACAAGAAAACAGCGAAAATGGTCAAAATCCTCCTTGGTGAAAACACATCAAACACTTTGCTTCCTCTTGTTTCCTCTTCATTCCATTATTCTTTAAAGCATGCTGCTTCACTTAGGCGTTTCATATTTATGTTGTTGTGCGAAAGAAGCATCCAGAACACAAAATACAGAAGTGTAAAACTCAAAATGTCTATTTTGACATACTGGAAAAGAATTTTAGCAAAGATCCTGCCACAAGAAGATATCAATATAGTATATCAATTTACAAGGTCTCTTTGCTACCCATGAAATTATCAATCATTGTTTGAATATTTGATTTTCAATCATTTTCCATTTTGCGTTCCGGACGTGTTCTTACCCACAACGACATAGAGATAAGATGCCTTTATTTACACCGGTTATTCTTACAATTCTGCCCTCGTGCTGTGATTTTCTGAAGTCCTCCTTGGCTACGTCATCATACACTGGATTATCTGCAGGGCAGAAGGACAATAGGGCAAAATATTAAATAATTCATATGGCTGATTAATTTTCTACAGGCTTTCAAAGGAGCGAGGAGGCGCTGTGGCTCAGTCGTAGAGCAGTGGTTTCGCAACTGGGAGTACCCGGTTTCGAAACCAAGTGGATGCCCTACTGCCCACTGGTGAGGTATTAATCCTCATTACCAAGTCCTTTGGAGGGACTTAAGGCTGTCGGTCCCCTGGTTGCTTACTAACAAGCATATTTGCCAAAGTAGGGGTTGAGGCCTCGGTGACATTCAATCGTTAAAGATAACAAAATTGAATGTGCATAAACAATGTGCCTATAATGAATGAAAAGAGAGGATAGAGAGAAGCCAAATGAAAAAAGTTCCATCAAAATCAGTTACAAAATGAGAAAGTTATGAAAGTTTGAAAAGCCTTCATTTACTTTCTATGGCTATCCTCAAATTGGCAATGTTGCTTCAAAATGGCAGGTTTTTGTGGACAACTCTTAATATGTTTTTTACACACAAATTGTATGTTTTCTCCATTATCTCTTGAGGTGCAAACTTTAGCTTAAGATATATCATGGGAAAATGTATTTGACACAACATATGTTCAGTTCACAAAAAGACAAGCAGCATCTTTAGAGATAATGGAGAAAATATGAAATTTTGTAACTATCTCATTTCGTAACCTATTTTGATGGAAAATTTTTTTTCAATTGCTTCTCTCTATCCTCTCTTTTCATCAGAATTGATTTTTCCCCAGGGTTTTGGTTCCCTTCAAGCGATAAATTTGGTGGGTTTCTGTCAAGCAAGCATGATGGACACAGCCTACGTAATTCTTCTGAATCAAAGTCACATCAAAGGAGCAAAATCATCGATAGCCAATTGAATTCATACACAAAAGGGAGGCTCATTAGCACATATCCAGATAAGGTCTGACCTACAATGTACCATATTGAGTTTCTATTCATTTTTCACATTAAGAAATGCTTGCCCAATTGGTTAAATAATTTACAGGTATGGTTATCATCTCATTTATCAATCAAATGTGTCTGAGGCCTGAGCGGTGATTGCAAGATTCTAACCAAAAAAAATAATCAAAAATAATCAATTAAAACTAAATGAAATACAATCAAATGAACATAGGCTGGAGCAACAGTGTACTTTGCAAAGGCATTTACCCATGCCAAGAACAGACCAAATGCTATTATACTGGTAGGTCTATTGGTTGATTTCATTTAAACCAACATGTGTTTGCTTTGGGGGGGGGGGGGGTGGACACTTGGATTACTTAACCCATAGCATACGGAAACTGAGTGGTCCCTGTATTAAGTCAATGGGATATTGAGAATTCAGTAGTCAGCAGGTTTACATCCAGCAGAGAGCAAAGATCACACTAAACCAAGGGCAGCATTCCTATCCCAGGGGCAATGTGAGGGCACAGTGCAAAGGAAATCATGCAGTAATGCAATCCTTGAAAAAACACACAAGCAAGATTGGTTGATAGTGGCATCTCTTGTATGTCTGTGATCACACTAATCATTTTATGGATTTGAATTTCAGTCAGCAACCGAGGCCACCAAATTTCATCTCCTTCAATGAGGCCCTTCCCAGTAAAACATAAAAGAACTCACTCCAATAGACCAGTTTACTGACTGTATCCACATTTCTCTCCAGAACCCTTGGTTAGCAACTCTTCAGTTCACCTGTTATGCAAAATGGCATCTGAATTGATGGAATCCAGTTTGCATACATTACTTGTTGCCAAGTCAGACAAGTCTCAGGCAAGCTTCTTAGTTTTCAGGGGAAACTTTGGATGGACTACTATGCATAAAATCGGCAAACCGGTCTATTAATCGCCTATTTTCTACAAGCCTTCAAACTTTAAAAATTTGCCAAAAAGTTCGTACTTGACCAATCAGGCTCATCCCACTTATACTGTCCCAGAGTACACTGTATTTTTAGTGTTCAATATACTAGGCATGTGCTGAAAATTGCCGCAGCAAAGAGTTGAACCCAGACCATAGTTTTTGACAAATCCACTAGACCCCAACATATCTGTATTTCTAATGGTAAAGTACATGTTTATTCATAGTTTGTTCATGAATCCTATACCATGCATTTTCTAATACGTCTTCTTTAATATCCTCTACTAATTTCCCCAATCTTGTAACTGTACAAAGGAACTCCAGAACCACTATACTCATGTCTTTTAGACCATTAATGTTCTGGACAATTCTCCTCCTTCTCCTATTCTCACATGAAATCGGGGCCATATATATCTTTTACAAGCTGCTTACCTTAAAAGTGCATGCATAAACTTAAAGCATAAACACAACTAGATGAATCCTCGACCGCGTGCGGTCGAAATTTATGCATCCGCCATTGCCAGATTGGAAATATATATGGCACATTCAAGTTGATTTTTTAATTTTCATGTATACAATGACATCTTTGACCTTGACCTTTGACCTTGTGACCCCAAAATCTAATGAGACCATTATGAGACTTTTCATATGCATATATGTGCCAAGTCTGAAGCTGCTCCGTCAAATGGTTATCACGAGAACGGACCATTTCTATGTACATAATTACCTCCATGACCTTTGACCTTTGACTTTGAGATCCTAAAATCTAGTCAGATCATTGTCCCTCCCATATACATACATCAGCCAAGTTTGAAGTTGATCCGTCAAATGGTTGAGTTATCGAAACAAACCATTTTATCTACATAATGACCTCTATGACCTTTGACCTTGAGACCCCAAAATCTAATCAGATCATTGTCCCTCCCATATGCATACATCAGCCAAGTTTGAAGTTGATCCATCAAACAGTTCTTAAGTTATTGTGAGAACGAAAACGGGACAGACGGACGGACGGACGACCCGAAAACATAATGCCTACGGCAACCACCTACGGTGGGCGGAGGCATAAAAATGTTGTCAGGAAAGTCTAAGCTATTTTCATCCCATACATTAACAACCATAAAACAATATTTTTAAATCCATTCATGATCACTATTCCATAATAAAATTCTATTGTACTTGGTATAACATCTGAAACATGCAATGGACTTGCCCAGTGACATATACATTTTTACAAAATAACAAATAAACATCCACATGTGCATGCTTAGGCATGTATCAATCCATTCTGGGGGGTGTTTCATAGAGCTGTTCGTAAAGTTACGCATGACTTCACGAACGACTTGAATATGGAGTGCCAAATGGGATGCCCAAAGTTTTTCTTGAAGTTTTAACAATGTGTAAATACATTTTCTATAGTCTCAATCGAAATGTGGCAAAAAAAATATAATTCGCAATAATTTTTTTTTTTTTAAATAGCAATGTTAATCTACATCATTGTAGATTGCTCCTTTAGCTGGTGCAATCTATAATGACTGAGAATCACATTTGGCTTGCCATATTCAAGTTGTTTGTAAAGTCATTTGTAACTCTACAAACAGCTTTATGAAACACCTCCCAGGTCATGCAAGCTTTACTGTCACTATCATCTTGTGAAAGTTCCTTTTCAAAAACAAACTTTGTTCATCCATTCAGGACAGAACTGACATTGTGTGGTCTGGCCCAATACCTTTTTGAGGCAGAGCATTAAAAACACATATGCAATACTTGAGCAGAAACAGCAAAAATATCTACGCATACTATGCCCATCCAGGCAGTATTTCTCGTTTGGTGCTAAATTTTTCCTTACGGGAAATTAGCATTTAAATCCTTAGAATGGCAATGTGAAGGAATGTTCAAAATCACTGCTTTTCCATACAAACTGACCATGTTTTAATTCCTCAACATACTTTCTGTCAATTTATGATCATTTCAGATACATGCCTTTTTATACGAAATGTAGCAAAACATGTAACAGGAAAATACTCATGCTGCCAATTTGAAGGAGTAAATCTGCTGAAATAAGGCTTCAAATAATTCCTGTCCTAAAATGGTCAATCCTGGATGAACAATGAACCATCTTTATAAATTGATGGCTTCCCATACAATCTATGATTTATTCTTGCTGTCTTTGTTTTAAAAACGAGAGCAATGCCACCACATTTGCATGCTAAACCATATACGTGTAGGGTATGCGCATTCTAAGTATTTGTGCAACACATAAAACAGGCAAACGATTTCCCGTGCAAGACAAGAGACCACAAGCAGCACTAATATATGAATCAAAACACTGCATTATTACATAATCAGCTTGCACAAGCGAAACAAGACAATGCACATCTACTCTGATGATAAGAAGAAAAGGGAGGGGACCGGGGCATGAAACTGAGATCACAAGTTGGCCGAAGAGAGTCTAAATGAAAGGGGAGGGGGAGTGGGGAGGGGGCATGAAGTGGGAAGTGAGGTATACATGTAAAGTGCTACATCAAATAAGCTTGTGCATCACTGCATGGTGAGGTGCATTTGTGCATAAGCAAATTTGGAGATGGTACACATACTGTGACTTTAATAACTTTAACGTATCAAATACGGATGATTTATTCATTTATGACAGGCCTTTCATTAAGTTTATTTAAACTACCTCCCTGGATTTGGGCTAATGAGCTTGATGATCATCCCAAGATTTCATAATCACCAAGGGGAAGGTGTATTCCAAAGTCTTTGAGAACCTTCCTTTTCTCTGACCTGGGCCCTCTGCACATAAGAAGTGGCGATTATATGCAGCTAAAAAAATCAAACGCAACTTGATTTTCACCCAATCAGGATTGAGTATTTTGGACGTGCGTTTAAGTTTTTGAGTTGCGTTTAATCGCAACTTTTTATGCAAGAGGGCCCTGTTGTCAGTAGATTCTACACTGCAGAGGAATACCGTACTATAGGTGCTAGACACCTTTGAACCACTGGACACGACATGCTACGCGCTACACTTAGTTAGATTTGCATCATGTGATGTGCATAAAATTTGTTATATTGCACAATTGTGCACTATAACTACCCTTTTTTGCGTGGTTAGGCCCGTGCAGAAGTGTATGGGACTGCGCATACCCATTGTTACCATTGTTTTTAGCTGCACACTTTTGAGCAAGGCTAGGAAACCTAAATGTAAGCGAGAAAGCCCGACCCAAATACTCTTTAAAATCTGGCACACTAAAACTGAGGTCAGGGGGTCTATTTACTATAACAAATAGTGCATGTTCTATTGATGCACCATTACTGGACTACATGAACTCCAAATACTAAGTTATTCCTCATGCAAGGCCTCCGGCTTTGGTAAAACAAAACCGCACTTGTGATAATTTAGTATTTTTCATGCACATAATCCAATATAGTACATGATAGGCCATGCACTATTTATATATAGTGTAATAATGCCCAAGTTATCACAGGCTTAATACTCAACGGTTTGAAAACTGTGGCTCACTATCTTCTACAGAATACCAAATAAATTGTGATAGTACACAATTATGCTTCTGTTACATTTTACAACCTTAAACATGTACTCCCTAGTGGAGGCCATCAGGAAAATCTAAAATTCAAAGCAATTTTTTGTAGAAGTGGTAATAATTGATTACTGACTGGTACACAGAGAGAAAGGAAAACACCTTGGTGCATAAGAAGGAACATTCTTTTTTTTTTTTAATGGACATAAATAATAAGCAATTTTAAAGCATCAATGTTTATTTTAAGTTTTCTATTTCTTGTGAATGTTCTATTTCAAAAACAAACTTCAGTAACTAAAATAATGTTTGGTATAGCAGAATCAGAGAATAGTGTTAAAAGCACACATACTTCAACTTGTACCCAGCAGAGTGTACCGCAGGATTAATTTCTGCCATCTCTTCATTCTTGCTTTATACTCTAATGCATGCAAGGCTAAAACTTCAGCATATGTGTGGGTCTTAGCTTTATTCTCTGCACACTGGGTAATAAATGTTTCATGACATTCTGGGCACAACACGTTCAATATGACATGGTATTCCAATAACGCGCCTGTTCATATGATCTGCATGCCACAGAGCACCACTCTGTATGCTGATGTCCCTGTTTGCGATATCACTTGTGTGCCAGTGCTTTTCTTTCTCTGCATGTATGAGTTAACCCTTAACTTGCCACATTCATGCTCACGAGTTCACGATAGACTGCTAAGTTCAGGTACACCCATGTATACACTCTGCCATTTTCATGTAGCCTTGCAATTGTAAAACTGCAGTTGAGTGTTTACTGATTGTCCTAGCGTACTAGCTTCATTTTAATGATTAAAAACAGAACAATACAGCTCTAAAGATGTGTACGCATCAGTCTTTTACTTCTCGCATTTTTTTTTCACAGGTTACATTGGCATTTTTGGCAACACCTTGAAATTTCTTTTCTTTCTAATTTGGCATACATGTGTATTAAAATGAGGCACAATGAGGTTTAGTTGCTAGCACTGGGCATGGCATACTCTACTGGCATGTTAAGGGTTGCTAGTCTGATTAGTAGTTACCATACAGAAGGCTAGTGAAAGTGTTGAAGAGGAGCTGGTGACACGTACATGCATAATACCCACCACTAAGGAAAGACCTAGCCTGGCCGTTTGTTGGTTGACCCTCGGGTCCCGATCTAATAAGAACAGAAAATCAACATGATTAGTTGAATTCATAGAGCTCTCAATACCACTAAAGAAAGACCTAGCCTGGCCGTTTGTTGGCCGACCCTCAGGTCCCAATCTGATAAGAACAGAAAAGTCAACACGATTAGATGAATTTGTAGCTCTCAATACCACTAAAGAAAGACCTAGCCTGGCCGTTTGTTGGCAGACCCTCAGAACCAGATCTAACAGGAACAGAAAAATCAACAAGACTAGTTGAATTCACCAAGCTTATTATTAGCGCTGACTCTCAGGTCCAGACGATCGCTCCCCGATGGATCCCCGTACAACAATCACAACACTTCATTACACTTACCGC
>CM057162.1:11875873-11916299 GCA_029962745.1 Echinometra lucunter
AAAATACAGGTAATAAAGAATCAATGTCAGAACTTTCAAAAATCCCATTTTCATGGGAAAAATCCTATTGTCATATTCCCTCCAAAAAATCCTTCTACTTGGCAGCCCTGGAAATGGGGCAGGGAAAGAGACAGTCATTAAGGACAAAGGGAAAAGGAAAGTGTAAAATCGGGATGCAAGATGAACATAGGAGAGAGAGAAAGACACAAAGAAAATAAAGTACAAGATGATCAGTGAACAAAACCTGTACAAATAGTGAAATTAAATTCCAATTTTCCAATACTTACGTGCAGTAGATACTCGGATCTCATTGCTTTCAGAGCTTTTACCATTGGTGTTCTCAGCACAGACCGAGATAGAATACCAGCTAAAAGCTTCTAGGTCCTCTAATAAATATTTAGGCTCCTTGATACCTAGTGGAAATAAAACAATGCAATTTCACATTAAATGAAAAAATCAAATCTTTCATACATTTATTCGGTGCCACTGCGAAAATAGTTCCACGAAAGTTCCAAGATATTATCGAATTGTAGTAACATGGAGCAAACATACAGAAACACGGAAATAAAAAGCTAATCTAAAATTTCTAAGACCATTAATCATGGCTCGACGCTACCAAGAGCCCAGGGCCGGTATTCAATTCAATACTTGGATTAAGTAAAACTTTTACTAGGTATTTTGCTTAGCTAAGAAATTTGCTCAAATCATATTGAATTCAATACCCTGAATTTTACTTTAGTTTTAAAGCCAACTTTAAGCCAAAATCCATACTGATATGCATTGTGACTTGATATTTTCAATGCGTAATTAACTTGTCGCATCAAATGCTCTCGAATACGCTATGATATAATTCTGCGCAGTTCATGATGACTGCGTATAAAAACCTACGCCTGCCAGTCAAGGCCTCCACAATAATTGGCTGCTGGTCCACTAGCAGGCCTCCCCTGTGAAGGGCAGTAGCATGAAAAATCGGCTCAAAGTCACAAAAGAACATTAAACCATGTGGAGGTTGAAACCCCCTCATAGGTTTTTTTCAAGCATCAGAATCCAGTCCAATTATGTGTTTTCTTTCAGTGCATGCACAGGCAATGTACGCTTCCATGTATTTTAGTACTCTTAAGCCCAGTGCACACCTTAGATCCGACTGACTCACTACTGGTCCACGAATGAGTGAGAGGAGGTGAGTCGTGGGGCAGTCGTAAGCCTCGACACCGCACACCTTGCGATTCCAGACCAATCCGACTACTCTGACGTCATATCAATACTGCTGTCTGATTGGCTGGAAGATGGATTGAACCTGCGATCTCTTGCGAGCCAGTCGTGAAGATTCGACATGTCAAATCCTTCTGACTGCCCTTCCGACTGGCCTCTGACTGGTCTACGACTCAGCACTGACCAGAGCTGTGATGTCACATCTCCTCTCACTCAATCGTGGACCAGTTGTGAGCGAGTCGGATCGTAAGGTGCGCGCTGGGCTTAATGGAGGTTTCAACCCAAGTTACCCATGGTTTAAACCCTCCTTGGTGAATGTGGGCCAATGTGTCTCCCTGACGAAATGTCCACTCTATTTCACATTCACTTCATGATTATTTATACAGAAATGTAGTGCAACCTACCCTTACTTAACATCTCATTGTCTGAATGAGCCGTAACACTCACCAAATATTTTCTTGCAGTCCAGCTGGGTGTCATTCAGACAGAAGGTTATAACAAAGGATTGTTCCACTCCACCATCAAAGCCAGGCTGCCATGAAACCATCAAGGAATGAGCCTTAGTCTGGCTGGCATCAATCCTGAGTGATGTGGGAGGGTCTGGTTTGGCTGTTTTTAATGAAAAATTGTTTGCCTTTAGTATTCATTATGCAACTGAAACTGACCATTAATGACATCTATATTTTGTTTCATACTACAAAAATACACAGGACATGAAAATATATACATGTATACTGAGCGATTTGGCTTTACTTTTTTTTCACCATTCCACAAAGGGAATAAAATGAAAGTGAAAAGAAAAATAAACACTGAAACTGAAAGTAAAACTGCTTCAACAACATCCTGCAGGTTCAAATATGGGGGGTGTTTCACAGAGACGAAGACTGACTGAAATCGCACTTAACTATAGTTGGCCATTCATGCCCCTTTTGTTTTCAACACGGGTCTCTCATAGGATTTGAAAATTGTGGTCACAAATCTGCAGAATTGACACGTTTTTTATAGTTCACTGACGAAGAAAACAAAAAAGGTGAATTCTCCAAATTTGTGCCCATGAATTTCACATCCCTTGAGAGACCGATAGTGAAAACAAACTATGACATGAATGGCTGGTTATAGTTAAAGTGATTACACAATGGTAAAAAAAAAATTGATATGTGATCGAGAATAGAATTCTAAGAAAAATTGCATTAAAAATATGAAGATTTTCAATCGAAATCAATGCATTTTGGCTAATTTTCTCATAAAAAGTCAAGAGCTGACCAAAAAATTTGAGTATGAGGTATGACGTAAAAGTGGGTACCCAGCTTCGTGCATTGCAGTTGTGCTGCGCACTGGACTGTACAATATGTATTATACCATGCGCGCATTTTGCTAGAAGGGCGCGACAAGGTACCCACTTTGACGTCATTTTGACGTAAAAGTGGGTACCCAGTTGAAACTGGGTCACAGCTGAGGGGTCAAAAATATCCTGAAATCTTACCACGTTTGGGGGTTTTCTTGGCAACACAACTTTTTAAAAAACTTTAGGCAGATGATTCTCTGCTCATAAAATCATGCTCTTTTAAATGAGCTAACATTGTTTCAGCATCGGGTACCCCCTTTAAGTGTGATTTTGAGTCGGTCTTAGTCTTTGTGAAACACCCCCCTGGTTTCAAAATCATCTTGGATCACATATCATATCACATATTATTTTGATACTCTTTTAAGTTGTTTTAATATCAAACAAGTCCAAAATGTGGCAAATCATATATCGCCTACTAATTTTCAACATGTGGCAAATGATGCAAAAGAATATGCCATATCAGAACAGACGGGGAATCCAAAATGTTGGTATCGTTAATGTTTGATATGTTATCGATATGTCACTGAAAAATCTCTGTTCACATTTAACATCTTCTGGTACCAATCACAACAACAGTAGATTCGATTCCAGGAAATTTGTTTCTTAAAGTTCATTCAGATAAGCAGCGGCAAAACACTTTTAAAAAAAGACTGCAGGTTTTGTTTAGCTTACTGCCAGTCATATTTCAGTATCTAACAGTACAACACACAGATGAAGTTAAGTATGCAAATACCACCTTTGTTGCACCACTTGTATTGAATCCATTCACTTTGTACCAAAAAAAATAAATAAATAAAAATCCTGTGCATTTTATTTTCTTTATATTTGTAAAACAGTTTATCTCTCCATGTGTGAGCCTAAACACTGGTCCATGATTTAGTCCCGAAAATTGCTTCTTGTAATTCTCCTAGTGTCAATGCAAATTCAATAACAGACCTACTTGCAAAAACAAAAAAAATTTTAAAAAATAAAAAAAACAATAAAAACCCATTTCTTTCTTTAAAAAAGCAGTTTACCTCTGCGTATATGAAAAATGCCATTCTTGAAATTTTGGTTCAAACTGTCGTTCCAACACAGGTGCTTGAGGTTTGGGTAATTTCTGAGCAAGTTCACATTGAACTGATTAAGATATCAACATGCAATTACTTAAAGACATTCAGTCGTGGGCTTTCATGGGGAATGGATCATAATTTGCTGACACCAGACGTTGTGAAAAGCACTGCAAATACCAGTAATGGAGCTACATTCCTGGAGCACAGCAAAACTAGCTGTCCCACCATAAACATTCTTCTGCCTGCTTCGGGCATTCTCTGGCCAGGGAAACAAGTGAGATAATGACTTTGCCATTATGAGGCAAAGGGTGGAATATACAGAGCATTACATAAGGTCTGTTGATCATAAAACTCATAGTGATGGACAACACCTGTTGCTGGGTAAGCTCCCATGGTGTCAAGTTCCCCATGAAAGCCTATGACAGAGCGTCTTTAATAGGTTATAAATGCATAGTCAACTGCCTGGGTAACCATCACCACAAGGCCATATCACAGTTACTGATCAGACTTACATGTGCCACTTAAATTAATGACAGTTTTATCCATTCCTTTTGCGCTTTGTGCTGTGCATGTGTAGTTGCCATGGTCGATATCAGGCTGAACATCCATGATATTCAGCGTACTTGTCACAACACTCTCGTAATCACTGTTGACTTCAGTATTCACCACCAAGGTACGATCCCAGAGTGCTGCAGAATGGTTGCCCATGCGTTCCCAAGTGACCTGAGGGGTGGGATTGCCCTTGACGATACAGGTTAGAGAGGTGTTCTTGCCCTCGTTGGCAGTTGTTCGGTTGTTGGCCTTGTTCTGAATGGTGGGCGGAACTGAATGTGAAAAGTATAAAATGAATTCATCACTTTGAACGATTTTATATAGGCAGGATTGAAATCACCCTCTACTTGGGTCACCAAAGCTCTGATTCTGATCACATTTTGACATTAATGGGCAAGTTACAGCTTCCTTAAAAATCAGTAAACCAATTTGGTATCCTTTGTCTAGCAATTATCACAGCGATTTCCATCAAAATCCAAATTCTTGCAAGACAGGCGCTACAAACCAAAGGCATTGCCCTAAAACATAAGAAAAATATCAAATTAAACATTTTTAACACCATGAGCTAAACCCAAGCTTGCTTTGAACAAGCAAGGATCAGAGAGCAAATGACCCTCTAAAATAAAAAATGAATTCCAAATTCTAAAATTCCATCACTATAATGAGCTGGAAATTAAACATTTATTTCGCACACTATGAAAAGAAGTATGTCAGGCTCATCTTTACAAGGGGTTGTGAGTTACTGCATTGAACTGCACTGAATTGAATTGACTTGGAGTAGCTTACAAATGTATCACAAATTTACAAATAGAAATGAAAATACAACATAAAAAAATACATGTTACAATAGAAAAATGGCATGTTTTGTAAATGTACAGTATCATAAATTGAGGTCAAATAATGTGAATGTACTGTACATGCATTTCATTTGATACATATTTTAAACTTAACTCGTGAGAATGATTTTTCTAAAAATGGAAGGTTGATTATACACCAAGTACTGAAAAGGGTTCAACTGAAAATTTATATTTACAAACTATCAGAATTGTTTTCAGTGTATAAAAGACTGATTTGAGCTGATTTGTGAGTAACGCCACCACCAAGCAGTCATATACGCCATCGACTTACAATGCACAATGAGTTGATAATCCCTACTGCTCCTGGGAGGAATGTTGTTATTAGCGATGCATCTGTACATGCCTGCATGGTTCCTCCTCACCTCCAGAAACCTCAGCCGCTGCGAGCCATCCTCCTGAGTAAGCTGGTCCAGCATCAGGCCTTCGTTGCCAACCTTTACCCAGGTCAGGGCAGGCCTGGGGTTGCCTTCGGCCCGACAGGTGAACTCCAGGTTGGCGGTGCCCTCAGAGATAAAGTTGCCTGGTAGGGTTGGGGAGACATCTGGCATCTCAGGGGCATCTGAGAGATATTAGTAAAGGCATTTGTACGGAAACCTGTATATAAAGACCATTCCTAGGAGACAGATAAAGTGGTCTTTATAGGCAGTTGTCTTTATGTACATTAGCAGATTCCTGCAATAATGCTTTCTCCAAGAAGCTCTGTTCAAGGGACCCCCCCCCCCCCCCCCCCTTATAAACATGCAACCTTTTAATGGTTGATTGGTTATTTTACCTGAAAGCATATGTATGCTTGTTAGTAAGCAACTAGGGGACGGAAGGTTTCCTCCCTTGGTAACGAAGATTAATAATTTGTAACAATTTTTTTTTTTCGTCATTCACCCCAGTGTTCAATTAATTCCTTACCAAAGGGCATTAGAGCATCCATTTGGTTTTGAACCAGGTGCTCCTGGTTATGAGTCCACTGCTCTACCACTAAGCCACAGCACCTCCTCTATGCAGGTGGCCACTACAGCAGGTTTTACATTATGCATGTATTTACATGACATCCATACCATGAACTGGATGGCTGCCACAGCCATACAAACAAAGCCAACATTCATGATCAATATTCATGACTATCCAATGCTTTGGGAATTCCTCCTTTTTTCTTTTCATTTTCCATGACTGTTGGAACCCTGCTAAAAGTATACCTTCATACTCACATTTGACATTAGGAATGCAAGGTTCTGAGCAGACCGTGGAATCACAGGAAGGACTGACGGTGGTACAGCACCTAAAGCTCTGTTCATAGTCGTCCTTGGTGAAGTTTCTCATGTAACTCAGCGCGGTCCGTGTTCCGAGCGGGTCGCCGCTTTCTTCAAAGTGGGTTTGTAAGGCACTCGGCTCGCTGATTATGTCAACACCTAGCAAAATGCAACCATGACAAATAGATGCTTTTATAATAACGTTTAGTTTAACAAACAGGAACAATTAAAGACAAATTTACAACTAAAAGACAAAAAAAGCCCCTAAAAATATGATTAATAATCAGAATACTAGTGTAAACTTTATATAGAGCACACACACTATCCAAGGATGCTCATGGTGTTAACCTAGCAACAGTTCTCTAAAATACAAATATACTACAGGTTTATTTTGAAGAAAGGAGAAAGTATTAGTTATACAAACAGATTAAATTCATCAAAATATTTGCATCACCCAGTTCCACACGGTGAGCATTAAGACAGAGCTCTACACTGACAAGCCCCTGGGACACTTGAGCCAAAAAAAAAAACAAAAAAAAATGGTCTGGAAACCCAAATCTACACATTTTTACATACGCTCAATGTGAACAAACCCTAAAATTTCAGGTCAGACCCTCTCTGAAAAAGTTAGTGTGGGGCCCTGATAAAAGAGAAGCTTTTACTAGATAACAAAGCCAACACAGGAGGCAACCAAGTGTTAAAGGCATTGGCTAACATTGTTATGATTTTAAAAAAATCTTGTTTTGTTACTTGAAAATGGGATAAACATAAGGGTTACAGTGTAAAAATACCAGTCTGAAAGTTTCAAAGTATAATATCCACAGGAAGTATTTTTAAATATCAAAAATGTGAACCAAAGTTTGAAAAATATACGATGGTCGGTTGCACAGAAAAGACACAAGTAGTGCGCATGCGCGTATGACTCACCTTACCGTACTGAGTGTAATGGCGTATCACGCGGCGGGAGGCACATAACGGCATTTTCAAATGCAAGCAAATAGAAGTACTCATACACATGTTTCATCTTAGTTTGATAATTTTTTTAAATCAGCTACTCACAAAGTTAGCCATTCCCTTTAACTTGCAAGGAAATTTATGCTCAAGAGTCGATTAACCTACATGTACTCATTACCTTCTCGAGTATTCAAAATTCTTTTGATATTTTGAATTCACAAAGTAAATCCCATAACAGATATTAAAAGCAAAAGTCCCCTCCCCGTTAAGGAAAGATTACACTCATTATTGCTCTATATTGCTCTATAGTCACTACAAAGTGTTTCTCTTTTGACATTGAAATAAGTTTCCCTATTGTATGAAAACTTTTGTTTTGTGAAAATGAGTTGAATTATTGCCACTCAAGTCAAGTGTGATACAGATATAAACAGCTTATAGGAATTATGAAGTACTTGATAACCACTAAACTCTACATAGTGGTTTTTATAGCAGTGTCATATTGAAACAATGAAACTTCTGGAGTGGACTTTCCCTTTAAGATCATCAGTTTTGCAAACTGATATGGGTCTGTTCAAGAACCCTTGGACAAGTGTACTCTAAAATCACTTTATTTTTAATGACTTAAACTTTCATTAATGTTCCCCTTTTAATACTTTAACCTTGAATACTAGGACTGAGATGTACACATACATATACTTAGGCCGGGGTCTGGAAAATGCTTGTTATACTGAAGTCAAATCGTGCTCAATGTGTTAATTAGCAATACCTCTTGAAAGAAGCAACATTTAAAAATTAAATTCTGGATACAGCATAAAAGCATATATGTAGAAGCTCACAGAGAAGAATATTTGGTGATCAGAGGCTCTAAATAATAGAATGACATTTTCTAGGAATTTTATCTTTAGCATGGAATCCTCACATCATGGAATATCTTCTCGAAGCCTCTCAGAAGCAATACATCGGTGGGCTGTTAACCCATAGCAGTACAGAGCTTTCTTGAGGTCTAAATTAATCATCTTCAATCCTCAAATTGGCAATACAAATCATTTTTTTCCATGTTTACATAACTTGAAAAAAATAAATATGGATACAAAATGAAATATAGTTGTAAAATTGAATCAGAAATTGCCAATTTGAACACAGAAATAGTGATTATATATTATTCGCTGCATTGCCAATTTAAAGAGTTTAATGATTAGTTACACTTAAACTGCTCTAATTCGAGAATGCCACACCATACAGTAATGGGAATGGGCTCAAATTTGTCAGTGTATTTTTCTCTTTCTGCTCATGTATGATATGTACTGCCCAACATTCTGGACCAATAGATACTGCAAGAGCGTCTCCTAGAGGTGATACTGTACCTCTATGGGTTAAAAGCTTGTATCTCAAAATTTGACAATTTTGAGGACAGCTCAGATAAAGCTGTATTTTTTAATTACGGCAATGGTGGCAAACTCATATTGTCTGCAAAAGTCTCCTAATTCCCGTAGAAAACTCTTTCCAGGCAAAAGAAGGTTGCCACTTATGTCCCAACTCTAAAATAGCACTTTTTCTGAGCTGTCCTCAAAGTTTTCAATTTTGAGATACAAGGTTTTAACAGCCCACCAACGAATATTTAGAGCTCACATTTTGGACACGGTATACAGGCACATAACTCAAAACAGACAGAATATTTGTTGGTCATAGGCTCCAAATAATGGCATGACATTTTCTTGGAATTGTATCTTCAACATAGAATACCTCCTCATACCTTGCAGATGCAATATTTAGAGCTCACATTTTGGACACAGTATACATGCATATAACTCAAAACAATCTGACGACAATATGTTAGCCATTGGCTCCAAGTCATAGCATGGCAGTTACTCCCGCAGGATCCTACCTTTAGTCCAGACGAGATTAGAAGCTGGATTACTAGCACCTGATCGACAAACCATGACCTCGGATGACCCTGCCTCTACTTCAGGGCAAACGGTCACCTCAACAGTGGTCGGACAGTCTGAGGAGAAGAGAAAAAAGAAGCATGGCGAAAAATGAGAAATGAAGTAATGACAATGAAATTATCATGATAATGTAATTGCTAGGCCACCAGTTGATCAATGATGTAAGTGCCCTTGCATGATTTCATACATATGATGAGGACTGGGCACAAATATCTTTTAGTCTGCAAAGGCTTAAAAGATTTGTTATTCATTTAAAATATGTCTCCCTCTAATATCTCTCAAATTCATCTTCATTCTTTCATATAGTTTGTCAAATACTGATACTCTTCATACACTATCATTACTCTAACGTCATCAATGCTATTTACATCAACAACGTTACCAGTATTTCTTGTATTGTTATTGTAGAAACAATAACTTTCCCATCAGTCTTCATCATCATCATCATCATCATCATCATCATCATCATCATCATCATCATCATCATCATCATCATCATCATCATCATCATAATTCAAATGTTATAAATCATTCAGAAAATAACAAAACACTATAAATATGTTCTCGCATCCCTAAACTCACAACTGGCAGTCAACATCACCATAACTTTCATCATTATCATCACCACCACCACCATCATCATCACCATCATCATCACCATAATCACCATTATCATCATCATCATCATAATCATCATCACCACCACCATTCATATGTTATGTATGTCATTTAAAAAATAACAAAACACTAATTGTTCTCCCATCCCAAAACTTACAATTGACCGTCAGGGCATCGCTCATCACTTTCAATGGCTGCGAGAGCGCATCGTGGATGACATTGCACTGCAGAGCAAGACCGTTGTCCTCCCTCAGCGGCAAGTACCTCAGCTGACTCGTAGCATCGATCCTGTTGTTGACATCTGCAGACACCTGAAGAGTTGCATCACCGCTCAGGTTCCTGTTTCCGATGAACCACTGGAATGTGGGCGAAGGGTGGCCATTGTCGGCCTGGCATGAGATCGAGGTCTGCTGGTTTTCACTGAGGTTGTCCGGAATACCGGTGATTACTGGCGGGTCTGGTGGACCTGGTTGGTGGGTGATTGTCCAAGAAAAGAATTGATGGTAATATTATAGCCACTACTGCAATAACTACAATTTTACTCCATGAAAAAGAATTGTGTGATATCAAATCAAATCAAATCAAATCAAATCAAATCAAAACAAATCAAGGACAAGGAAGATGGATATCAATGGATTAAAGAATAAAAGTGTAGGAAGAATGAAAGAGACAGGCCCCTAAAGCTCCGCCATTTTGTCCAGATTCATTAGAAGGCCGACCTATGCACCCATCAATATTCATGATCAAAAATGAATAATTCATTTTGTACGCATTATGAAACATAAAACGCATCAGCTTACCGCATGCATAGTTAATACACAATAAAAGTGCTACAAATGCGCATCAAAACAAAGTGTCACAATAAAACTGACACGCAACAGATATGAATAATGCAACAGTGTTTAATATCGATATCATGGGTGCTTATCGGCCCCTTCAAATGATCCAAAGGAGGCGGGGCCTAAAGCCATTTGCGTAATGATATTCGCGCGTACTGCTTTTCGTCTAGTAAATTTGTTATATGTCTATGGGAAGAGGACTGGATTAACACAAAGAAGAAGGAAGAAGGAAGAAGGAAAATTAAAAATGAAAATGAAATAAAATAGGATGAGACTAAAACTAGTATCGTAAATTATAAAGAACTATAGATGCCAAGTAATTTAAGATTATGAAAAAATTGAAAATGAAATAAAACATGATAAATCAAATAAAAGATTCTAAAAATATCCTAATTGTTTTTGGTTTGCAATAGGATTTCATGATGTACATTTCCTGGTTGGATCAAAACATGAATTATTTTATTAAAACTTCCTGTCACGAGCCAAGTACAACTGTCATTTCCCAGACCAACATTTTTTACAATATTGCTACTCGACAAGGAAGGACATGCTTTCAGAAAAGATATGTGGACTTGATATAAGACCCCAAGATATCAGAAGAATGGATAAACTTGGGCAATCATATCATGTTTCAGGCATTCACCTGATATCAGGAACTGTCTTCTAAATGATTCAGACCATTTTGAAGGCTATTTATGGCTCCAACATAATGGCACGATGCTTGAGAAATAATCCTTAGTGGGATACCATTTATTTTTGTGTGCTGAAGTCATTATTGGCTGATACACATGTATCTGCCAAGTTTAAATCAGATATGGTTTTTACTTCTGGTATGTCACATTTATAGTTTCCCCAACACAATGCGATCACCCAGTGGCCTCACTTCTGAGGACCTCCTAGCATATTTGAATTGTGCTGGGTCAAGGGTTAGCATAAGATATCTCTAGATAAAGCAGGGAAATGATGCTACAAGTATAGAAAGCCTACTATCACTAGAGTATGTGTAGCAAGACCCTATTTCGAATAAAACTTCTACATACCATCAACCGAAAGTCGAATACTGGTACCACGGCTGATCCCAAATGTTTCTGCCTGGCAACGGAGAACCTGTTCATGGTTCTCTCTGGTAGGGTGGATAATGATGCTGCTGGATGCATCAGACAGACGACTGTCGCCGGCGTTAGGGGAAAATTCCGGTCTGCTGATCCCGGACGTTACCGGGACTCCGTTGAGGTACCATGTGATGGCTGAGGCTGGTCTCGTCCCAAGGCTTTCGCAGGTGATGGTGCTTGATGTTCCTTCCTTCAGGGTCAGTGTCTCACCATCGGAAACGATGGCAGAGTCGAAAACGATGTTAACGTTGGTTGGAGGAACTAGATGAAATTGAAACATTGAAGAATCAAAGCATGGTTTCTACTGGCGAACATGAGTTATGATTCAATTAATATTTAACAGTACTGGTTTTTATACTAAATTTATCACACAAATGATTTTTTTTCTTCTCTGAACAATTCTATCTTCACAACATTATCTGCCAAACCTAATATGGCTTCTGCTGGATCAATACAATATTCCTCTATATACTGTTGAAACATTAATGCTACTGTTTTTATCGTAAAGGATGTGTAAAATATTTTGGAATGGTTTATCATGCAGCATACTGGTTGCTGTAAATGTAAACAAAACAATGAAAACTTGCTGAAAATCACATTCACAGAGGCCAGTAGTTCTGTTCTGGTCAAGTGGATAAGTTTCACATCAAGGCAGATTACAAGGTACATGTACAGGATTCAATTTCCAGTCCTTTGGCCAGATATTCATGCATTTGCCACTCTCCACGCAGGTTTAAATACATGCAGGTATCTGGTATCCTTGAGTTACTTGGGTGACTTGGCAACTTGGCAAGCATCCTTTACTGCTGCATTTCACTTACTGTTTGAGTGTGTAAGAGTGTATTTTCAGTCATTACAAAAACTCTATACTATCTGTGTGTATCGTGACAAAAACAAGGGGCATGCATACCTTGCACATCAAGCTGAATGAACTTGGTCAGAGACGTATCTAGGGCGAGATGCGTGGCTTCACAAGTGACCGATGTCAGATGGTCAGCCATGGTTGGCGTGAATGTCACCTCCCTGCTGGACAGGGTCAGCTTACTATCGTCCACTGGCTGGTCATCCTTGACCCCCTGGGTGATCAAGGCGGTGGTGGAGGTCCACTCCAGGTCTGCAGCGGGGTTAGCACCAGGTTGGGTGGCGCAGGTGAAAGTGTAAGACTGACCTGAGAGGACAGGGACGATGTCCCCCTGTTGATGGCCATTGGGTGTCATGGTGTCTGATAACTTTAAACTTACAGGAGGAACTACCAGTAAGAACAAAAAAATAAAAGTCATTTAAAGTCATCTGAATAATACAATACAACTGTAGGCTTACAAATCATTGTTCATTGGTGCCCTAACACATGCTTTAGCAACAAATGCTCTGGGATTAGATTCATCAAAGATTCATTAGGTCCTAAGTTAAATTTTAGTTTGCAATCTGTGTACATGTACTAAAGTGAGAGGAAGTAATTTTGGTTGGAGCACGAGCATGAGTCGCACAGTCTTCTTTTTTTTTTCAAATCTCCTTCTGTGCATCTGAGGCTACAATTAAGGAGCAAACAAGCTCTAATAAATTCTTTTATTTCGACATCAGTCATTTCTGGTACTTTTTTTTTCTCCAGCTTGCAGTATTCATGATTATACATTTCCTGACAGTATACATGTCTGCTCCAAACATAAGCAAAAACAAAAAAATAAAAACAATAGGAAAATTGACAAACAGTACAACTGCAAGATATAAACAGAGTAATTTTCAAAATGTACATGCTTAGCAGCAGTATAATACATCAGGTTTCGGAAACCGATGTAACGTTGGTTATGACCAATATCATGAGAAGTCCACTTCTTTTTTTCCAATTATTAAACTGGCGTATCATAATTCATAAACATGACATTTGGTGTCTTAATAAATCAAAGCTCAGCCTGTTTGTCTTAACCGGCACATTTTTATTATTATGAACTTAAAAATCATTAGCTTTGGTGTACAACTTTAAAGTGTTAACCTCACCGTTTACTATGAGGCGGGAAATACTCTGCATTGTTCCGTCAATAGTTGTTGCCAAACACTGATATACATTATCATCTTCAAGTGTAACACCAGTAATAGTTAAATTCCCACTGAATCTTAAGTCAACGTCCAGCGTATAATGTTCAGTATTTGCATTTGTTCGGCTGCAAGAAGTCCGACATGTGTATGATGCTAACACTACATCTCCCATTTGCCATGAGAGAAGACCGAAGTATACTGGTTGTGTCTTCGGTTCATAAGTGCACACTAACGTTACAGTATCTCCTTCCCTCACAGATACACTTCCTGGTGTTGACACCGTCAATTTGTTTTGTGCATCTGCACCTGCAGGGTACAAAAAGAAAAGAAAATAAACTTCAACCTTAACAGCTTGTACCACAGATGTCTTCATTAATTTTCATAAGATCCCATTCTGCAACAGGGCTTTAAATTGCTCCTAGAAACTGCCAGTCTGCCATGCAGTACAATTAACAAAGATCAGAAAGAATACAAGTATATGCACTTCACTTTTCTTCTTTTTTTCTTTGTTTTTGTTTCTCTAACAGTTGATCAAATGTATGAGCTCTTATTAAATGCAGCTACATGTAAATGCATGTTTTCCTACAAATAACTTTCATTGCTGCTTTTGTTTGTTTGTTTGTTAAACTTTGTTTGTTTCTTCTTTTTCTTTATACAGTTTTCCTAATCAAGCCTGAATGGGGGCCTAAGACAGCAACTGCATGTCAAAGTTTTATACCACAAAATAATACTATACATAAAGATCATTAACTGACCACATCCTCAAACATTTTGGAGCAATTTTAGCATTGTGACAGTAACATATCATGGAGTACGATAAAACAGTGTAAAAATACGTATTTCATTCATGAAAGATCTGTTATTCCTAATAATTCTTTGACTTGCTTTTTTGTGGATTATTATCAAGATAAAAGTCATGTTGTGGTATACTCACCTAGCTGCATCCATGGTCTCCATATCAAAGACAACAGAAAGATGAGGAAGACCTTGTTAGAAGCAGGAGTAGCCATTGTTACCATTGGCATTATCTAGCACTGTATTCAAAGTTCTAGTCCAGAATTCTATTTCCGATCTCTGTTAATTTTTGCTTTCCTTTATAGTGTCTTCCCTCTACAAACGTACAGTACATACATTGATCTGTTTTTACGCTGGAATGCTGGAATGTTGTCAATAACTTGAGCTGCATAGATGTGACTTCACACTATTATCTCCTACATAGACATGTATTGCGGGCACAAATTCAGCTGCTAACTCGTGAAGTCTTTCCACAGGGGGCACCCAAGTTCTCTTCAGATAAATCCTCTATAAATGTTCCATCCTCTTTCCCTGCTCAGCTAATATTCATGTACATGTACACAATGTACAGTACAGTATAACGCTGGGTCGGGTATTATTAGGACAATTTGGGGGTGGTATATTTACGATAGCATCATTTACAGTCCTATAACTCCAGCCTCTTCTCTTTCACAGTTGAGTCGCGTAATTCACTTTCCTTGCCCCGTATCTTTCCCACGTGTTTGCACAACGGGCTCGGCACAAGTGGCTGCTTTTCCAATATCACCTCTTGATTTCCAGCTGTATAAATGAGTTGCCCCACAAAGATTGCTCACCGTTTACACGGCCTATTAAAGCCAAGAATGGGCCTTCTGCCGCATTAGGCAATCCACCGTTGTCAAACAATGCCAAGTTTCCCTGATGATAATTGCTTAATACTCAGCTCGCTATGAGCTCTTTCCTGTCATCATAACGTCGTCGGTTGTGGGAGTGTGGAGTATCTCCATGAGAGTGTAGATGACATTCACATGATCATAATGGTACTTGCATCTTTCCTTGAATCAGTAAACTCCAGTTTAATTATAGCATCCTTTCCGTCCTGTGGATCAAAAATATGAACAAAGAATTCACAGTAAAACCACAATATCAACAGGATAGCATGTCTATATGTTTTTGTGTAAGTGCATAAATTGTGTTTTGTGGAAATTATGGTTTTGTTGGTAAATTCTTGCTAAACAATGAGAAAATCTTGTCAAGGTACTGTATAAAAAATGCACAAGAGCAATCAAATTGGCCAGAAAGGTATTAATGTCCACCATTTGAAATATCACAAAAGATTATCATTTCAACAAAAGCAGCAAAAGAATAAATAGCATTTGAATTGCAGGTTTAATAATTGCTTGGTCCTATTATTGTACATGTATGTGTGAAGACTGCCATGTATACAATACAATACAAAATTATAAAATAACATGGTACAATCAAAATATGACTTGGCCTCTGGGGATATATTTCACATCATATTCAACTAAAAAAAAAAAAATCAAAGACTTAATATGTATTAAAGTACAGGAGGTCAACGTCTTGTGTTATGTAGGTGAGTTTACAAATACATTCTGGATTCCTAATCAATTTACTATAGAGTGCAATGAACTTATTTCGGTAAGCAACTCAAACAAGTACTCCTTTACACATACATCCATAAAAGAAACACAACTGAGAACAAATCTACACATAGTTCATTACACAGCAAATGACCACAAAAATTAGTGGAAAGTGCAACAAAAACAGTGAAACTAGTGAAAAGACTACTGCTCAAGGAAACTGCAAAGTGACCCAAAGTACTATAAACACATGCCCAGGGCTTTTGAAAAAGTGCAGATAAACAGGTTAATATAAGCTGCAGTTGCCCAGCTGGGCAAGCATAGTATTTCAATTTAGTTCATGTATTTCTGCTTGAAATTTGAGGGGACGTACATGTAGAATTTTCAGCTGTGCAGTTGTGCATAAACCTTCCAATGTTTTGCAGCTTAAAGCCTCACGACACTATTTTGAATAGGAGATGTCAGACTAAATTTGCAGATAAGATGAAACTTTCAACAAGGGAATAAATCATGAAAAAAGAAAAAAAAAGGTCTCAGATTAATAAGAAGTTGCCAACATGAATAGCATCAGATGATTCAGGTCTTAAAAACAACAAAACTCTAACGATGCAAAAATTGTGAATTGTCGACAGCAAACTTTGCCAACAGTTTTAATGGGTGAGCAGTCACATCCCTACGACACCCCCCCCCCCCGAACCAAAACAAAAAGGCCCAATCTCTCTTTTTCTCACAAATCCTATTTGCATCACATTGCTAGAGGGAAGCAGAAAAATAAATATAAATGAAAGAGGGGAGTAGTAAGGGACATAGAAAGAGAAAGAGAAATAGAGAGAGGGTTGAAGAAAGAAATTAAAAAATACCCTGCAGAAAATACAGAGGAAAGAAAAAAAAAGAAACAAACTTTGGAGCTACAAGTAGGGTGTAGGAAAATTCGCAAAGAGCTCGGCAAACTTCCATTTTGTGTCATGCCAGGGAAACGTAGTGTTTCCGGGGCTATTTCCTTCTCTGCAACATTTACTATCTAAAATAAAACATTTCCTGACTCCCTAACATGTCAAGAATGAAAGTAAGAAAAAACATTAAAGAGAAAGTCAATTATCATCATGTACCTATAGAGGACAGTGTCCCGATAAAGGTTATTTTTTTCCAGATGTACAAATATGTAGAGTAATGTCCATGCAAGGAAATTTGCTTCTTAGTTTAGGTACATGTATGGTTGCAAGCAAAGTATACAGTGAATTCCAACGATAAATTTTGAAAGAGCAAGGGACAAATAAATCACCCAAATGTGCACAATCTAATGTTCAGGCCTGCATACAAAACAACTTTGACCCACTGAGCACAATTTGATTTCAGCACAACACATTTTTTCCACAAGAGAAAGTCAATACATACAAGTCATACATGTATATCGCAGAGTTCAACAGATTAAGAAAAAATTATCTTGACTGCTTTCCAGCACTCAATTCAGTTTATACTGGATAAAGAAATCTACATCTACATCTACATCTACATCTTGTAACACAGGTCAATGAAAAGGGTCCATGACAAACTATATGTAGGGTAACTCAGATGAACTGTAACTTTTTGCATTTTATAATATTCAACAACATATGGCTTGGATTAAATGCTCCTTGGCACTTCACAGTTGTATGGAATGTGCAGTGAGTTTCAACCAAAAATATTATAACATAATTTTTGTGAAATGTACAATTACAAATGCACATAAAAACTAGAGACTGGGAATAGGGAAAATGAAAATGAAATCTCAATGAAGTGCTGGTGGTTATCAGCAGGCATTCCTATGAGATACGAATACTTTCACATAAACAGAAACTTACCCTGTTACGCCAGTCCTGACAGACGATCGAAACAGCCTTTTCCAAAACATTCAGCTGTGAATCCTGCGATCGAGAGGAAAAATACGAGAGAAATGAACTGATCTGTCAGCGGCTCAAACGATACTGTCTCGCACTCTTTGCGTCTTGTTCCTGTTGTTAATTACGGCTTGCTCTCCACAGGCATCCCTTGACCTTTTTTATTTTTGTTGAGAAGGGTTTTTCCCCTCTCCCAGATCAGTTACACTCGTGCAATATGACAAATGATTATTTTGAGTGAAAGGGGTTTTTTCAACACCTGGGTGTGTTCACATTCTTCCAATGTACATGTAAATGCACACAGCACATTGCATGAGTGTTCTCCTGCATGGTACAGGGTATGTTCACACTCTTCTAAAACAAATCTAGTGGATGTTCTCTACAAATACCACTGAGAATGCACCACAACTTATTTCAGCACTTCCCCCCTCAATACCCCCCATGCCCCCCCCCCTTCCCCTGATGATTGTGAAATTGCATTCAATATCCATTTCATATTTCATTTATTCATTGCAAACAATTTATCTATTTAGCATATTAACAATGGACTAATAATGCTCCATACTACAAACTGATTATGCACTGCTAAGCTGTTTACACACTTCACATAACAAACACATTTTTCTTTCCATTAGAGCTTTGCTATGGCAACAAATGAACAACTAAAAAAAAAAGTCACAGCAAAATGATTTAAGGTGAATTTTTTTCAATTTGGCTTTGTGAAAAAATCATATTGTCATGGTTTATGCTCTTTGGGCATGTGACAGACAATTAAGGAACAATTTTACATCATGACAATTTACAAAATTTGATGGTTTGGGGGTGTTTGTTTTATGTTTGTTTTGTGTGTGGGGTTTTTTTTTTCCATGAAAGATGGCTAGTTCCAAACTATTCATGCATCATCAAATATTTGCAAATATGTAAAGAATTAAGCAATGCCTAAAACAAAAGATATGCCTCAGTGACATGCTTGGAGCAGGATACGAATGTTTTTCAATATGACAGGAAATGAAATATTATTGTGTATTTCCATTGTTATGAAAATAAGGTAAAACTACAATCATTGTTCCACTACAGCTGACAATTCAAAGTATTCAACCAATGACTCAATTCCACAAAAACTTACCTTTCATTCATAAAAAAACCACAAACAAGACTGCAAAATTACAAAGGGGTATGAATATATTGGCTGTTAACTGCATATTGACCTATGAGGCCTATACTGTATAATACTGTAAAACACATAGATGTAGATTGGGCTTTCTTTGTATTCTGCTTATTTTTACCCCGACAAAATATTGCCTTTTGCTATTCATATCAAAGTGGTACATATTCTGCGATATGGCACTTTCATAGGTGGTCTACCAATAGAAAAAACCCTAGGAACACATCTAAATGATTTTTTCTTTCTTTCTTTTCTCTTCTCCTTCATTTCCCCAAAACAATATATTTACACAACATTATTTCCAAAAACCTTTTATATATTTGCATGTGGTATTTTAGCATCAATGTTCTTAAGTTCAGCTCAGAATGCTGTACATGTATATGTACAACTTGGTCTCTGAAGAATTAGGAAAACAGATGTCACATAGATTAGAGCAATGTCACAATCCATTGAACGATAAATGATTGTCTCGTTAATGACTCATTATTCTATTATTACTCCACAAAACACACTTTAGCTCTAGGCTTAATAGGCAACATGCATATTTTTTGTTGTCTTCTCGTTTTTTCCCCTCTCTGTTTCTCTCTCTCTCTTTCTCTCATAACATTCCCTACCCTTCCCTTACCCTCAATCTCTCTCTTTCTCCTCTCTCTCTTTTTTCTCTCTTCCAGCTGTTATAAATCCCCCAGAATATGAAATTCTTTGCAGTTTTTATCCCCCCCTCTTCTCTCTCTCTCTCTCTCTCTCTTTCTCTCTCTGTCTCTGGCACTCTCAGCAAGATGTATGTAAATCTCCCAGAATATCTTTATCTCTCAATCTCCTCTCCCTCAATCTCCTCTCCCCCCCCCCCTCTCTCTCTCTCTCTCTCTCTCTCTTTCTCTTTCCATCTCTCCCTCTCTCTCTCTCTCTTTGAACCATGTGAAGCTGCATGCATGTACCAACAGATATCATTCATTCAAACAAATATTACAAGCACATGATAAAGTACATGTAAGATACAAAATAAAACAGCACCTTGGTAACAAACATAAACAGTACATGTATGTACCCTCATTTGAAACATTAGAGTTGACGCAGAAATGTCTTGAGTCATTAGGTAAATTGGGTGAAATGAAAATAAAATCATAAACAACCTTCCCCTGCACCCCAATCCATTTCAGGTGGAAAGACTCATACATGTATATGAGCAGTATTAAAATGAAGCTGGAGTTCCAGGACTCAGTGGGAGGAAGTGAGCGATAAAACTGTAAGCTTTCTCAGTCCTATCATGTCAACTTGGAAGAATATAATTAGTAGAAGTATCCCCTGAAAGGGACTATTTTTAATGTCCCCCATATCTAAAAATATGACAAGAAATACATACGTGTAGCTTGAGTGTTTGGCCTAAACATTTGTGTAGTCCCATATCACCATTTCCGTGTGCAGAGCAGGTGCTTTTCAAAGGTTTTTAGCCACTTGGTCCAATACCAGTGGTCTAATTCCCGGATCGTCTAATGCCACTACGGCTAAAAAACCCATTTGGTCTACTATCAGTTTGGTCTAATTGCCGCTTGGTCCATTTTCACTTGGTCTAATACCCACTTGGGTTAATTGTCATTTTGTCTAATGATCAGATGGTCTAATTGCCACTTCGTCTACTTAATTTTCCTCATTTTGTCTAATGACCATTTGGTCTATTACCAGTTCGTCTATCAGATAGACTGAGTGGTGTTAGACCAAGTGGGTATTAGACAAAATGTTTATAGCCTAACTGGAAATTAGATGAAATGGTACATGGGCTAGGTGGTAATTGGACGTCTATCAGATAGACTGAGTGGTGTTAGACCACATGGTTATTAGCCGAACTGGTTGTAGACGAAATGGGATTAGACCATGTGGGATGAGACCAAGTGGCAAGTCACCCTTTTGAAAAAGATTCAGTTGATTTTTCTTATCATTCTAATAATGTGAAAACCTCAGGGTACTCATCATGTTTTATTTTATACTACTCCATTTAAAGTTTTCCAAATTCTTTAAAAACAGTTCCTTTCAAATTTACATGTATCTCAAGTTCATTAAAGGTACCAGGTACACTTGTGTATATTCAAGAAATGCCACGCACAATGTAGTTCTCACATATTTCCAACAAAAAATATGCTGTTTAACCAAACACTTTTGAGGGGAACTTTCTGCAAATTTGCTCATGGTCCACAGTTGTAATATGAATGGCTGCCTACAATAGCAGAGCAAATTTTGCAATTCCTGGAAGTTTCTAACCACAGTTACATCTTACAAGTTTCTAGTGTAATTTGCTACTCACAATTACATGTTCCTGTCAAATGCAATGGAGAGAAAATGTATGCCACAGAGAAAGAGCATGGCCAAAGGCTAATATGATAAATTGGGCTGACTTGTACTTTCTAGGGAATATGTACAGTTGTTTATTCATGCACATACGTCAGTGGTTTCCAGTAAATTCATTGATACACAATTTGTTATCTGATCAAAAGATAGAAGTTTCAGAATTACTTTAAATAGTAGATATTTTCTCTCGGAAACAGTAAAATGGAAATTGAAAAAAAAAACATCATTAAACAAGGTTAAATGCAAACACTATGTGATTTCTCACAGGCAATCATATTCCTTTTTAAACTTTCATACAGAAGCAGAAAGGTGTATAAGTTGTATATATTCAAGCTGATTTATTGCAAACTGAAAAAAATATATATCTTTCTAATCCCTTCTGTGGTATCAACATCAAATTGATGCTACATGTATATACATGTACATGTACATGTAGGGTAGACTTTCCCTTTCCTGTTTTCAATGCTAAATGTGTGAGGTTCAAAGAGATCTTTTAAAGGACCGGAAAGTTCTTAAAATCAAGGCAGTGGCAAGAAACAGCATGTTGTGTATACAACTTCAGAGCTGAACAGTCTTCTTATACTAGTATTGAGACCAACTTTTTACCAGGGGGATAGACTTTGTACATGTAGGCTTGCCAGTTGGCTTTTGTTTTTTGCTGCTAAAAATGACCGACAAATGGGTGAGAGGTTAAGGAGATCTTTATGGGTGATCAGAAGGTTTTTATAATTAGTAGCGGCACGCAGCACGATGATGTCATATCCTTGAGACAGATAGGCCAGTAAGTCATTCAGTCATGAGATTTTGAACAACATGTTTTCATCGAACTTCAGAACAACATACCCGTCATGTTTAATATTTCAGGGGGTGTTTCACAAAGACTAAGATTGACTCAATCGCTCTTAAGTATGGCAGGCCATTCTTGCCACCGTTGCTTTCACCATCAGTCTCTCAAGGGATGCGCAAATCATTGCCACAAATTTGAAGTGTTTACATTTTTTGGTTTTCTTCATCAATGAACTATAAAAAAATTGTCAATTTTGCAGATTTGTGACCATCATTTGCAAACTTTTTGAGTGATCCATGGTGAAAGAAAACAGTGGCATGAATGGCCAGCCATAGTTAAGTGTGATTTTAGTCAATCTTAGTTTTTGTGAAACACCCCCAGGTCTGCAAGTAGTGCAGGGCATTCATTCAAAGGAATCCATGCTTTATAAACATGAAAAACATCATCAGGGGAGCGTTTCATAAAGCTGTTCATAGAGTTGCAAATGACTTTACAAATGACTCCTCCTCCTCCTCCTCCTCCTCCTCTTCCTTCTTCTTCTTCTTCTTCCTCTTCCTCATAATCCTTTTTCTCATAATCATTATTAGTGTAAGTATAAGCATAGTACCATTACTATTTTATGTTATCATTATCATTGTCATTGTCATTGTCATTGTCATTGTCATTGTCATTGTCATTGTCATTGTCATTGTCATTATTATTATTATTATTATTATTATTATTATTATTATTATTATTATTATTATTACCATCATTCTCATTATTCTTCTTATTATTACTATCATTATCATTATCATTGTTCATGTTGTTCCTGTCGCATACAGAAGTGTGAGCTTGCAATATCTTTTACAGAAAAAGCATAGAAATGAGCAAAATGCATTGAAGGAAAACTGATTCAAGAATGTAATCACAGTATTCATATTCAATTAAAGATATTCTTCATACTTCACTTTATTTCTCTGATTACAGTGTAGACTGTTCTGCCTTTGTGAATAAATAACTCAATCCACCAAGCCTTTGTTTAAAACTTTGCTTTGTAAAGTTTGGCATTACCCACCATTCCTTTCCACCAAACAATGCAAATATTCAGCCACTAATTCCCTTCATCAATAATTTCATTGGGAAAAAATTTGAAAAAAGAAATGATTTCAATAAAATGTTCCCCCAACCAAAGAAGTTTTATATTGTTCATTACATTTCAATTCTCAATTCTTCCATATTTTTCCCAGTAAGTTGGCTACTGTGATGTGTACATGTACACTAAACATTACCAGTGACCACAGATCTTCAGTACATACATGTATCTTTATAATTCATCCCTGTTTTCACGAAGTGACAGATACGAGGAAAATCACAAGTATTTCAATTTTTAGTTTTTTGCATTTTTGGACATCTTTCACTAACATCCTGAACCTCACAGAGTTTCAGACCATAATAATGTCTAATCACGTAACTATGGCAATGACCTCAACAAGAAAATACCTAGTAAAGTGATTTTCTGTTATCACGAAGCGACGGCTATATAATCAGCCGTCCTGTATGTTTTACGTGTGCAGCTGAGTTCCGTCACTTCGTGAAAAAAATAAGAGCGCGTCTTCGGTTCGAATAGGTGATCGCGCGCAATAAGGTCAAATGCGCGCTTATCAAGTCCCATTTGTTTAACAGGCGTGCGGCTGAGATCCATCACTTCGTGAAAACAAAATCACAGTGGGACCTTGAATTTTGTGTTTTCACAAAATGTCGGCAATGTTTAGGGCCTACACCTTGTTTTCTTCTAAAATATAAAAGGAATATGCAAATGATTAATAATGAACACTGTCCAGAATATGCCCTGTACAAGGATATAAAATTTATTTATTCACCCTTCATACATTAAAGAGGTTGAGATTGAGGTTTGAAACTTTGAAAGTGATTTACTCAAAACTAACTCTTTTTAAGTTGTGCACTCATCCAACACTTCATGGAAACAGGGACGAATTGAATTAATAAAACTTGCATGTTATTGAAAATTGTTATTGTTGAAGTACAGAGAGTGAAACCATTCTTGTTATATTGCTTTCTAAAGAGAAGAATAAAGCCCCAATCTGTTTAGAGTTTCTTTTCCCAGATGTGAATCTTTATCTTGATCAGGTGATCATGAATATGCACAATGAATGCTTCAACAATTTTACAACAGTTTCATTTTCCATGCATTATTCGCATGCCTTCAGCTAGTTCTAAAACAAGATGAAATGGTATTCCCACTGCTAATAACAAAAACATTTCCTTTCTCTCTGTTTTTTCTTTCCAGTTTTGAGGCAATTTCTCAATCACCTTCAAGTGTTTGCAATCATGGTTCTTTTGCAAAGCAACAACTGCAGGACATGTATTTTTGTAACTAAAAAAATCTTTTTGGCTCAGAGCCCATTTATCTGCCTTAAAGGGGGTACCCAATGGTGAAACAATGTTAGTTCATTTAAAAGAGCATGATTTTATTAGCAGAAATTCATCTGTCCAAAGTTTTTTTAAAAGTTCTGTTGCCAAGGAAACTCCCAAATGTGGTAAGATTTCAGGATATTTTTGACCCTTCAGCTGTGACCCAGTTTCAACTGGGTACCCACTTTGACGTCAAAATGACGTCAAAGTGGGTACCTTGTCGCGCACTTCTAGCAAAATGCGCGCAAGGTATAATACATGTTGTACAGTCTAGCGCGTAGCACAACTGCAATGCGCGAAGCTGGGTACCCACTTTTACGTCATACCTCATACTCAATTTTTTTGGGTCAGCTCATAACTTTTCATGAGAAAATTAGCCAAAAAGGCCCAAAATGCATTGATTTCGATTGAAAATCATCATATTTTTAATGTCATTCTTCTTAGAGTTCTATTCTCGATCATATATCAAAATTTTGTTTACCATTGTGTAATCACTTTAAAACCTTTTTTCTCACATTTTTTTTTTCACTTGCAAAACAATGTTCAGTAAAATACAAAAAGAGACATAAAATCACCCGGTAGAACCGTATTGACACGAGCATACATTTTCTGTGGAATGATATCCCCAATATGGCAATTATGTATAAGTACAAATAGCAGCAGAATGTGAATTACTGTTCAAGTGAAACTTAGATTTTGAAGATAGGTTCCCTTGGTAAGAATTTCTTTCACAAGTTTTATGAGAAAAAATGCTCAAGGAAAACACTAATGGCAGCCAGTATTGACAGGTGACAAGTGGTACATGCCTGTACCAAATTAAAAAGGACAAAACGATCTATTCATAAAGAAAAATAGATAATCTTTACAGACAAGTGGTCTTTGCACAATGGTAGACAGTTTCTACATACATGACTGGTTTGACTATTAACCAATGAATGAATGAATGAATGAATGAATAAATCAATGAATGAAACAATAAATAAATCAATCAATCAATCAAAACATACATAAGTGGATGAATAAATAGAAGGCAAAATATAAAAAAAATGCATGTATCTATACATGTACAGTGTAAATGGAAAGTATTGTATCAATCAATCAGTCATGCGTACATACAATGTACATGTACATGTACAAATAGAGAATGAATGACAGAGTGGATGAATGAATGAATAAATGAATAAATAGGCAAGAACAAACAAATAAGTTTGAATTACTCACATATGATATTAAAATGGATTATTATATTCCCCTTTATCGTGTGAAAGTACCTTTCTTTCCATACACGGCAGGTGAAAGCCAATCCCTGTGTTGTGCCAAGTACTGTCTCCAGTGGCACAAAGATAGGAAATGATTGGGAAGTGATAGGGATTCCTGGGATGGCCTCAGAAACAGAGTTTCGCTTCCATTATGACCCCAGAGGAAATTTGGGAAATCGGCAAGTACGGGGAGGATTTGCGCTGGATCGGAGATGAGTCCTGCTATATCTGTGCAATGACTTCATCTGAACTGCGCACCATGTACACAAGGACAGAAGAATGTTCAGGTTCTACATATTTTCATCTGCTGAGAATTATCTTTGGGTCGATGATCTTGCGTTCCGGTGTACATGACTGAAAATGCATGTTCTCACAAAAGCAAAAAGATATCTTTGCTGATGATAAAAAAGGAATTTTTATAATCTTGCTTTCTGGTTACATGACAGATATTCTCACAGAATTGAACCAAAATTTTGCCAGTCCAACCTATCTGTGTGCAGGCTAAGCAATTCACATTTCATTGATACTGTGAGTATTCAAAAAGATTAGCCTAGTGAAAACAAACTCATTTCAAAAGTGATCTTTAATAGGCTTTATGATGCAGGCATCTTGATCTCTCTCTTCCTCTCTCCCTCCCTCCTTTTCTTCTCTATTTCTCTCTCTCTCTCTCTCTTTGTTTTTTTCATGTGTTTTTTCCCTCCATTATCCCTTGCTTGCGCTTTCTTGCGCTCTCTCTCTCTCTCTCTCTCTACATGTATCCTTCCCTTCTCTCTCTCTCCCATCCCCTTCTCACTGTCTTCTTTCTCTCTCTCTGTCTCTCTCTGTGTCTCTCTCTCTCTCTCTTCCTCTCTCTCTCTTCCTCTCTCTGTACAGGTAATATATTTGGGATCCATGCTGGAAATCCCATGAGATATCAGCTTCAAACAAAAATTCCATGCAGAGCTTCTTCATGGATACCAAAATTGCAATCTAAAGAATGTACGCAACTTACCAAATAATAGACCACTTCGTACATGAAGCTCTCACAAATATTTGGCACACAAGAACTAAACTTTAAGAGGGTTGTAACTTTTAGGCAGGCCTTGACGCAAAACCCTTTTTTTTCTATTAAGCAGGTGCATATCTTTTACCTTGTGCATCTTCCGACCCACAGGCAGGCATCCCAAACAAAATTTTCAAATCTCGTTAAAACGGGACAACGCTAACAAGATTTCCATAACACCGCCTGAGAATATTAGCATTCATTTCAATATTACCTCCGCACTCAAAGCATGCTTCGCAGCATCCGATTTTGACAAATTAACTTGTAATTGAAAGGATATAGTTCTGGCCCGAACCTTTGCATTTTGAAAGCCACCCTTTTCTATTCCCCCATGTATTTTTCCTGGCATAAAAGCATGTTGTCCTTGCCTGGTGTTGTACCCCAGTCAAATTGACATGCATGCATGGAAATTACTTTTTGCTTCAACAAATCTCACCAAATCTTGCCCTTGTGCCCCACAGGCAAATGCATAAAAAATATATGAATCATACTATGGCTTGTACTGTATACTCTGTATCAGAGCTAAGTGCATGACATACTGCATAATTTACTTTGTGTAGTTTCTACTCAATCAGTACAAATCTACACATTTATAATATTTTGCTACTTTTCATTATCTTTGGCTGAAATAAAAGGGTGAAATCATTTGCGAAATTAGAGTAGTCTCAATCCAATTTCAAAAATCATGCTTCATTAATTACTGCATTCCATATTTAAAACAAGTCAAAATACTGGAATGAAGTATTTGCAGTTTGCACAAACTGAACACTTTATAGTAGTTTAATTCATCAAAATACATTGTTTGCTGAGACTATTAAAACTGAACACTAACTTAAGCCATAAAAGGGTGTTTATAATTAACCACAATGTACAAATAAATGTTTTAGTTAATATTCACATGGAGATGTTTCAAGCTCTCTAAAGTATTATTACTTTCTAAGATTTGAAGATTAAAGGTAATAAGCAGTAGTAGGAAAGGTGGCACTTTGATTATTTAACTACTTTGTTAGGTGGAATGAAAATTAGTTCATGAACTGAGGTAGAATGACTAATTTAGAACATAGTTGACGTTTTTTTGAAAAATATTTGTTTAGAAATGGCTAAAATATCAACGGAAGATTTTCAGCGCGGTACCGCGCCGAAAATTCACACATGTAAACAGTGTGTGCGAACCGCTATGCGCCCTTGAGCCAAGAGCGAAGGGGTAGATGGTCCGTAGCGAGGGTATAGGTGACGGTTGATGTTTGAACATTTGAATTATTTTACTGAAAATCACCGGAAATCGTGAAAAGAATACTAGATTTTCTCACTCATGTATCTTTTCATGCAAGCAGAACAGTACGAGAATATATTTGAGCAGTCTTATGCTAACTCTTATTTTGCTGCTACTACTGTTTATTACCTTTAATCCATTCTAGCAGATGATATAATCACTAGCACATATTCCGGCTCTCAAATGTTTGTATTTCTAATAAATTCAAAGATCTTTTCCATTTTCTTGAAAATGCACCGAAGTTGCCCATAAATGTAGAATACCTGCAGATCAATGCCGCTCTACTTCATGGCAAAAGGAACCAAGTGACAACGAGTAAAATATAATACCCTTTTTTTTTACCAGGCCCTATAGAGCATGAAAATTTGAAATAAGAAATAATGTTGTTTGCTGTATTACCTCCTTTTGCCAAACTTTCCCAGATAATTCTGTGCAGTTGCTTCCTTCTGCCACCAAAATATGTGAGGAATGGGTCAAATTTGTGGTACATGGCTCTGTCAGTTATGAAATGTGCAAAATCAGTATGAAAAAGTCACTTTTTCACAGAAATGTCACTTGCTTCCTTTTTCACAAGTGGGGCAGCAAGATCCATTGCCTTTCACTTTACAGTGCAGTGCACACTGTTATTTCCATTATAATATCCTTTCAATATCAAATTGATGGCAGGAAGGCAATAGAGATGTCAGACCCTACATGTCGATGGGGACGTCTGGCGACAAAAAAAAATGAAAAACAAACACTTGCTCTTGGAAGAAGGGAGGAAAAAACTGCTCGGGACTTAGAGCGTGATTCATGAAATGTGGAATTAATGATGCCTGTTCAAACAGAGTGGTCCACTGTGTAAAGTTTAGAGGAAAGATTATCAACCTAATGGGAAGTTTCATTTTTCATACACATGTACAGCATGCATGCCTGCACTTGGTGTACATGTAGGTCTGGCTTGGCTGGTCTTCCATGGGTTCATTCATGTACAGCCTGCACTATTCTTGCTTTATCAGGATTGCATTCTATGGTATTAATACGGAGTAAAATTTAGGGGAATGATGAAACTAATGGAGACTGGAGAGAATTTCAGATTTTTAAAAACATGCATGCATTTGGTTAAAATCTGTTCTTATACACGTACAGCAGATCTTTCATATTTGCTCCTTTCATCTTTGTTCTTAGGTACATGTACATGTACATGTTCCATTTCTAATAATATTCAGTTTAAAGGAGAATGTAACCTTGACATCAGTGTGCTTCCAGTGAATGAAGAAGAACAAGAAGATTAAACAGTGAAAATTTGAGCAGAATCACACAATCCGTTCAAGAGTTATGAACTTTAAAAGTTTAATCTAATCCTCATCATAGGATCCTTAAATTGGCAACTTTGCCAGCATCTGTGATGTCATCGTGGACAACTCTCTATTCATTTTGTACACAGAATTCAACATTTTCTTTATTTTCAAGAGAAATAAAAATCATTTTGATTTATTGTTTGAGTATGACATGGCTATATCAATTCTGCAATCATATTGGGAAGAATAATGTTGATTCCTGACCTGAAATTTCATATAAATCAATTTTTTTGAAAAATTATGTACAAAATGAATAGAGAGTTGTCCACGACGACATCACAGATGCTGGCAAAGTTGTCAACTCAAGGATCAGCATAGTAGGGATTTACTGAAACTTTCAAAATTCATAACTCTTGAACCGATTGTCCGATTTTGCTCAAACTTTCACTGTTTACTGTTCTTGGTCATCTTTATTCACTAAGCACACTGATGCTTGGGTTGCATTCTCCTTTAATAAGTTTACAAATATTAAAATACAAGTAATTATCACTAGGTTAATAGAAAGAGGGTTTTATTTTTCATTAAAATGTGCCATATGACAGATGATCTTCTATCGGTTTAACTGTTGTTCAAAGGTATTCAATTTTATGATCATAATTATGATCATAAAATTGAATACCATTGATACTCAAAAAAATTATGATCATAAAATTGGATAATAGCTCAAGCTACACAGAAATACATAGTGTTAGAGCTCAAGCTGATGTGGATGTGATTGCACACTTCAGTGCAGTTTATGCTAATACCACAAATGTGTAGTATTATATCCTAGACCACTGATATTTCAATGCGAGAATACATACTTTACAGAAAATATATGTCAATAAAGTTCAATTGAGAATTGCACAATTTTTGTTAACTAAATATCTATGTAGGCCTTTACAATATTTTGATTGTGGCAAATATTTTTTTGTTTTCATTCACTTATTTCTTTGTTTTGTTTCAACAGGGTACATGTGTAGCTCTTCCAGTTCAAAATACATATTTTCCTATTAAAGAGACCCTGTACATAACTTGAGAAAAAACATAAAGTAATCTATACTGTGGGTTCCCTAAATAGATTTCTTGGCAAGTTGACAAGTCAAGCTAATCTATTCTAAAGTTAATCTAATAACTGGATGGAAATGAACAGAGTCTATCACATTTACATGTATGGGCCCCAATCACCCAATTTTACATAAAGGCTCATTCAGACACACCACGGTAAACCCTTTGAAACAAAATGTGGCCAAAGTTTCTTGTGTGCTATAGTATTTAGTGAATGGCAAGTCAGAACAAGGGCTGCAACCAAGGACTGATGGTGCAGGTGTGTTATAAGATGCACAGAGAAGCACAGTACATTTTTTGTTGTTGTTTTTTGGAGGTGTTGTATTTTCAAGCTCTGTTTATTGATGCAGATGTGAACGGACCTTACTGGTACAGTATTTCTCTTGCCAAGGAATACCGTATGTGCGTAAAGAAATAACTATGGGCCTCTCAGATGCAGGTGGGTTGGTAAAAGGGGAGGTACAGTTAAGGGGTGATTTGGAGTTTGGGTAATCATGAAGGTGAAGAAATCCTCAAAAGACAACACTCCCCAACAAATCAGATAGAAACTAGTTGATTAATTAACATTTTCACTGAAAGTAGGATTGTAATCACCTTATGATTAAACCATTTACAAAACCTTCCAACATATCCAAAACTCATTACAGTACTTGTAATTTTAATCAATGTAACATTAAAGTCACATATCTTATATACCTCTGTATCCACTTCCACTTTTTTCTATACCAAAATACATGTATTTATTAATGTTGTATTTAAATTCTTTAAAACCATATATACAATGTAATTCAGTTTCGGTACTGCGACTCATGTTTAAATGAACCTACAATATTAAATTGAAAATAATCATGAGAAAATGTGGCTTGTGATGTTCAGTGAAAGTGACCTTTTTGTCAATATTTTTTGCCAGTGTGATCATAATCAAAACATCAGACTAAAATAGTAATAAATGTTTATCCTACAAATTACGCTCATGTGAAGTGCAGTGTCATCATATTAGAATTCCATTTTTCTCATATGCCCCTAGACAGGGAGGATAAGGGGAGAGGGAGGGGGATTTCCCCAAGCATGTAATTTGCAAGCATGAAATGAACTATCTGCCCTTTAGATAGAAGTAATGCTGTAGACCTGGATTTTATTAAGGGATAGGGGAAAGTGCATATGCACCTGCCTGATATCATACCGCATAGGATTACAGGTTTGCACCACAGTCATAATAAACATGAATTTATAAAGTGTATATACATAAACTTGAGAGACCATCTTGTATGAGGTACTTTAATGTACATTTGTAACAAATACTCAACACAAATGCCTTGGCTTCATTTGAAATCAAAACTATGTTTTTTTTTTGGCTAATGAAAAAATGTGTTAAATATAATGCAGATGCGACATGGGTTTCAAACAAACCTTCTGTTGAAAAAAATTTTTAAAAAGGAAAAGCTCAACAAAACCTACTGCGTCATCAAAACTTGAGTTCACATGAAGTCAATTCTAAAAATTAAAACAAAAATATCGTAGAACTACACTATACCTTTCTGTATGAGTTATCTTGGTCCTGCACAACCACCAGAATGACACTTCACTCCAACTCTTGTCAAATCTGTAGGAAGACACAACGAAATATGCATGCAGACAGTGAAATGAAATGTTTACAAAAACATCCAAATAAAGACAGATGTCGATACTGTGACAGTGATTCCCCCATCAGCACAGCTCCACTTGCTGTCCAATGTATTCATAGCCCACTGTCATCAGAGTTCTCAATGCCTTGAAAGTGCAAAAATGAGAGGGCAATACAAAACATCACAAACAGATCAATTTCAGCTAATATTTATTTATTCCTAGAGCTGCTAAATATAGGCCTCAACTTTGATTCTTGGATTTGACACTTCACAGTCACAGATATACCAGTACAAGTTGAGTATTGATGACAAAAGAATGAGAAAACTTCAAGTTTCTTATTTCACCCTGCGAAGAGCAGATGGCACAAATCTGCAGCTCTCACGCAAATGTGTAGGCCTACCGGTAGGTTTATGATATTCTGACCAAAAGTACAAGAGTACATGTGTGTAAATTACAGGAAACCAATGGCCATTATCACAGAATACCTCAAGGACGAGTTCAGTTCAGATTACATATACTGGTTCTGTATAATAACCACATTAACCACGTTTATGTCAACAATGAATGCTGTATGTCTGTTTGATATTCCTGGAGAAAAACGATGATCAATTTCAATAAAAAGACAACTAGTACAAAGAACATTTGCAGTGTACTTATACTTGTACCTCAGTCTGGCAGTCAGTATGCACTTGATAATGACATGTAGGTACACAATCAACCGGGTTTTCACACTGACTACTGAATTCCCACAACAGCATGGACCACTTAGTTCCTGTAGGCAATGGGTTTATAAAAGACTTCTTGAAGACTCCTGGAAGACTTACTTCAGACTTAATACAAAAGGTCTATCCTGTTACAAAAATGACTTTAGCCTCTTGAGAAAGGGGTCGCCCACTTGACCGAAGGCCCGCGAGGATGACTTTTCTCGTATCGTATCACTATCGGTATATAAAATAATTATGTCTCCTTTAGCATATTTAGTCCTCGTTTCCGGATGTCACACACCTTCACTGAAAAACTTTCCGCTGTCCTATAATACTTGTTAAACTTCCCTCTGGCACAGGAATTGCTCAGAGCGGTGTACATGATAGATTACAATGTGCTATTTTCGGCCTCGCGGGCCTTCGGTCTCGCAGGCCTTCAGTGAAGTGGGTTGTCACCGTTGAGAATGATTTGATTTCAGAATAACATGCAATTTCCATAAACCCCGGCCCAAGTTACAGTATCTCAGGTTTAGTGATCAATGGGTAAGGCACTGGTTCACTTTGTGAGCAGCTGATTTAAAAAATTCTCAAACTAAGAAGAAACATATGTATGAGTACTTGTATTTGTACTCAAAAACCCTGAAACCAACCATAATTTGGAATTAAAAAACTGTAAGTTAGACGCAAACCGTGATTTTATTAGCTTTCGTCTTGAGAGACAGTAAACTAAGAGGACCGTTTGTACGAATTCAAAAATACCGTTACCTGCCTTCGGTCCGCCGCGTGATACGTCAATACAGACAGTGCGGTCTGACGGTCTGTTGAGTCATGCGCGCATGCGCACACCTTACGTCTGGTCTGTGCAACCGACCCTCGTATATTTTTCAAACATTGGTTCACAGTTCTAATATTTAGAAATACTTCCTGTGGATATTATCTCTGAAACTTTCAGACTGGTACACCATAACCCTAATGTTTATCCCATTTTCAAGTAACAAAATGAGATTTTTTTTTTTAACATCATAACAATGATAACCAATGTCTTTAAGAAGCCCATGCTGACACTGATCATCCTTGTAAGACAGGTAATGTGAAGAACTTGCATGGAAATGTACTCTTGCACAATGACATTCAGGAAATCACTTTCATAACGCAGCCCTGTGTGATAATACTGTTGACCATCAAAAGGACACAGAACTTCAGGAAAGAGGATAGGTAATCCAGTTGGGACGAATAACAAAAGAAATTGGTTTATTTATTATCTCTGGAGAAGGCCACAGCAACAGTGGGCTGCAGGAATGACAGGATGTTGTAAACGCTCCTGTGAGTACGTCAGTGCAGGGAGTGGAATCCAGGGTTGAACACGGACTACATGACGACTCCCATTCGTGATAGGAATTATTTAAAGCCTAATTTGATCAGCTCTTATTCTTCAAATTGGCAACACCAACATTTTTATTTTAATTGCTACATTTTTCTTAAAAACGTCATGTATCTGAAATGAATATACAATGATAGAAATTATGATGAGAAGTCAAAAAGTTGCCAATTTGCAGGGGAAAACGGTGATTTTAAACTTTCTATCACATTGCCAATTTAAGGATTTTAATGCTTATTTTCCTTTAAAAAATTTTCAGCATCAAACAACGAATATTGACGTAACCAAAATGGGCACAGTTTGTGTAGAATTTTTTGCTCTTTCTGCTCATGTATTTGATGTGATTTCTAGGGCTTTGCATCAAAAGATATTAGGCCAAACCACAAAATGTGGACCTCTGTCACGAATGGGTTAAGAGCGTGTTTATTGAGGGTAACAGAGGGCTAATAAGCGACCCAAGTTCCGAACTAGCTTACCCGTTACCCTTGATAAACACGACAGCGATATGATTACCAAACTAATGTACCGGACTTGAGTTCCGCAAAAAAAGGGGATTTGATTACCCGTCGAACGAGATCGGCGACTCAAGTCGTGCCAATAAACACAACGCGACTTCAGTCGCGTTTCGTTTGGAAACTTCGGACTCCTGTTTCCGGATGAGATAAAAAGATTAATAAGCCTGCCAGATTTGATCTTCACTGCCGGGTCACTTGCAGCTGGGCATGAGCTTGATGGTTTCGGGAACTCAGATCGCGACGATAAACACGACATCCAGAGAGACCACCCATCGTGAGCGGAATTTGTGTTCGCGACTCAAGTACCCATTTCTAATTTCTAGAAATCGAGTTCCCTCACTAAACACACCCTAAGATACTGGGAATTAAACAGTGTATCACAACACTAAACGCACCCTGTTCACACTTACAAATGAACAAGTTCTTAACTCCTAGTCCCTGACATACTCAACAAAATCGTCCTGAAAGAGGAATACTCTTCGACATCCTAAGTTAGCCAGGAAGTGTTGTCTTAAAATGTTTCCACTGATTTTCCTGTGTCAAGTGAGAGTAAGGGTCTGACATGCAAGGATTTAAATCAAATGGTTGAACATCACAATACAAACCCTGTGCACATTCATGGTATAAAAATTTCTCAACCCCTATGAAAAAGCATTCCCAAGTCCCAACAGAACATACATGTATGAACTGCCCTAAAGAGCATGCTGAGCATGAAGAAGGCAAAACTGGGCAAGGAAATGTTTTTTTCCAGTGGTTAAATGCTTCAGGTGGACTTTCCTGGGCTGAGTGTAAGAACAGGCCTGATGTCAAGTTTTGATTTTTTTTTTTTTTTAAATCAAAACACTGGTCCACTTCACACCCATGAAATAAGATACATGTACAAGTATTGTAGATATTACATGTAGGGTAGCCTACATGTACATACAAGGGCTTTTAGCTGGTCACTTTTGATATTAAAGAGCACTTGTTCATCAAGTGTAAAAGTACGCATGATGTACATTCACTATGAACATGGCGGACAAAGAAAGCGGACAAAATAAACAACCTCTCATTCTACCCTTCACAATGGTTCTGGTAGTCAAAAGAACATCCCTTCACAGCTATTATGTTTAATCATGTAGTTCCAGATGAATATGCATGTGACACCTGTTCCACATATTTTAGACAATAGCAGTAAAGGGATGTTCTTTTGACTACCAGAACCATTGTGAAGAGTAGAATGAGGGGTTGTTTATTTTGTCCGCTTTCTTTGTCCGTCATGTTCATAGTGATTGTACAAGAGAGCTAGGAAATGATCAGCTAAATGTACATGTATGTATTGCTGCTTGAATTTCAAGACAAGGAGTAAAATCGCAGAATGCTCAGCCTCATGCATGTATGCAAGGCTAGAAATACGATAAAAACAGAGTGCATTTCAGTACTATATTTCACCAATCAAATGTACTGTAGCTTTTCTCTCTAAAGCTTTTTCTGATCCAAATGATGAGCAAATTGTCATGACTCAAGAGGCAAATGAAGTATCACACTGAAGCTTTGAGGTTATGATTTATTTTGCTTTGTTTTCTTTTCCTTAATGTTTGTTATGTTTTGTTTTGTTTTATTTTTTTCTGTTTTGTTGTTTTTGTTTCACTGCTCGCAAAGCAGTACACTTTCTTAAGAGTGTGAAAGGGATCGCTTTCAATAAGAAGTCATAGTTCTACCAGCAGTTCTCGCAAGGAAGCAGACAGGATGTGAGACTCCATGCAACAGATCTGACAGACCTCTGGGGCAAACTTTGGCGGATTAAAAAAACAAGCCTGAGTACTTTCATAATCTTAATTTCACCATAAATAGAAACTCAATTGTATACACCCTATACATGTAGACTGCACATTTCACTCAATATCATTTCAACTGCACTCTGAGATCATCTGTACTTCAAGATAAATTCACAAGTTCTCAAGATGGATAAGATAGGTTTAAGAGCAAGTTTGGGGAGATCAGAGGGATTAATTCCTTAATTGGGATTTCAGGCACTTGGGGAGTAGTACCCTTTATTTCCTTCTGATATCTGCGAATGTGTCAACATTTAGTGATGTTTTCAGCCTCAGTTCAACTCCAATGTCATTTCCTATCACTTTTCCTGTTTAATGAACATGAATACATGTACAGTTGAACTTTTTTTAACAAACTCCTCCAGACCAAGGAAATTACATGTACCTCTACATGTATATCAAAACCTTGTTGTATCAGGGCTAAAAACAATACAAATACAATACAATACAATACAATACAAATAAAATACAAAGAAGTGGGGCTGGCAAAATTATCTTTTTATAACGAGAGTTTGTTATAATAGTTTTCTTTATAATATGAGGTTCCACTGTACTCGACTTGGAGCTTTAATGCCTCTGTGCCAATTAAGTTTCAAAATTATGTTCACTCTATTAAAGTAATATGTTTTCTACAACATGAGAAAAAAACGGCAGCTCCTGTACATGTAACTTGTCTGGTCTTCACTAAAAAAAATTGCCATGTGATTATGACGAGGAGTACCTGGCAGATCAATATTTATCTTGCCCTCACAGATCAATGGAAAGGGGGAAATGACGTTCACTAGCTTAAAAAAATATTTTTCTACAGAGATTTGCTCATGCAGGCAGCACGTAATTTCCTGTAAAAATGGAAATTTTCGCGTGATTAGTTTTTTGCACTCAGCCAAGTCAAACACAATTCTGCAGTTTTAATTATTCGCGGACAGTTAGGATAACTGTATTCACATGCAAAATATACAAAATATTTTGCATTTCATATTCTGCACAAGTGCTGTGCTGCCTGAAATGTGCAAAATTTCCACACTGCAAAATATTCCACGTTTACAGTAACCTTGTACAAGTCAAATCTGTTAGAAATGCAGAAATTATTCAACTTTATACCCAAATTTTGACTTACATGTATGCAAAATTCTACTTTCCATACACTTCATACAGCAGAAGTCCACCTGTCTTTGTTTCTCTTTGTTTTCTATGGTTTTATGAATTTAATCTGTGTCCAATAAGAAATACATGCACATTTCTCATCAAAGTAAAGAAGCAAAATATGTAAAATTTCGACCGATGCGATGTCCATTTGCGTAAAGTTTACTTTATACATGTATGTGTACAAAGTACCCAAACATTTGGTTTCACATGTACACTCTACACATAAATTGTTTTAACAATCGGGCAGATTGCCTACATTGTAGAGAAAAATCTCTTATCAGTGTGTAGTTCATGTTCACACACAAAAAAAATCTGTTTTCGTAGCGTGCTTAGAAAATCGGTCTTAAGTGTGAATCACCCTTGTACATGTAAGAGTTCACCTATTAAAATGAAACTGTCCCACAAAGGATTAAAAAGAGAGGAGAGAGGAAACCAGATGGTCAGCTGGCTAGAAGCAGGTTATCACTCCCATTTCCTACCATGCATCCAAAATCATGACACTAAACGTGACAGCCAAGGTTAGGTATTATATCTCATACATGTATCGAAGACTTCTCTTAGTGCTAAAAACTAAAGTTCTGGGCCCGGTTGCCCCCCCCCCCCTCCCAAATACCATTAGTGGTAACTCTCCCATCAACGGTGACTACCATAGTAACATTGCTCAACAGGCAATCAAATAGACTTGTTTACTGTTTATTCAGATTTATGCTTTTTTCTCCAGAACCCTTGGTTACCAACTATTATAATTTGGTTCACGTGTTATGCAAAATGAACACATCTGAATAGATGGAATCCAGTTTGCATACATTAGCTGTTGCTATGCTAGGCAAGTCTCTGGCAAGCTTCTTGGTTGTCAAGGGAAACTTTTGTTCAACAACTATGCATGAAATTAGTAAGCAGATCTATTCAAAGTTTCCACAGAACTTAAATGATGCAAAGTTACCATCAATGGTAAGTTTTATGCAACCAAACAATAAGAAGGAAGAAAACTTGTTTCCACATTGCACTCCCTTGATCCTTGTGGAAAGGCACTGGAAAAGATCAATAAATCCTAGCAAGCACTCAGACTCATGACACCAAACATGATAGTCAAGGTTAGGTAATATCAGGGATATACACTATGAACATGACCGACAAAGAAAGTGGACAAAATAAACAATCTCTCATTCTGCCCTTCACAATGGTTCAGGTAGTCAAAAGAACATCCCTTCACTTCTATTGTGTTAATCAGTATTTTCCAGGTGAATATGCATGTTACACCTGTTCCACATATTTTAGATAATAGTAGTAAAGGGATGTTCTTTTGACTACCAGAACCATTGTGAAGGGTAGAATGAGGGGTTGTTTATTTTGTCCGCTTTCTTTGTCCGTCATGTTCATAGTGATAGTTAACTCCCATCTCCCTGATCTAAACTTGGGGATACCGATTAAGCAAAAAAAAAATTCCAAAATTGCACTCCTTATTTCATGTGGAAAAGGCAATAAAACTGTTGTTTTGGGTCACACATCCATGATTCATTCCAATAAGTCTCCACAGTGTCATCATCTTGCTGGATTAATAAGCAAGTTATTCTTATTTAGGACAAGCCTCCACAATAACTCTATGCCTGTCTGTGAGCTAATATACAGAATCCTCAAAGGTAAGTGACAAAAGAGAGATAGGGGCATTGCTTTCAGTGTGTTTGTTTGACAGAACTAAATGATTTCATGTACACATTATGTATTTATCTAAATAATATAGGTGTGACTATATGATGATCACTGCAAAGTGCAAGAAAGTTCATCGTTATCATTACAGTCAAGGTCCTTTAATATTTGCAGTCAATCACCGGCATATAGTCAGTATCCCCCCCCCCCCCCCGAAAAAAAAATGCCCCCAAAAAAGGTGACAGAATGTAGGAAGAGAAGGAGCAGACAAGGAATGACAAAGAAACGTCAAATTTTCCGTGCTTAGCGCGGGAGGAAACTCCCCCCTCCCTGCACCCTCCCCCCAGAGAGCGTGCTTTGCACCCTCAATATGTAATTCACACCATTTGCGTGCTCACCATCGCCCCACCCCCCTCCCCTCATTGCCCCTACCCCACCCCCCTCAAAAAAAAAAAAATAAATCCTGGCTATGCTGGTACAGTCAATATATCACTGTCACATAAGGGAAGTTCATACATGTAAAATGCAACTCTGAAAGGAACGTGCATATTTCTGGATGCATCATTCACTGTCACATGAATATCTCAAGTTACATCTAACCATGTGATGAGATGATTGCATTGCTGCCATAGTAGGATAAAGTTCCACTCAGATATTCATAGTTTTGCATAATTCCTGTCCACGAAGAACACATCATTGAGGAGTGAGTCAATAGCATCGATTGCAAAATAAAAAATGAGAAAAGGGAGATGTGCTTCTGCTTTTTTCAAGAATTGAATTATTTCCCACCTCCCCCCCCCCCCCATATTTTTTTCCGTTTCCTCTTGGAAATTCCATTTTCATCCATTTTCTGTACATTTCATTATCTTCTAAAATCTCTCTCACTCTCTCTCTCTCTCTCTCTC
>CM057162.1:11916799-11986180 GCA_029962745.1 Echinometra lucunter
TTATAAACATGAAAAACATCATCAGGGGAGCGTTTCATAAAGCTGTTCATAAAGTTGCGAATGACTTTACAAATGAGACTCCTCCTCCTCCTCCTCCTCCTCCTCCTCCTTCTTCTTCTTCTTCTTCTTCTTCCTCTTCCTCATAATCCTTCTTCTCATAATCATTATTAGTGTAAGTATTAGCATAGTACCATTACTATTTTATGTTATTATCATTATCATTATCATTATTATATCACTATTATAATCATTATTATTATTATTATTATTATTATTATTATTATTATTACTGTTATTGTTATTGTTGTTATTATTATTGCTGTTATTATTATTATTATCATTATTATTATTATTATTATTATTATTATTATTATTATTGTTATTATTGTTATTATTATCGTTATTATTATTATTATTATTATTGTTGTTGTTGTTATTGTTATTATTATTATTGTTATTATTATTATTATTATCGTTATTATTATTATTATTATTATTATTATTATTATTATTATTATTATTATTATTATTATTATAATTTATTATTATTATTACCATCATTCTCATTATTATTATTATTATTATCATTATCATTATCATTGTTCATGTTGTTCCTGTTGCATACAGAATTGTGTGAGCTTGCAATATCTTTTACAGAAAAAGCATAGAAATGAGCAAAATGCATTGAAGGAAAACTGATTCAAGAATGTAATCACAGTATTCATATTCAATTAAAGATATTCTTCATACTTCACTTTCTCTGATTACAGTGTAGACTGTTTGGCCTTTGTGAACAAATAACTCAATCCACCAAGCCTTTGTTTAAAACTTTGCTTTGTAAAGTTTGGCATTACCCACCATTCCTATCCACCAAACAATGCAAATATTCAGCCACTAATTCCCTTCATCAATAATTTCATTGGGAAAAAATTTGAAAAAAAAATTGATTTCAATAAAATGTTCCCCCAACCAAAGAAGTTTTATATTGTTCATTACATTTCAATTCTCGATTCTTCCATATTTTTCCCAGTAAGTTGGCTACTGTGATGTGTACACATGTACACTAAACATTACCAGTGACCACAGATCTTCAGTACAGATCTTTATAATTCGTCCCTGTTTTCACGAAGTGACGGATACGAGGAAAATCAGAAATATTTCAATTTTTAGTTTTTAGCATTTTTGGACATCTTTCACTAATATCCTGAACCTCACAGAGTTTCAGACCATAATAATGTCTAATCACGTAACTATGGCAATGACTTCAACAAGAAAATACCTAGTAAAATGATTTTCTGTTATCACGAAGTGACGGCTTTCAGCCGTTCCATATGTTTTTTGTGTGCAGCTGAGTTCCGTCACTTCATGAAAAAAATAAGAGCGCGTCTTCGGTTCGAATAGGTGATCGCGAATATGCAAATGATTAATAATGAACACTGTCCAGAATATGCCCTGTACAAGGATATAAAATTTATTTATTCACCCTTCATACATTAAAGAGGTTGAGATTGAGGTTTGAAACTTTGAAAGTGATTTACTCAAAACTAACTCTTTTTAAGTTGTGCACTCATCCAACACTTCATGGAAACAGGGACGAATTGAATTAATAAAACTTGCATGTTATTGAAAATTGTTATTGTTGAAGTACAGAGAGTGAAACCATTCTTGTTATATTGCTTTCTAAAGAGAAGAATAAAGCCCCAATCTGTTTTGAGTTTCTTTTCCCAGATGTGAATCTTTATCTTGTTCAGGTGATCATGAATATGCACAATGAATGCTTCAACAATTCTACAACAGTTTCATTTTCCATGCATTATTCGCATGCCTTCAGCTAGTTCTAAAACAAGATGAAATGGTATTCCCACTGCGAATAACAAAAACACTTCCTTTCTCTCTCTTTTTTTTCCCCCCAGTTTTGAGGCAATTTCTCAATCACCTTCAAGTGTGTGCAATCATGGTTCTTTTGCAAAGCAACAAGTGCAGTACATGTATTTTTGTAACTAAAAAAATCTTTTTGGCTTAGAGCCCATTTATCTGCCTTAAAACCTTTTTTCTCACACTTTTTTTTCACTTGCAAAACAATGTTCAGTAAAATCCAAAAAGAGAGATAAAAGCACCCGGGAGAACCGTGTTGACATGAGCATACATTGTCTGTGGAATGATATCCCCAATATGGCAATTATGTACATGTACAAATAGCTGCAGAATGTGAATTACTGTTCAAGTGAAACTTAGATTTTGAAGACAGGTTCCCTTGGTAAGAATTTCCTTCACAAGTTTCATGAGAAAAAATGCTCAAGGAAAACACTAATGGCAGCCAGTATTGACAGGTGACAAGTGGTACATGCCTGTACCAAATTAAAAAGGACAAAACAATCTATTCATAAAGAAATATAGATAATCTTTACAGACAAGTGGTCTTTGCACAATGGTAGACAGTTTCTACACACATGACTGGTTTGACTATTAACCAATGAATGAATGAACGAATGAATAAATCAATGAATGAAACAATAAATCAATCAATCAATCAATCAAAACATACATAAGTGGATGAATAAATAGAAAGCAAAATATAAAAAAATGCATGTATCTATACATGTACAGTGTAAATGGAAAGTATTGTATCAATCAATTAATCAATCATGCGTACATACATGTACATGTACAAATAGAGAATGAATGAAAGAGTGGATAAATGAATGAATAAATGAATAAATAGGCAAGAACAAACAAGTAAGTTTGAATTACTCACATATGATATTAAAATGATTTTTATATTCCCCTTTATCATGTGAAAGTACCTTTCTTTCCACACACAGCAGGTGAAAGCCAATCCCTGTGTTGTGCCAAGTACTGTCTCCAGTGGCGCAAAGATAGGAAATGATTGGGAAGTGATAGGGATTCCTGGGATGGCCTCAGAAACAGAGTTTCGCTTCCATTATGACCCCAGAGGAAATTTGGGAAATCGGCAAGTGCGGGCAGGATTTGCGCTGGATCGGAGATGAGTCCTGCTATATCTGTGCAATGACTTCATCTGAACTGCGCACCATGTACGCAAGGACAGAAGAATGTTCAGGTTCTACCTGTTTCGTCTGCTGAGAATTATCAGTGGGTCGATGATCTTGCGTTCCGGTGTACATGACTGAAAATGCATGTTCTCACAAAAGCAAAAAGATATCTTTGCTGATGATAAAAAAAGGAATTTTTACAATCTTGCTTTCTGGTTACATGACAGATATTCTCACAGAATTGAACCAAAATTTTGCCAGTCCAACCTATCTGTGTGCAGGCTAAGCAATTCACATACTGTGAGCATTCAAAAAGATTAGCCTAGTGAAAACAAACTCATTTCAAAAGTGATCTTTAATAGGCTTTATGATGCAGGCATCTTGATCTCTCTCTTCCTCTCTCCCTCCCTCCTTTTCTTCTCTATTTCTCTCTCTCCCTCTCTCTCTCTCTTTGTTTTTTTTTTGTTTTTTCCCTCAATTATCCCTTGCTTGCTCTCTCTCTCTCTCCCCTCGATCCCCTTCTCACTGTCCTTCTCCCTCTCTCTCTCTCTCCCCTCCCCTTCTCACTTTCCTTCTCTCTCTCTCTCTCTCTCCCCTCCCCTTCTCACTGTCCTTTTCTCTCTCTCTCTCTCTCTCTCTTCCTCTCTCTGTACAGGTAATATATTTGGGATCCATGCTGGCAATCCCATGAGATATCAGCTTCGGAACAATAATTCCACGCAGAGCTTCTTCATGGATACCAAAATTGCAATCTAAAGAATCTACGCAACTTACCAAATAATAGACCACTTCGTACATGAAGCTCTCACAAATATTTGGCATACAAGGACTAAACTTTAAGAGGGTTGTAACTTTTAGGCAGGTCTTGACACAAAACCCTTTTTTTTTTTCTATTAAGCAGGTGCATATCTTGTACCTTGTGCATCTTCCGACCCACAGGCAGGCACCCCAAACAAAATTTTCAAATCTCGTTAAAACGGGACAACGCTAACAAGATTTCCATAACACCGCCTGAGAATATTAGCATTCATTTCAATATTACCTCCGCACTCAAAGCATGCTTCGCAGCATCCGATTTTGACAAATTAAGTTGTAATTGAAAGGATATAGTTCTGGCCCGAACCTTTGCATTTTGAAAGCCACCCTTTTCTATTCCCCCATGTATTTTTCCTGGCATAAAAGCATGTTGTCCTTGCCTGGTGTTGTACCCCAGTCAAATTGACATGCATGCATGGAAATTACTTTTTGCTTCAACAAATCTCACCAAATCTTGCCCTTGTGCCCCACAGGCAAATGCATAAAAAATATATGAATCATACTATGGCTTGTATACTCTGTATCAGAGCTAAGTGCATGACATACTGCGTAATTTACTTTGTGTAGTTTCTACTCAATCAGTAAAAATCTACACATTTATAATATTTTGCTACTTTTCATTATCTTTGGCCGAAATAAAAGGATGAAATCATTTGCAAAATTAGAGTAGTCTCAATCCAATTTCAAAAATCATGCTTCATTAATTACTGCATTCCATATTTAAAACAAATTAAAATATTGGAAAGAGGTATTTGCAGTTTGCACAAACTGAACATTTTATAGTAGTTTAATTCATCAAAATACATTGTTTGCCGAGACTAAACTGAACACTAACTTCAGCCATAAAAGGGTGTTTATAATTAACCACAAGGTACAAATAAATGTTTTAGTTAATATTCACATGGAGATGTTTCAAGCTCTCTAAAGTATAAGGTAATAAGCAGTAGTGGGAAAGGTGGCACTTTGATTATTTAACTACTTTGTTAGATGGAATGAAAATTACTACATGAACTGAGGTAGAATGACTAATTTAGAACATAGTTGACTTTTTTTGAAAAATTTGTTTAGAAATGGCTAAAATATCAACGGAAGATACGTCAAGTTCTCAGCACAGTACCGCACCGAAAATTCACACACATGTAAACAGTGTGTGCGAACCGCTATGCACCCTTGAGCCGAGAGCGTAGGGGTAGATGGTCCGTAGCGAGGGTATACATTGTAGGTGACAGTTGATGTTTGAACATTTGAATCATTTTACTGAAAATCACAGGAAATCATGAAAAGAATACTAGATTTTCTCACACATGTATCTTTTCATGCAAGCCGAACAGTATGAGACTATATTTGAGCAGTCTCATGCTAACTTCTATTTTGCTACTACTACTGTTTATTACCTTTAATCCATTCTAGCAGATGATATAATCACTAGCACATATTCTGGCTCTCAAATGTTTGTATTTCTAATAAATTCAAAGATCTCTTCCATTTTCTTGAAAATGCACTGAAGTTGCCCATAAATGTAGAATACCTGCAGATCAATACCGCTCTACTTTATGGCAAATGGGACCAAGTGACAAAGTAAAAAAATAATACCATTTTTTTTTTTTACTAAGCCCTATAGAGCATGAAAATTTGAAATAAGAAATAATGTTGTTTGCTGTAAAACTACCTCCTTTTGCCAAACTTTCCCAGATAATTCCGTGCAGTTGCTTCCTTCTGCCACCAAAATATGTGAGGAATGGGTCAAATTTGTGGTACGTGGCTCTGTCAGTTATGAAATGTGCAAAATCAGTATGAAAAAGTCAATTTTTCACAGAAATGTCACTTGCTTCCTTTTTCACAAGTGGGGCAGCAAGATCCATTGCCTTTCACTTTACAGTGCAGTGCACACTGTTATTTCCATTATAATATCCTTTCAATATCAAATTGATGGCAGGAAAGCAATAGAGATGTCAGACCCTACATGGAGATGGGGACGTCTGGCGACAAAAAAAAATGAAAAGCAAACACTTGCTCTTGAAAGAAGGGAGGAAAAAATTGCTCGAGACTTGGAGCGTGATTCATGAAATGTGGAATTAATGATGCCTGTTCAAACAGAGTGGTCCACTGTGTAAAGTTTAGAGGAAAGATTATCAACCTAATGGGAAGTTTCATTTTTCATATACAGGTACAGCATGCATGCATGCCTGCACTTGGTGTAGGTCTGGCTTGGCTGGTCTTCCGTGGGTTCATGTACAGCCTGCAGTATTCTTGCTTTATCAGGATTGCATTCTATGGTATTAATACGGAGTAAAATTTAGGGGAATGATAAAACTAATGGAGACTGGAGAGAATTTCAGATTTTTAAAAACATGCATGCATTTGGTTAAAATCTGTTCTTATACACGTACAGCAGATCTTTCATATTTGCTCCTTTCACCTTTGTTCCTAGGTACATGTATATATTCCATTTCTAATAATATTCAGTTTAAAGGAGAATGTAACCTTGACATCAGTGTGCTTCCAGTGAATGAAGAAGAACAAGAAGAGTAAACAGTGAAAATATGAGCAAAATCAGACAATCCGTTCAAGAGTTATGAACTTTAAAAGTTTAATCTAATCCTCATCATAGGATCCTTAAATTGGCAACTTTGCCAGCATCTGTGATGTCATCGTGGACAACTCTCCATTCATTGTGTACACAGAATTCAACATTTTCTTTATTTTCAAGAGAAATAAAAAATCATTTTGATTTATTGTTTGAGTATGACATGGCTATATCAATTCTGCAATCATATTGGGAAGAATAATGTTGATTCCTGACCTGAAATTTCATAGAAATCAATTTTTTTGAAAAATTATGTACAAAATGAATAGAGAGTTGTCCACGATGACATCACAGATGCTGGCAAAGTTGCCAACTCAAGGATCAGCATAGTAGGGATTTACTGAAACTTTCAAAATTCATAACTCTTGAACCGATTGTCCGATTTTGCTCAAACTTTCACTGTTTACTGTTCTTGGTCATCTTTATTCACTAAGAGCACACTGATGCTTGGGTTGCATTCTCCTTCAATAAGTTTCCAAATATTAAAATACAAGTAATTATCACTAGGTTAATAGAAAGAGGGTTTTATTTTTCATTAAAATGTGCCATACATGACAGATGATCTTCTATGGGTTTAACTGTTGTTCAAAGGTATTCAATTTTATGATCATAATTATGTGAGCGTACATGTGCATATATGCTCAAATAATTATTATCATAAAATTGAATACCGTTGATACTCAAATAATTATGATCATAAAATTGGATAATAGCTCAAGCTACACAGCAATACACAGTGTTAGAGCTCAAGCTGATGTGGATGTGATTGCATGCTTCAGTGCAGTTTATGCTAATACCACAAATGTGTAGTATTACATGTATATCCTAGACCATTGATATTTCAATGCGAGAATACATACTTTACAGAAAATGTATGTCAATAAAGTTCAATTGAGAATTGCACAATTTTTGTTAACTAAATATCTACATGTATGTAGGCCTTTACAATATTTTGAATTGTGGCAAATATTTTTTATTTTCATTCATTTATTTCTTTGTTTTGTTTCAACAGGATAGCTCTTTTCAGTTCAAAATACATATTTTCCTACTAAAGAGACCCTGTACATAACTTGAAGAAAAGCATGAAGTAATCTATACTGTGGGTTTCCTGAATAGATTTCTTGGCACGTTGACAATTTAAATCTAATCAATATTCTAAAGTCAATCTACACATATAAATATTCTAAAATTTATCTAATAACTGGGTGGAAATGAACAGTGTCTATCACATTTGTGGGCCCCAATCACCCACTTTCACATAAAGGCTCATTCAGACACACCACGGTAAACCCTTTGAAACAAAATGTGGCCAAAGTTTCTTGTGTGCTATAGTATTTAGTGAATGGCAAGTCAGAACAAGGGCTACAACCAAGGACTGATAGAGCAGGTGTGTTATAAGATGCACAGAGAAGCATAGTACATTTTTGTTGTTGTTTTTTGGAGGTGTTGTATTTTCAAGCTCTGTTTATTGATGCAGATGTGAACGGACCTTACTGGTACAGTATTTCTCTTGCCAAGGAATACCGTATGTGCGTAAAGAAATAACTATGGGCCTCTCAGATGCAGGTGGGTTGGTAAAAGGGGAGGTACAGTTAAGGGGTGATTTGGAGTTTGGATAATCATGAAGGTGAAGAAATCCTTAAAAGACAACACTCCCCAACAAATCAGATAGAAACTAGCTGATTAATTAACATTTTCATTGAAAGTAGGATTGTAATCACCTTATGATTATACCATTTACAAATCCTTCCTACATATCCAAAACTCATTATAGCACTTGTAATTTTAATCAATGTAACATTAAAGTATGGTAACATATTTTATATACCTCTGTATCCACTTCTACTTTATTCTATACCAAAATACATGTATTTATTAATGGTGTTCAGTGAAAGTGACCTTTTTTTCAATATTTTCTGCCAGTGTGATCATAATAAAAAAATCAGACTAATAGTAATAAATTTTCATCCTACAAATTACGCTCATGTGAAGTGCAGTGTCATCATATTAGAATTCCATTTTTCCATTTCCCCTAGACAGGGAGGATAAGGGGAGAGGGAGGGGGATTTCCCCAAGCATGTAATTTGCAAGCATGAAATGAACTACCTGCCCTTTAGAAGTAATGCTGTAGACCTGGATTTTATTAAAGGATAGGGGAAAGTGCATATGCACCTGCCTGATGTCATACCGCCATACTGCATAGGATTACAAGTTTGCACCACAGTCATAATAAACATGAATTTATAAAGTGTATAACTTGAGAGATCATCTTGTATGGAGTACTTATATGTACATTTGTAAAAAATACTCAACACAAATGCCTTGGCTTAATTTGAAATCAAAACTATGTATTTTTGGCTAATGAAAAAATGTGTTAAATATAAACGCAGATGCAACATGGGTGTCAAACAAACCTTATGTTGAAAAAAAAAAATTAAAGGAAAAGCTCAACAAAACTTACTGTGTCATCAATCTTGAGTTCACAGGAAGTCAATTCTAAAAATTAAAACAAAAATATTGTAGAACTACACTTACCTTTTTGTATGAGTTATCTTGGTCCTGTACAACCAGCAGAATGACACTTTACTCCAACTCTTGTCAAATCTGTAGGAAGACACAACGAAACATGCATGCAGACAGTGAAATGAAATGTTTACAAAAACATCCAAATAAAGACAGATGTCGATACTGTGACAGTGATTCCCCCATCAGCACAGCTCCACAATTGCTGTCCAATGTACTATTCGTAAGCCCACTGTCATCAGAGTTCTCAATGCCTTGAAAGAGTGAAAAGGAGAGGGCAATACAAAACATCACAAACAGATCAATTTCAGCTAATTTCTATTTATTCCTAGAGCTGCTATTTTTATATTGGCCTCAACTTTGATTCTTGGATTTGACACTTCACGGTCACAGATATACCAGTACAAGTTGAGTATTGATGACAAAAGAATGAGAAAACTTCAAGTTTCTTATTTCACCCTGCGAAGAGCAGATGGCACAAATCTGCAGCTCTCACGCAAATGTGTAGGCCTACCTGTAGGTTTATGATATTCTGACCAAAAGTACAAGAGTACATGTGTGTAAATTACAGGAAACCAATGGCCATTATCGCAGAATACCTCAAGGACGAGTTCAGTTCAGATTACATATACTGGTTCTGTATAATAACCACATTAACCACATTACGTCAACAATGAATGCTGTATGTCTGTTTGAGATTCCTGGAGAAAAACAATGATCAATTTCAATAAAAAGACAACTGGTACAAAGAACATTTGCAGTGTACTTATACTTGTACCTCAGTCTGGCAGTCAGTATGCACTTGATAATGACATGTAGGTACACAATCAACTGGGTGTTCACAACTTCCAGGTATCCTATAACCCGCTGACTACTGAATTCCCACATTCCCATAGATGTAATACAGCATGGACCACTTGGTTCCCGTAGGCAATGGGTTTACAAAGGACTTCTTGAATACTCTTGGAAGACCTCAGACTTACAAAAGGTCTATCCTGTTACAAAAATGACTTTAGCCTGTTGAGAAGGGGTCCGCCCACTTGACCGAAGACCCACGAGACCGAAGGCCAGTGAGACCGAAGGCCTTCAGTGAAGTGGGTTGTCACCATTGAGAATGATTTGATTTCAGAATAACATGCAATTTCCATAGACCCTGGCCCAAGTTACAGTATCTCAGGTTTAGTGATCAACGGGTTAAAGGCATTGGTTCACTTTGTGAGCAGCTGATTTAAAAAATTCTCAAACTAAGAAGAAACTTATGTATGAGTACTTGTATTTGTACTAAAAAACCTGAAACCAACCATAATTTGGAATAAAAAAAAAAAAAAAAGGTAGACGCAAGCTGTGATTTTATTAGCTTTCGTCTTGACAGACAATAAACTACATGTAAGAGGACCGTTTGCACGAATTAAAAAATACCATTACCTGCCTTCCGCCGCGTGATACGTCAATACAGACAGTGCGGTCTGACGGTCCGTTGAGTCATGCGCGCATGCACATTCCTTACGTCTGGTCTGTGCAACCGACTCTTGTATATTTTTCAAACATTGGTTCACATTTCTAATATTTAAAAATACTTCCTGTGGATATTATACTCTGAAACTTTCAGACTGGTATTTTTACACTATAACCCTAATGTTTATCCCATTTTCAAGTAACAAAATGAGATTTTTTTTTCAAATCATAACAATGTTAACCAAGCCCATGCTGACACTGATCATCCTTGTAAGACTGGCAATGTGAAGAACTTGCATGGAAATGTACTCTTGCACAATGACATTCAGGAAATCACTTTCATAACGCAGTCCTGTGTGATAATACTGTTGACCATCAAAAGGACACAGAACTTCAGGAAAGAGGATGGGTAATCCAGTTGGGACGAATAACAAAAGAAATTGGTTTATTTATTATCTCTGTAGAAGGCCACAGCAACAGTGGGCTGCAGGAACGACAGGATGTTGTAGACGCCCCTGTGAGTACGTCAGTGCAGGGAGTGGAACCCAGGGCTGAACATGGACTACATGACGACTCCCATTCGTGACAGGAATTATTTAAAGCCTAATTTGATCAGCTCTTATTCTTCAAATTGGCAACACCAACATTTTTATTTTAATTGCTACATTTTTCTTAAAAACGTCATGTATCTGAAATGAATATATAATGATAGAAATTATGATGAGAAGTCAAAAAGTTGCCAATTTGCAGGGGAAAACGGTGATTTTAAACTTTCTATCACATTGCCAATTTAAGGATTTTAATGCTTATTTTCCTTTAAAAAATTTTCAGCATCAAACAACGAATATTGACGTAACCAAAATGGGCACAGTTTGTGTAGAATTTTTTGCTCTTTCTGCTCATGTATTTGATGTGATTTCTAGGGCTTTGCATCAAAAGATATTAGGACAAACCACAAAATGTGGACCTCTGTCACGAATGGGTTAAGAGCGTGTTTATTGAGGGTAACAGAGGGCTAATAAGCGACCCAAGTTCCGAACTAGCTTACCCGTTACCCTTGATAAACACGACGGCGACATGATTACCAAACTAGCGTACCGGACTTGAGTTCCGCAAAAAAAGGGGATCTACATGTATATCAAAACCTTGTTGTGTCAGGGCTAAAAACAATACAATACAAAGAAGTGGGGCTGGCAAAATTATCTTTTTATAACGACAGTTTGTTACAATAGTTTTCTTTATAATATGAGGTTCCACTGTACTCGACTTGGAGCTTTAATGCCTCTGTGCCAATTAAGTTTCAAAATTATGTTCACTCTATTAAAGTATGTTTTCTACAACTTGAGAAAAAAACAGCAGCTCCTGTACATGTAACTTGTCTGGTCTTCACTAAAAAAAATTGCCATGTGATTATGACAAGGAGTACCTGGCAGATCAATATTTATCTTGCCCTCACAGATCAATGGAAAGGGGGAAATGACGTTCACTAGCTTAAAAAAATATTTTTCTACAGAGATTTGCTCATGCAGGCAGCACGTAATTTCCTGTAAAAATGGAAATTTTTGCGTGATTAGTTTTTTTGCACTCAGCCAAGTCAAACACAATCCTGCAGTTTTAATTTTTCGCAGACAGTTAGGATAACTGTATTCACATGCAAAATATACAAAATATTTCGCATTTCATATTCTGCACAAGTGTTGTGCTGCCTGAAATGTGCAAAATTTCCACACCACGAAATATTCCACGTTTACAGTAACCTTGTACAAGTCAAATCTGTCAGAAATGCAGAAATTATTCAACTTTATACCCAAATTTTGACTTACATGTATGCAAAATTCTACTTTCCATCCACTTTATACAGCAGAAGTCCACCTGTCTTTGTTTCTCTTTGTTTTCTATGGTTTTATGAATTAAATCTGTGTCCACTAAGAAATACATGCACATTTCTCATCAAAGTAAAGAAGCAAAATATGCAAAATTCGACCGATGCAACGTCCATTTGCGTAAAATTTACTTTATACGTGTACAAAGTACCCAAACATTTGGTTTCACATGCACACTCTACACATAAATTGTTTTAACAATCGGGCAGATTGCCTACATTGTAGAGAAAAATCTCTTATCAGTGTGTAGTTCATGTTCACACACAAAAAAAATCTGTTTTCGTAGCGTGCTTAGAAAATCGGTCTTAAGTGTGAATCACCCTTGTACATGTAAGAGTTCACCTAAATGAAACTGTCCCACAAAGGATTAAAAAGAGAGGAGAGAGGAAACCAGATGGTCAGCTGGCTAGAAGCAGGTTATCACTCCCATTTCCTACCATGCATCCAAAATCATGACACTAAACGTGACAGCCAAGGTTAGGTAATATCTCATAAATGTATCGAAGACTTCTCTTAGTGCTAAAAACTAAAGTTCTGGGCCCCCCCCCCCAATACCATTAGTGGTAACTCTCCCATCAATGGTGACTACCATAGTAACATTGCTCAACAGGCAATCAAATAGACTTGTTTACTATATATTCAGATTTATGTTTTTTTCTCCAGAACCCTTGGTTACCAACTATTATAATTTGGTTCACGTGTTATGCGAAATGAACGCATCTGAACAGATGGAATCCAGTTTGCATACATAAGCACTCGGGTCGTGGCTCGCTGGGTATGGTGCGCCAAGCGTTAACTACTGCAGGTTATTCAGTCCAAAACTAGTCAGTGTACAGTAAACCAAGTGCGGATGGGGGGGGGGGGCAAACAGGAGGAACGTGCCCCCCTTCAAGCAAAAAGTATGCCTTGTGCCCTCTCTTTTTTCAAGAGTGCCCTCTTCCGAAGTGAGTATTTTTTGTTATTTATTCATTTATCTTTGCTTGTCAAAATTTAACGTGCCCCTCTTTCACTAACTCCTGGATCCGCCCCTGCAGTAAACCGCTAATATAACATACGCCAGTAAGCATACTCTGGCAAACTGATCCGTCTGCTGTCTGCTATGCATAAAGTGCAATGTTTGTAACGAAACAAAGTCAACGGCCCTGGCAAATTGAATACTAGTGGCTTGAGAGCTATATAAATCATTTCTGTTTATTCATACCAGAAGGAAATTTTTGTTGCAAAATCGTGTATTGCATTTCATTTTGTGACGAAATGGTTCACTGTTCGTGAATTCTATAGAGAAATAGTGTATTTAATGCACTTTTGACACCGAAACTGTGTAGTCTTGGACTAAATAACTTAGTTAGCACTTGGCACCCTGTAGCCAGCATGCTACGACGACCCGAGTGTTTTCCAGCAAGCCACGACCCGAGTGTTTAGTAAAAGCCCATGAAAGGTCAGTGACAAAAGAGAGATAGGGGCATTGCTTTCAGTGTGTTTGTTTGACAGAACTAAATGATTTCATGTACACATTATGTATTTATCTAAATAATATAGGTGTGACTATATGATGATCACTGCAAAGTGCAAGAAAGTTCATTGTTATCATTACAGTCAAGGCCCTTCAATCACCCGCATATAGTCAGGGTTGATGGGGGGTTCCCCCCCCCCCCGAAAAAAAAATGCCAAAAAAAGGTGACAGAATGTAGGAAGAGAAGGAGCAGACAAGGAATGACAAAGAAACGTCAAATTTTCCGTGCTTTGCGTAGGAGGACACTCCCCCCTACCTGCACCCTCCCCCCCAGAGAGCGTGCTTTGTACCCTCAATATGTACATTTTGTTATATTCTGTTGTTTTTGTGAAAATCCTTGTATACTTTGCTATTTATGTTATACTTTGTTCTTTTTATGTTATATTTTATTTTGTAAAATTTTTGTCGATGTTTGTGAAAAAAAAAGTGAGAATAATCCAATTTGTATGGATTACAAATCAATAAAAGTTGAATTGTAATTCACACCATTTGCATGCTCACCATCGCCCCCACCCCCCTCCCCTCATTGCCCCTACCCTCCCCCCCCCCCCCCCCCAAAAAAAAGAATCCTGGCTATGCTGGTACAGTCAATATATCACTGTCATATATGGGAAGCTCATACATGTAAAATGCAACTTTGAAAGGAACATGCATATTTCTGGATGCATCATTCACTGTCACATGAACAGCTCAAGTTACATCTAACCACGTGATGAGATGATTGCACTGCCTGTCATAGTAGGATAAAGTTCCACTCAAATATTCATAGTTTTTGCATAATTCCTATCCACGAAGAACATATCATTGAGGAGTGAGTCAATAGCATCGATTGCAAAATAAAAAATGAGCAAAGGGAGATGTGCTTCTGCTTTTTTCAAGAACTGAATTATTTCCCACCTCCCCCCCCCCCCATATTTTTTTCCGTTTCCTCTTGGAAATTCCATTTTCATCCATTTTCTGTACATTTCATTATCTTCTAAAAATCTCTCTCTCTCTCTCTCTCTCTCTCTCTCTCTCTCTCTCTCTCTCTCTCTCTCTCTCTCTCTCTCTCTCTCTCTCTCTCCTCTCCTCCCTCCCTCCCTCCTTCCCTCCCTCCTTCCCTCCCTCCCTCTGATGAGTTTCATTACCCAATTCTCCTTTTGACTCTATTCTCTGACTATCTTTCTTGCTCTCTCTCTCCAACTGCACACATGTACCAGGTGCGCAGCCGGGGGGATGGGAGGGGGGCAATGGGGGCAGTTGCCCCTCCCCCCAAAAATGCCACCAAAAAAAAAAGAAAAAAGAAAGAAAAAAGGAAGAAAAAAAGCGTGAGTGAGAAAAGAAAAAAGTAAGAGAACGTAAGAAGAGCGGGAGTAACGGTGAAAAAGAAATGTCCCCCCTAGGGAGCGCGCTTTGCGCGCTCAATAAGTGATTCACATGCATTGCGTGCTCACTACCGCCCCCCATAAAATGAAATCCTAGCTACGCCACTGACATGTACCATGGACCATCTCCTCCTACCTGTTAAATCTCTTCTCCCTGCCCCCCCCCCCCAAAAAAAAGAGGTTTGGTAACTTTGGTTTTATGACTCTACATGTATATTTCCCATTCAGACAACAAAAATGATTGCTTCATCAGAGAAACAGTCTTGGGGATGCTTGCTAACATTTTGTGTGAATGTACATGCCAGTGTGAATGAGGCCTACATATTACAAGGGCCAAAAAATGTATGTCTTGGCAAACTGCAACAAAGCCTTACACTACGATGGAAAGACTGTAAAGAAAAAGGTCTAAAGTTTACTGAGTATTTTGTTTTGCTGGACTGTTATAAAAAGATACCAGGAACATGGAAGAATTTCTTTTTACAGCAAAACTACCATTATTTCCTTGAAGATCCAAGTCACCTTCCTTCTGTCTTTTGGGATTCAAAATTTAAACAAATTCATAACATAACAAGCAACTTAAGCAACTTTATTGTATTTTTCTAAGAATGAATAATCCTGAAATTTCTAAGGTATTCATTCGCTTTAATGAGCTTTATAATATGCAAGAGCAACAGGTGTGTAATCTTTTCACTCTTCCAGCGAGTGTTACAATTGATTCCAGACTCAGAATTACACAATTTAAAATTTTGAATAATATAGTACCAATGAATGAATGGCTGGCACGTCTAGGGAAGAAAAATAGCTCACAGTGTTGGTTTTGCAAGGTATCTCCTGAGACAATGGATCATTTATTTTTTTACATGTCCTTAAACAGCCACCTTTTGGAACGTGCTACGTATGCGATCAACGAATTTCAGTTCTGCTTCATTTCATACGAACATATTTTGTTTGGAATTACAAAACTCAGAAGTCAAGCCTCTTCAGCGTTTAAACTTTACTAGGCAAACAATACATTTTACGATGCAAATACCAAGATACCATCCCTAATTTGAAGCATATGATAAAGTGGCAAAATATCAATAGGTTTTTCTGTATTTCGTTCTACATGTATATGTTGAGATATTTTGTTGTTATTTGATTTTTATATGGGATTTAGTTCCATGCTTTGATATTTTGATGTTCTGTTAAGTTCTGTTTGTATAGATTTCAGACAATAGTTGTTTATTGGCATGTAACATGTATCTACATGTATCGCATACCATGTATAATTTTATGTGTTTTTTCTGACCAATAAAATGCATCAAGATTAAAAAAATAAAAAATAAAAACCTTACAGCTTCCTTCTTTAAGTGATAGATACATGTACATGTATTTATCTGGCAAGATCCAGAAAAGGTATGACATCTTTCTAAAATGAAGTTGTGGCTCTTTGACTAAAATACATCTTGGAACCTGCATCTGCATGTATAATGCATACAGGAAATCATGTGAACCTCTGAATGATGAACAACCACTGCAGATCATAACCAGCCAATTAAAACATTGCTATAATACTTAAAAGAGAAATGGTCAAGTAATGACTTCCCTAGCTGTCTAATAAATCTTGTCTACTGCTACTTACTACAGACCAGTATCCTGTTGATAAGGGTCACTAAGTGATTGACACTTAACATGCGGTACTTCTGAAATGTGGCCATACAATATTGTCTACTGGAAATTCTAGCCTCTAGGACAACTCCATCTTGGACGAACCTTGCACAATCAACACATCCCCCACCCTATGCAACAGTCCTTAATCACTACCCCACTCACTATACCCTCCCCCTCCTCCACCCACCATCCAGGACAAATATCTGCTCCCACACTCCTTTGAATATACTTCCTATGTCAAAGGCCCCCTGGAAAACCATCCTTAATCACTCCCCCCCCCCCCCGGGAAAAACCCTAGGGTAATCCCACCCCCCCCCCCCCCAATATGCCCTTCAGTCAATATTAAGCCCCTTTAATAGACAAAAATTCTTCATGATCCACTTCCCCTCTCCACTTAGTAGTATCATGCATGGGGTAGAAAATAGACGATTTGTTTTCTAGTACCCTTATCCTACTTACAGCTAAGGGGGACTTACTCCTGAGTAAGTCCGGACTAAGTCCACTTCGAGCAGCAAGTACACGTATGAAATTCGTGAATTTTTTTTCGATCAGGACTTACTCCAGACTACATGTAAGTCCCGCTCTATGTGGAATACTCGATCCACTTCGAGAAGCGGGTTACAGGTGGAGTAAGTCCTCACCAGAAGTAGATTAACAACGTTGCGCTAGACATGGCCAATTGCGCGAAAGCATGTGGAAACAATGGAATTAAGTGCCGATAGGCACTGCGGTATGAAAAGTATGAAAAGTATGAAAAGCCGGTGGAGATCGAAAAGGTATCATTTTGATCTGGACTAAGTCCACTTCACTTCGCTTTGGCTGTTAAGTATGAAAGCAGTACAGTGGTGACTTCCCTCTGGTACTTTGTCCAAGTGTTTTCATTTCTGTTGTTCAGGGGTACTCTGTCCCAAGGTTTTCATTTCTGTTTTTATTTAGTTTGTTTGTTTACATTTGGCAGGCCTAAACTAGATGTATACTATGAAATATATGACACAGATTTTTTTTTATTTTTTTTTGCAAATGAAACTTTCTTTTTGTAAGAAAGCTTTTACAAGTACTGCATATGGCTTCAACCAGCACTGGACATGAAAGGGCACATGACCCTCTATATTTTCAAAAAATTCTCTTCACAAAAAAGTCAGTGTTAAACCTATAACCGAGTGAAGGGTGACTGAACTCTAGGGATGTTTGTACTTCTTCAAATTCCCTGCAGGAATATTCAAATCTCCTTTGACTTGAGTAGGGAGTTCCTTCACTTTCTATCCTGTTATCCAGCTTACTTCCCACGTTTAGCCTAAACCCCAGACTCCAAGCAAATACATTTATGATTTCTTAAGTCTACCATAGCCTCTCTATTAGGAAATTTCTCTACTACCGGTAGTCATTAAAGAAGTCACTGTACTTGGTCTTTTATATACATGTAGTCTGCAAGAAAATATTGGCCTACATGTACACGTGGCCTACAGATAGCGCACAATTTCACATACACATGTACATACTACATAATGTATTTCTATTGTTAAAAAGCTGGACATTCAAATCACATTTAAAACAGAATGACAAATTATCATCAAATTGTCAAAGTACCTACGTACATTGTACATGTACAACTGTGACATAGTCAAAAACAGGTATACACCACATTACATGTGTATATACAGACTGTATTGTTTGCAAAGTGGTATAAACTAGAACTCGCCATTTAGCAAAAAGCAAATAAATTGCTTTCCACGGTGTGCATGTACAATTTCAGAAGTTCTAGCAATGAAACATGGCTCATTCTACATGTAAATCACGCTTCCATGTTTTTTTATCTTTTTTTTGGGGGGGGGGGGGTCAAAGCCCAAAGATCCATTGTTATTGTCATATGCTTTTTGTCACAACAAAAGTCTCTGATGAATAATATTTGTTTGCTCTTGAAAGCAATAATCTGCATGTTTATAAAATGAAAGGACAATTTGTACAATTTGTAGAGCATACAAACACAGAAATCTTTAATATCAAAATATTCAATGGCTATTGTTTGAGAAAAAAAAGAAACCACAACAGAATTCCTACATACCATCAAAAGGAAAACCTGCCTGTATACATGTACATGCATAGTTTCAAAGAAAAACAAATTTGTGGAATGAGTCATGATTTCTCTTGACTTTACATTCCTTTACTATGGAATGTAAATATGATCAGAGGTGAACAATGATAATATTCAAACAATGAATGAAAATGAATTACCTGCTGGCAAGCAAAGTGCTCTCTCTCCAATCCCACAAAACTTTGTGCAACAGGCTGTGTCCAACAACTATACATGTACCTATTCTGAAAATCATTTTATTGCTCAATCCAAGTGTACCCTATTCATACAAGGAAAACTATTATGTACCGCAAAACTCCTCTGGCTACATGTGAATGATAGAAGAATAAATTTCTCTCATCTGTCCAGACATGAACAGAAACTGTGCAGGGCTTAAACACACGAAAGAATACCCTGGCAGACAAGCTTTAAATTTGTATGCTCAACCAGTCAAAATGTGAGGCAACTTAAACTTATGATACATGTACATACTAAACTCCCAAAACTATATTAAGTTTCTTTTCAGTACGACATTCCTATCCCATACCTGTATGCCACCTTTCACAACACAGATTCATCCGAGGATGATGTGTCTTTGCATGTACATGAAAATTGTATAATTTCCTATTAGTGTGAAAGGCGCTATTGGAGTATTGCTTAATCTCGGGATTACCGACCATGGCAAATTGTCTACATTAGAATCCCATAGAGGGCAGATAAGAGGGTTTGGAGGGCAATCCCATATTGACAGAATGAAATCTCTGTAACATTCACAGAGGCTAAAGAGTACAATCATAGAGGAAATATTTGCAGGAACTAGAGCATGTATCCTTTCATGTGTTTATTCAATGAGGATAATTACAGCACATGACCTGTATGATATAATATGTAACTTTTTTTGTCATAATAGTGATTTTAGTGGCATGTTTCTATCAATGAAAGTAAGGAAATGATCAAGGTTTGAAATACTGTCAAACTCACATCTGAAACCACAGGTGTACATTCAGTCAAGTAAATCAGCTGATCATGTGAAAAGTTTTGTAAATAACAAATGTCTATCTGTGTAACATGGGTGTCTCTGAAAAACACAATATAGACAGTCACAGAAGTATTATAGTGAAATCAGGGAAATAATGGTTTGTAACCTACATGTAATACCAGCTGGTTCCATGTTTACATGTACATCACGAAATGATACAATGTAGCTTTATTCAAGGCTACTGTGTACTTATTTGTGCTCAGATTCACAAACAGCTCAGGGGCTGTGGAACGTTTTTTTAGAGGGGGGCTGGCACCCGAAAAGGTAGGGTCCAGGGGGCAGAGTCCCCTGAAGATCTTGGGTTTTCATGGTTTTGTGAGCCTACATGTATGAGCAATTTGAATATGAAGTTTCACAAAGCTATAGTTCTTGTTTGATTTTTTGTTCAAGGGGCTGCAGCACCCCCCCCCCCCAACACGTACATTTTTGCGGCCCCTGTAGCCACCTGAATTTTCAAACTTTGGCATTGAGTCTTACCGGTCAAATACAAAAACATACATCCATGCTATATATCAAATATCACAGTAAAAAGAAAATCATTCTGTAGTCAAAGTTCTATGAAATGAAAATGTGACTTGTCGGTATTTCCTTCATTGAACTTACTGACATACACTGTACATGTACAGTAGATGTATCCATCAATATTTTGTTCAAATACAAAAGAGTAATCATACATGTACATGTACTGTAAGCAATCATAATATAATGAACCTTCAACACATGAAAAAAAGTTTAACAGAAAAATATATTTGTAAGTAAAAGTAAAAAAAAAAAAAAAAAATACATACTTATTCAAAATTGATCAACTACAATTCAGAATGCCAAAGTGAATTAGGAGATGAGAATCTGAAAACCCAGTTATCAGCAGATTAAGCTTCAAAATTTTACTTGCATGGTTCTCAAGAAATCTAGACTAAAATATACTGTAGGCCTTCCAAGTGCAAACTTGTCTGGCTGCCAAATGACATACATGTAATTATACAGGAAACTGGATAATTCATTAGCTCTGTTTTGGTATCAGACTCGCATTACCTGGTTTTGATTTTCACTCAATTTCCTCTTCTTGTTGGCTTATGTATGGTACACTAAAAATAATTGCTTTAAAAAAAACAATAACTTTCATGAAAACAAAAGAATTCCCACTGGGTATGATGCACATTCATCCCACTTCCAATTTCAAACTATGTACAATTAATAACTTCATTAAAATATAATTACATAAATAATGCAGAATTTGGTAGCTCTGTTTTGGTCTCAGACTCACATTACATGGTTTTGATTTTCACTCAATTTCCTCTTCTTGATGGTTTAAGTACGGTACACTAAAAATAATTGTTTAAAAAAAAACAATAACTTTCATGAAAAAAAAGAATTCTCAGTGGGTGTGAGGCGCATTCATCCCACTTCCAATTTCTAACTATGTACAAGTAATAACTTCATTAAAATATAATTACATAGATACTGGAGAATTTGGTAGCTCTGTTTTGGTCTCAGACTCACATTACCTGGTTTTGATTTTCACTCAATTTCCTCTTGCTGGTTTTAAATACAGTACACTAAAAATAATTGTTTTAAAAAACAGTAACTTTCATGAAAAAAAGAAATTCCCAGTGGTTGTAAGGCACATTCATTTCACTTCCAATTTCTAACTTACGTACAGTACAAGTAATAACTTCAACTATCGACTCAATCCTTGACCGAGTGCTACTTGACCTTAATAAACCTATGCAATTACAACTTGTACATTACATGTAAGTTGCAATACTAGCACAACTGCACAAGCCTAGATTTTGTTTTTAAACTTTTTAATTTACGAGATAAAGCAACAAGAAGATGTCACTGGAGCATAATGCTTTCCTAATCCCACCCCATGCCATCATCTCTCTCTCTCTCTCTCTCTCTCTCTCTCCCTCTCTCTGTAATAGTGTAAATCTCTTCAGCTTTCTGTCTGTCCTAATTTCCTTTTATACCTTTCTCTGCATCTTCTTTTCCTTACTACCCATCCTATGTGATGTACCTCTCTCCATCCCTAGATCACACACTCTCTCTCTCCTTTTATCCCTTCCTTCTCCTACCCACCTCTTCCCCCCCCCCCCCCCCCCCCACATCAAAATTTATCTCTAGTACTCTCTATCTTCAGCTCTCTATTTTTAATATCATTCTCTACCTTTTCTCTCCTTTTATACCCTCTTCCCTTCCTCTCTTCCTCTTTCCGTCCCTCTCCATCCAGCTCACTCTTTGTACAGGTTTCCTTTCGTTCCATGCCCCCCCCCCCCCCATCCCTCCTCTTCTCTCTCTCTCTCTCTCTCTCTCTGGATCTCTCTCTCTCTCTCTCTTTCTCTCTCCCTTCCTCATTCTCTCAAACCAGTTTCATTCCAGCTTCAGGTGATCAATAAAGCCTCATATTTCTCTCCCTAACCCTTCAACAGCTACACAATCCCATTGTACGTGCCTCGACTGTTCTCCCTCTTCCAATTCGAATGCACTAAAATCTTCTCCATCACTGCGGGTCTGCTCAGTGAAGTTTTCAATTTCAGTATACTTTTTTCCTATGTCATCAAACTCAAAGGGACTATAGAGAAGAGAAAAGAATGAACATACTGTAGTTGAATTGAGCACTTTCATTCTATGTGTACTCTAACCTACAACTGTAGTACTGGAAAGGGTAAAGGCAATATTTAACCCATAGAGGTACAGTGTCACCTTTAGGAGACGCTTTTGCATTATCTGTTGGTCCAGAATGTTGGGCAGTACATATCATACATGAGCAGAAAGAGAAAAAAGCACTGACAAATTTGAGCCTATTCCCATCGCTGTATGGTGTGGCGTTCTCGAATAAGAGCAGTTTAAGTGTAACTAATCATTAAACTCTTTAAATTAGCAACGCAGTGATCACTCTTTCTGTGTTTAAACTGGCAATTTCTGATTCAATTTTACAATTATATTTCATTTTGGTTTATGTTATATCCATATTTATTTTTTCCAAGCTACATGTATGTAAAATGTGGAAGAAAATAATTTGTATTGCTAATTTGAGGATTGAAGATGATTAGTTTAGACCTCCAGAAAGCTCTGTACTGCTATGGGTTAAAAAAGGTTTCATTAAAAATATCTCATTTAGTGTAATTACAAGAAAAATTTGCATCTAAAGAGTAGGCCAACAAAATATGATTCTGTTTCCTTGGACAGCACCATACAGTCAATAAATAACAACAGGGGATAAAAGGCTTTGAAAAAAGGAGAATTTAACATCAACTGGTGCAAACAGATGCTTTGAAATGAACAATGAAAGCTAGATTTCTTGTTTTAAATCCCAAATCTGAGGAGTTGTAATTACTGATTGTAGTATTACAAAATAGGGCATACTCAGGTAGTTTAGAGATGACACATCAACTGCAAAAAAAATACCGGATTTCCAATAGCTGCAGAGGGCTACATGTACATCATGTATGTTCCTTTTATGAATACACCATGTCTGTGTGAACAAGTGAATTTTAACCTTCGCATTTCTGAATGGATGAATAATTGCCCAAATCGATTTCATTCATTTCCTACAAGAACTCTGATCAATACGGTCAAGGCCAACAGTGCATAATGTGATCTGCAGTTCAACTGAACTGTGTTTCCTCATCTAGAACTATTATTAGGTAAAGTAAACCATTAAAAATAAGATTAAAAATCTGAGCCTACACGTACATCGGGTCTAAAGCTAACCGGCACTTGATTATCGCTAATGGAATAGAAGAAAAATTGTGGCATGCACTTCACACCATTATCAACTTAGCCATGAAGGCTAAGATAGTATTCTCTTCGATTGGGGGAGAGAATATACATGTAATATTTTTCTTCTGTAAAGTGGGCCTACAAACTGCTTCATCATAATCAAACTGCACATGTAGAGTTTATCAGTTCCATCAAAGCAATCAATGGATCACCTACATCACATATGCTTTTGAATTTTTCAGTTAAATAATGAAAACACGGAGAAAATATGCCTCTGGTTCATTTTTTTTCCATCTCCTTTCTTCAATTCAACAGAGCTTGGTGACTACCTAAACAGTCAAATCTCCATTCAGCAAACCAACAATAAACATTAACCTGCCATACATGCAGTTCTCATCATTATACATGTACACCTGTGTAGAAGTACGCTGTGCTCTGCGGTGTGAAATAAAAGAACGAAGGAGGGTGAAAGGAATCAACATGCATGCAAGCATGCCAGCGTGAAGGTCTCCCGGTTCCTCTGTCCCACGCAGAATGGGAGTAGGGGAATGACTCATACAGCAGTCACATACATGCGGCACCTGTTTGGGCTTCACGACCAAAGCAGGGAACTTGGCTGACTTGTTTAAAGGGAAAATCAACAAGTTATTAATTGCTGGATGACAAATCAATTGAATGTATTTCCATATGTGTGTGTGTTTGTTTTTCAGATGTATATCTGAAAGCCTACATATTGGGCAACATTCATTAAACTAGGCAGAGCCAGATGCAAATGCATTCCATTACGATGATGATGAAGATGATGATGAAGATGATGATGGTGATGATGATGATGATGATGATGTGTCTCCTCTGCTTTAAGAACTTCACTGGTTGCCGGTCCAAAAGAGAATAACATATAAGATTGCTTTGTTTGTTTACATGTCCATAAATAACTTGACTCCACACTACATTTCGAGTTTGTTTTTTCCAGCCCAACAAACTAGTTATTCATTACGTTCAAGAACAGATCATCTCCGTTTAATACCAATTCCAAAAATGAACTCTAAGAAAGGTCAACAATGCACAGGTTTCACTGGTCCTAGTATCTGGAATAGTCTCCCCATTTGTATCCCTTCATGTCGTTCAGTCAAATTATTCAAAAACAAACTCAAAACCTATTTATTTTCTCAGTAATCATATCTCATATATTGTGAGCACTTGTAGGCTTTCAGAATTATAGTTTGTTGATTTCATATATTGTAAAGCGCTTTGGGCATGTAATATGCCGCATGCTAATGGAAAGGCGCTATATAAATACAAAAATGTATGTATGTATAATGATGATGATGATGACGAAGATGGTTCACAGCATATTATATGGCCCTGTATTTCTGGCTTTAAAAAAAAAAAGCAAAGGTGCGACATGTGTGACATCCATTCATTCCCACACATATTAATAACTCATTTGTTCCATTCAGCCAAAAATGAAAAATCTACATGAGCACTTACACGTATCATTCGCAGAAAAATGTAAGAAAGGAACATTCAGCAATGATCATCTCGAATAATTTTCATTTGTGGATTGTGTTGTAATCTAGACACATTGCACTGCACTGACCAAAAAAGTTGGGTCAATTTTTGTGCCATACCAGGGGGGTGTAACATGAAGAGATACAATTCAATCTTACAATCAATTGTATCTCTTTAGTTCATGGTTTACCATAGACTTATGATTGATATCAATCGTATTTTTTGTTACACCCCCCTGATCTGATAAACTTTATGATAAAATCATTGATTTAATAATGACCACAGAATAACAAGTGCATTAAAACTTTAACATACATACATGTATACGCAAACTTAAAGTACCGTAACTTATGTTAGTGTATTGTTTCAAAAATTGTCCATGGTAAGAAAACAAACAACAGACAACCCACCCAAACCCCCACCCCCCCCCCCCCAAAAAAAAGTAATCAGATTAGCACTCGGCACAGCTTATAGAAGAAACAGGATTGATAAGGTCTCAAGTTCAATACATTTGATTGCCACAGTACCTTGCACAAATGGAAAAGATCGTCAATGTCAGGAAAAAACGAATGAATCTACAGTAGGTAAAATATTTGGTTTGCAGACTCTGGCAACCAAATGTCAACATCCAGGGTCTGGACCTACACTGTACTGTTTGTTGTGTACTTGATGGTTTGAGAAAGTGAGCGGAAATTAGCAGCAAATTTTCAAAAGGAGAGATGGGAGAGACTTCAAATGTCTGACCTGCTAAAATTGGCAATTGCCCTAAAGAACACTTAGGAGAATTTGCAGTGATCATAAAGATTTTTAAGGTACAGATGAGCAGTTTTTTGCTCTTTGGATTCTGCTCATGAATGTCGGCCTACTGAATTGAATTGACCTGGATAAATGTCAGTGATATACATCAATACTCTGTTCTGACATAAACATAAACATGTGTATAATCATAAAGCAACATGAAGTGGACAACGCTATTAAAGTTTATAAACAAACAAAATAAATTAAATAGAAACAAAGCAGAACATGCATGTATATAATAGTATTTCCAGCTGTTGATGATACACTGTAGATGGTAACGAAAGTCCATTCCATTTTCCTTTCCCTTTTTTTCCCAAAACAGTAAAACACAATTTCATATTATAATCAAAACGAAAGAGAAAATCACTGAAAATGTATTTGGTACAGTATATTTATGGCTCTGCATCAGAAGTTATTGGTCCACACTAAACAATCTGGGCCCTCTGTCCTGAATGGGATAATTCACAAAAAGCATAACCATAAAAAGGGGAATAAACGAGGCTTTTCACACTTTCCACAACGTTTCCTTAACCCACTGGCAACTGACTTGAACTCTCAGTCCCACAGGTTTTACACAGGGACACATGGTTCTAGTTGTCAATGGGTGCCAATGACCTAGTTTAAATTTATCACTCAAGAGTCACAGGAACACTGACTAAAGCGGTTATGTAAGAATTCAAGCAGTTGCACTGAAATTGATTTTTGGCCTGAAGGAATTAGGCCACACTTACACTGTACATCTACAGCACGACTGCGGGGTAGGTCTAAAATTTATTCTGCACATGTGTACATTGCACATGTACATTTATGTGATCCTGCAAACTGGAAACATCGTAATCTCTATCATACATGAGCTGGTTGCATAAAACTTGCTATCATAGTAACTTGGCCATCAATGGTAACTTTCATGCAATACTACATGGCTGTTGAGGAATGTTTACCATGCTGCACATCATGTAGTTACCAATGATGGCCAAGTTACTATAATAGCAAGTTTTTATGCAACGGCACCCAGAAGAGTTTTTGCTGAAAGACATTTGGTCTGAGTGTCGATACCCATGGTCTTCCTACTCTTAGCTTAGCTTAGGCTGGCAGTAGAGGCGAAAAATGGCCAGCATGAACATGTACTGTATTATGGATATTGGCTTATTTTCAGACAGTTTGAGAAAAGAGGCCTCCTTTAAACCTGCATTTATTAATGCTGATCTGTATGATTCAGAGAATATCTTCTTGCAATAACAAAAAGCATTCTTAGTTCTCATGGCAGTTATGATGAGTCACGCATCTCTAGAGATGGACAGAGCATATGAAGTTATCGCTAAATAAGAATGGCGTTCACTTCAAACTGAATGCTGGACTGCAACAGTGCGCAGGTTTGACAATTTATATGCAGCCAAACAGCTTTTCACATGAAAAAGTCAACCAACTCTCCAGTTGGTAACTCAGGTTCTTGGTCAACTTTATTAATTTCTACATGTACTTAACAAAAAGAACATTAAAAAAAAAAGAAAAACATAAATACACCTTTTTAACATTGTTTTATAGCCTCTCAATAAGAAACTAGATGAATCTTCGACCACGCGTGGTCGAACTTTATGCCTCCGCCATTACCAGATCAGAAATAAATGGCACTTCATGTTGCTTTATTTTCATTTATACAATGACATCTTTGACCTTGACCTTTGACCTTGTGACCCCCAAATCTAATGAGAGCATTGCCCTTTCCATACGCATACATGAGCCAAGTTTGTTGAACCGTCAAATGGTTACTGAGTTATCACAAGAACAAACCATTTCTGTGTACATAATGACCTCTATGACCTTTAACCTTTGACCTTGAGACCCCAAAATCTAATCAGATCATTGTCCCTTCCATATGCATACCTCTGCCAAGTTTGAGGTTGATCAGTCAAATGGTTGTTGAGTTATGGTGAAAACGAACCATTTCTAAGTACATAATGACCTCTATGACCTTTGACCTTTGACCTTGTGACCCCAAAATCTGATCAGATCATTGTCCCTTCCATGCACATACATGAGCCAAATTTGAAGCCAATCTGTCAAATGGTTCTTAAGTTATCGCGAGAACGAGCCATTTTTATGTGTATTATTACCTCTATGACCTTGACCTTTGACCTTGCAACACCAAAATCTAATCAGATCATTGTCCCTCCCATATGCATACCTATGCCAAGTTTGAGGTTGATCGGTCAAATGGTTGTTGAGTTATGGTGAAAACGAACCATTTCTACGTACATAATTACCTCTATGACCTTTGACCTTCGACCTTGTGACCCCAAAATCTAATCAGATCATCGTCCCTTCCATGTGCATACATGAGCCAAGTTTGAAGCCAATCTGTCAAATGGTTCTTAAGTTATCGCGAGAACGAGCCATTTTTATGTGTATTATTACTTCTATGACCTTGACCTTTGACCTTGAGACTCCAAAATCTAATCTGATCATTGTCCCTCCCATATGCATACATGAGCCAAGTTTGAAGTTGATCCGTCAAACGGTTCCTAAGTTATCGCGAGAACGAAAACGGGACGGACGGACGGACGGACGGACGGACGACCCGAAAACATAATGCCTCCGGCAACCACCTACGGTGGGCGGAGGCATAAAAATTGTATGGAAATTGACTGAATAGTTTAAATGTCAAATCTAAAATACAATGCAACATGGACTTCTCCTCTTAAGTTTGAAAAACGAGAAACTAGGAATTAATTTTCCTATTTTAATAACGGCCTTCAATCACAATTAGGCTTACACCATACACATAATTCGGGAACTTCAAAAAGGTATCCAGATAGTGATAAATGTGTACTTCAGTATACAAATCACTTTGCACAGGAAGAGAAGTATTACTTTCAGCAATGTAGCCTATTTTATTTCACACTTGAGATCACTGCAGATCAGGTTGTAGGTAATTTGCAAGTCAATATATGAATGTGCCTCTTGGCAATGTGCTTTCAAGTGGATCAGCTACACGTGTACATAAATGCAAGTCTTATGGAAGGGACAGCAGTTATCATTTGATCGCTTACATTGTCACATAATGATGAAAAGAATGAACTCCAATAATACAAATTCATATAGTTCAAACTGAATACATGTACATGTATGTACACACTAATCTTGTACATGAAATATCCTGATATTTTCATAAAGTAGTAACATCAAAACCACTTCTTTTTTTTCCCACAAAATCCAAGAAGTTGATTTTGGATTTGGTGTTAAGTCATATTCTCTAATGACTTTTCCCTGTAATTTCACAGAGAGTAATAGTTGTCATAACTTCACAGGGGCTTTTTTTTACTTGTACATATACTGCAGAACTTTCGTTAATACATCACCAATTTAATACTCTCAATATATTTTCTGTTGCAAGTCCAGGTCATGAATTTGAAAATCCCTGCAGAGAAACTAGATGTATTTAGCCTACAAATGCCTCTTTTTTTTAAAACTACTCATTCGTCATGCATGGCTTCAAGATTTGAAAATGGTGTAATTTCAAAAAATGCTCTCTCATCGCACTTGCACAATGTAAATTACTCAGCTAATTGAAGTACTTAGGAGAAAAAAAAAACATTTGTATGCCTGGCATTTGTTCTGATGGGAAGAAAATACTGGTCTGATTCCAAAGGAAGCATTCATTTTAGAACAAAGTGAATGTTATTGTTCAGCTGAGTCATTCTGCATAAAAAACAACTCTCCACATTCATTTCCGACATCTCTTTTGAAGCCTGTTTACATACTGGAAAGATTTGCTATTTGGCAAAAGAACAAAACACAAGAACATTTTAACTCCACCAATCACTCATCTGTACAGTACACAACAATCAAAATCAAATGCATGCACATACGCTGTAGGATGCTTAGATGTACAAGCACATGTACATGTAGGTCAGCGGACACAGGAAATTAGGAAAACAGTTTGAAATTAAGGTTAGTAGAGAGTTAATTCTAATTTAGAATCAAATTTATCAAAATACTGTAGAACTAGTGTCACTGTGATGTCATTTTGTTAAACATTCACCTATCTGGACAATGGACATGTTCATCCAAACAAAGCTACACATATACAGTGAAAACTCAGTATAACCAGGTCCTTGGGACCATCAAAATTACCTTGTTATAGCAGGAATCTCGTTATATCAGGGTCAAAAAACAATAGAATATAAAGAGCTGGGAGCAGAATATTACCTTGTTATATCAGTAATATTTTCATATCAGATCTCTTTATATCGAGTTTCCACTGTATAGGTAAATGTGCACGGCCCTCCTCCACAGCTTCTCTATACAGCTGTCGGCCCCTATTAAAGTTCAAAGTTCAAGATATGGTATCAACACAATAACGAGCAAAATTATAGGAAAATACTTCAATTTTGCACTGAAGGATGATAAAGCATAATCTTATTTCCATACCATTCCTTCAAGTGGATCTCAATCACCTTGATTACAAGTCACAAGTTGTTTTTTGTTTGTTTGTTTGTTTTTTGATTGGCAAACTTGTTACTCTGCAGCTCACAAATGAACTCAGGTACAGTGTATTCACCTAGTTGTACATGTATTGTCAGCAATCGCCCTCATAGAGACCAGTGCGAAGATAATGATAATTAACCATGCATTCTTATTAGTGAGATTTGGCGAACTCGCAGATTAGGTGACCAGACGCACACGTGGGCAATTTATACAGTGCAGAGACAACAGATATCCAAGGCATGGGGCAAGGCCATATCATCGAGTTTAAAATGGCTTTCAAATATATTTTTGTCAAGCAATCATGTTCATACATACATGTACATGTATTCACATTGTCCTCTCATCTCTCAGATTCCTGATTACTAGATGAAAATGATTTGGGTTTTGGCCAGAAATGTCAAAATCACAAATGTTTCACTTTCAGCACTGAATCTTGTCCACATCATCCCCGCTGTCACTGCCGCCAGGCTACATTTGCGCGCACACACAGCGTGCGCCTCTGGTCCCCTATTCAGTATTCTCCAGGTTTGCCTGAAATTTTACATGTTGTGAAACTTTACAAAAACCCTATTTCCTAGATGGAATCAACATGTTTTTAGGGTTTTTTTTCCTAGAACAAGCCTCAATACTCCCTCCTTCTGGCAGTTGTTCTTTTCCTGCTCCTCATCCTATTCAAATTCCTCCTGCTTTCTCTCCTTCTCCTTCCCTTCCTATTTTCTTGTTCGTCTCCTCCTCAGTTTACCCTACTACTAGAGTCAATACATGTACTTCTAATAGATCTAGTCTATTTCCTATTCTTTTTCTTCTTCTTTTTACTTCTCATCCTCCTTATCCTTCTCCTCCGTCTCCTTCTTCTTCTTCTTCTTCTATCTTAGTTTGGCTGCTTTCTAGTTCTACTTTTTCTTCTTGATTTTTGTACTTAGATTAGAACTTTCAAAGTTCACATCAAATGATTAAAGATTTGTCTAAATTATCTATCAACTATATTCTCACAAATTTTCTATTGAGACTGCTCGTTTTACTGTTGTGAAAAAAAATAAAAATCATTACGAATCGGCATGCAGAGGTCCCATACCACCGCTCAATATTCACCCCTCCAAACCCATCATCGCAGACTTTTACATGTATGCACGGGACCACTGCGGTTGCACTGGCACAGCTCGTCCGGTCCCCACTCTCTCGCTCATCACATTCCCCATCATGTATCGAGCATTATTATCGTCATTCCACAGAATCTTTCGCCCTACAACACAACAAACCTTCAAAACGTTGAAGTTGTGTTTACCTTTTAAATGAAATAACATTTGACATCATTATTCACCAACTTACCGAGAATAAATCACAGCATCTCGCTCTGACATCCGACTGCTTCTTCTATTCAATTCTGCCTTTATAATTGTCGCCTTTTTCGCGTACGCGAGAACAAAATCGATATTCTTCGGGAGCTGCCACCGCGTACCTATACCAGCGAGTAGTATCACACCGAACTAGCATAGGAGCGCGCAGAGGCACGGGGAAATGAAAGGGAAAATATAAATAAAAATTACATAAATTTCCTCTTTTAAGTGATTAAGTAGATGAATGGTGGATCCAGGATTCTTTAGCCGGGCACAGAAGTTCTCTGACAAGCAAAATGACATCAGATTTGGGGTGCTCACTCACTGCAATGATTTCTCAAATTCAAAAGGGCTCATATATCATTTTGCTGCTTTTTAAAAAAAAATTGTTGTGGCAATGGGGGGGGGGGGGGCGCAATGATATAAGGGCCTATTTTTTAGTCCTTAAAATGGATACATAAGATATTTCTAAAGAGTTTTACGAAGTGCCCTTTACCCCACCTCCTTCGCCACCCATTGCATGTACCCCGCCCTCTCCTAATTCATTACTTAAAATTCAGTGCTTTTATTCTATATTCCAGTTAGCGCCCCCCCCCCCTCTTCCGACCATAATCTCGTCAGGCAGGCTCAGTCTGAATGGTGTACCATTTATGTGTATTTGGTAATCATAATGTCCTTATTTTACTTGATAAAATCTTTGAAGTTGAAATAATCATGAACTTTTCCTTTCTTTGCATGCCAAAGCCAAATCTATGAGTGTACTGTGGGTCTTTCCTCGGAAAAAAGAGGGGTCTTCTTATTAAAACTGAGAATGAAGTCAAGTGTAATAACGACAGAGTCGATAATAAAGATTTTTGTGATTCAGCTACTAGCTTCAGCCTCACAGGTTCAGCGGCGGTTCTACGTCGGTGGGCTTTGGGGGCTCAAGCCCCCCCCCCCCCCCCCCAAAAAAAAAAAAAAAATAAATAAATAAATAAATAAATAAATGAATAGATAGATAATAAATAAATGAATTAATAAATTAATTAATAAATAGATAAATAGATTTTTTTAAAATAAAAAAATGAATTAAAAAATTCGACGATATATAAGTGCGATTTCAATTTCATTATATTCTAAATATACATTACAATACTCCAATCCCCAGTAGCCCCCCCCCCCCGCATTTTTGCTCTAGAACCGGCTCCTGCTGCCTGACCTATATTGGTAGTCAGCTAGCTATATAGCTTCCCTGGCCTTTGTTTTTCGAGAAGCACCTCTACGCAGATTTTTACTTTATCATTTTTCATGGAAATTCATCTCAAGTAATTCCTTGTCTCTCTTCCTCTGCTAACTCATTCACCATCTCTCTCTCTCTTGAAATATAGGGACAGAAAGGCCTACGCTGAGTCGAGTATCACTGTTAAAGGCAAAGTTTACCCCCAAAGTTTCACTGTTTCAATAAAAGGAGTTAAATTTGAACAGCATTTTGAAAAAGAAATGAGCAAAATCGGTCAAAGAATAAGAAAATACACTCATGTACATTTTCTAGTAAATTACTCTCGGCTCTGCAAATTGGCAAGACTGATGACATCATATAGGCGAGCAGCTCTCCATTCACTTTGTACATAAAATTTCACGTTTTCTCAATTTTCTTGGAAGTTACACATTTTCTAACCCCCATAGTCAATGAATGTTCAGAAGAATTGCTTTTTACATAACATACTTTGACTATGGGGTGAGAAAATGTGTAACTTCCAAGAAAATTGAGAAAATTTACAATTTCATGTACAAAGTGAATGGAGAGCTGCTCACATGTGATGTCATCAGTGTTGCCAATTTGCAGAGCCGGGAGTAATTTACTTGAAAATGTAAATGAGTTCAATTTTCTTATTCTTTGACCGATTTTGCTCATTTCTTTTTTAAAATGCTGTTCAAATTCATCTCCTTTTATTGAAACTGAAACTTCTGGGGCGGATTTCCCCTTTAAGTGGCTTTAATTGCAACTAATTCTGCGGATAACTTTATAATAATTCTGTTAATCTTACAAAATTGCAATAATTTTGTTAATATTTTTATTATTCTACCAGAAATGATCAAAAGTGAAAGTGAGTCTTATACGAGTCTCTCAAGTTTCGGTTTTCAACTGATATAAGCCCATACATTACATTAAAACGGCATGCGGAGGCAAATATTAAATCTTGTCAACATTGTTGGGGCGTATATGCCTGCAAACGAACAAAACAAAACAAAACAAAGCAAAAGGAAAAAGAATGAAAGAAATAAAATGTGTCTTGGTTTTTGTTTTTGTTTCTTTTTGGTGTTGTTGTTAATTTGTTGTTATCGTTTTTTGTTTTGTTTTGTTTTGTTTTGTTGTTGTTGGTTGGTTTTTTTTTTTTTTGGTCAGGCTTTGCATAATTCACGGTGCCGTGCCCCTTCCCCTCTCCCTCCCTCTTCCTCTCCATCAAGGCCATAAGGATGGTGGCCTATAAGCCGAATTTGGGTTGGCAAAGTTCAATACCCCCCCCCCCCGGCTATTCTCTCGGCAAGTTCAGCAGTTTTCCTATGTCACTTCAAAATACACCACCCCCACCCCCCCCCCCCCCCCGGTGGCGAAGGTCCGCTGAAAAAGAGAGAGAGAGAGAGATGAATTAATACGGTGACAAAGTCCTCCCCAAGATAGAAGTGTTATTTCCTCATCGTAATAATGTGATAAAAATGTGATATGCGCTATACAAGGACGGAATATTATTATCATCATTATCATCAGAATACACTTTACACCTGTCATGCCTGTATGATATCTAAATAATACATCCGATCACCTGTGTGCCGAATATGACACTGTTTTAGCTACCTCGCTTGCAGTCCGAATCCATTCTGTTTCTACCATAGCGAGCAAAGTCAACGACCGATCCCGGCAAAATTATATGGATTCGTCCCCAAATCTTTGTCAACCACCTTGCTGCCCAAATATAATGATATTTTGGAATCTTAAGATACTTAAATGCGAGCGAGCGAAGCGAGCGGGCGCTTCCCAGTGTCCCATTTTCTTTCTTTTTCCTTTTTTTACGCTTTCATTTCACTTCCTTCCTTTTCCTTTCTTTTCTCTTTCTTTTTTCTCTTTCCTTTTTTTTTTTTTTTTTTTTTGGTGGGGGGGGGGGGGGGACAAAATGACATCTTTGCCCCCCCCCCCCCCCCCCCGGATCGACGCCTCTGGTCAAACCAGATAAATGTGGGAAATAATATTGAATATTGATTGGTTTTTACGTTTAGTGATTTTTTTTTTTTTTTTTAATGCCATACTCCTCCCAGACCTTCCCCACTTGGTCGCTTCGTTTCCTCGCACACACACACACATACACACACACACATTCTATAGTAATACAGGTCTGCACCTCTCCGGACATTCTCTTATAGTAGTTACGAAAAACGGTGCAGTGTTAAAGCCCACATCTTACTAATAATGAAATAAAACCAACTAACCAACTAATTGACAATCAAAGAAACAATAAACAAATCTAAAGTAGACGCCAAACATAACAAAGATAATCCAAACTGGTAAGGTAAAATATGACTACATTAATTAATTTGCTGAAGTCATAAATCTAAAGTTGTTACTATAATTAATTAAGCTCTCGATCGATATACAAGTTATATACAAGTCGTTAACTTTAATTATTGAAAGCAATAGCTTCATAGGTACAAGTACCCTGCTTTCGAATGCCATTTGAAATTGAAAGTCATGCATTAATTGAGTTCCAAAGTTACCAGAGTTGCCACCAGAGCCCTCGATCGATCTGGTTGCCACACTGCCTAGCGCCCTCTGTGACTTTAGGTCTGACATTTTTGGTCGAAGATGGATAAGTATATATAGCCTTTCTCCGCACCTCCTTCTCTTCCTCCTCCTCCTCTTCTACTTCTTCTTTTCTTTTTGATTCTTCTTTTTCCTCTTCTTTGTCTTCCTCCATTCAGTCATATGTACGTCTACTCGCTTCATCAGATAAACTCTTCTTCTTCTTCTCCTTCTCCTTCTTCTTCTTCTTCTTCTTCTTCTTCTTCTTCTTCTTCTTCTTCTTCTTCTTCTTCCTGCTCCTTTTTTCTTCTCCTTACTTCCTGATTTTTCTTGTACTTCTCATCCTTATCTTATCTTATCTTATCTTATCTTATCTTATCTTATCTTATCTTATCTCATCCTTGTCTGGATACACACCCACTCGAACATAATATGTATTTTTTTTAACCTAATATTATTAGGTAAAAAAAAAAAAAAAAAAAAACTGACAAATACACCAATGCATTGATCGTAATTCTCTGTTTTATATTTAGCTGATAAGGCTAAATTAGCTGACTGACGTCAGGAGCTCTTGTAGGTCTTTCCCAGTGGCGGCACCAGGATTGTTAAAGTGGGGGGGCAAATGGAGGGCAAAAGAAAATGTTGGGGGGGCAGGGGCAGTCAAATTTTTTTTTGCGTGTATGGAGAAATTGAGCGTGAAGCGCAAGGTTTTTTTTTTCCTCTTACACACATTTTAATATCAATTTTGCGAGCGAGCAAAGCAAGCGAACAAAAAATAACCGTTTTTTTTGGTTTTTGATCGCATTTTCGAATAATATCCTGAAATATGACGAGCGAGCGAGCCAAAAATGGCTACTTTTCTTGTTTTGAATCGCATTTTAGAAGAGAACTTTATAGATATGACGAGCGAGCGAAGCGAGCGAGCCAAAAATAACCACTTTTTCGGTTTTTTAATCGCATCTGCAAATAAATATTCTGAAATATGACGAGCAAGCGAAGCGAGTGAGCCAAAAATGGCTATTTTTCTTCTTTTTAATCGCATTTTAGAAAAGAACTTTAAAGATATGACAAGCGAGCGAAGCGAGCGAGCCAAAAATAACCACTTTTTTGGTTTTCAATCGAAGTTTTGAAGAGCAGAAAATGGTATTTTAGAGCACTTCACAGCTTGAATATGATGCTTATGACAACATCTACTTATTTACAAATTACTGTATAATTTTTCTTTTCAGTCCTCAAAATTTCTGGGGGGGCAACTGGGGGGGCAAAGCTTCTGAGTGAGGGGGCAAATGCCCCCCCATGCCCCCCCTTGGTGCCGCCACTGGTCTTTCCTCTTACTGTAATGACAGAGCTTTAAAAAAAAAATGAAAAAAAAAAATATTTCTAGAATTAATAGAATTCTATGTAAACTTCACTTTCCTTCTTTCCAGCAAAAGGCGGCAGCCATACAGCAAATTACCTCTAATAGTTTTGAATGTTTTCTCATACACTATTCAGGTAAACAGGAGTAATAAAGGGGGAAAGATTATAAATCGAATTTGAGGGAAAGTGGAAAACAAGCAAACAAAACAAACATTGACCGAAAATCCCAATGGACTGACCTCCCCCCCCCCCAAAAAAAAGCACAAAAAACTTAACAATTTTTTTTTCAGTATTGTCTCATGAAAACCTGAAATTACATTTTAGCTAAAATTATGATTTATGTATTTCTGTAAATTATTAAACTGACAGTACTACCTGTCATATTACAATGTAAAATTATATTACAGGAAATTACAGAGAGGTATTGCAGAGTAATGATTTGCTTTATTTATACAGGGCATAAAAAAAAAAGTACACACTTTGAAAATATTCTCCAAAATCAATTTCACAATATTGATACAATATTTTCTTATGCAATTATGGGTTACAGTCTGTTTCAGTGGATGACACTATGAGTACTGACAATATTTTACGCTTGCGTGAGCACTGGCTTCTATTATGATGTTTGAAATTATGATTTTGGAGAACATTTTCAAAGTGTGTACTTTTTTATATGCACTGTAATACACCTGTATGTAATGCTGAATACTGCTATCAATCACCATTCTCTCTCTCACGCTCTCTCTCTCTCTCTCACACACACACACACACAAACCCGCACAAGCACACACTGTTTCAGAAACGAATTAAATAATAAGGAACTAGGGAGAAAGAAAATAGGAAACGAAACAGGATAAACCCACTGCAATTCCCAAGTACATGTATATGGTACTCTGATCAATGAAATATCACCAACAAATCAATCAATCAACACAAAACAGGATTTATATTTTTCCCCACAGAATATCACAAAATATTCCATTGAAAGCATTTTATTTTACCACAAGCAATATTAATATAACCTCTTCCACATACAATGATAAAATGTCATATTGGTCTTAACATGTCTATAAATTGCACTTGTCTGATAATTCAAAATTAATGACAGCATTACAAAAGCGATAAAAACACATTTACAAATTGATCGGCTTCATGAATAGGGCATTATCAAATACACTAAATCGAACTTGAAAACATTTGTAAGGTTTGCTGTTTCATTATCTCCTCTGTTAAGATATTTTGCATTTTCCAAGTTTGATCTTAATAAATTAGCAAACATCAGCATTTTCCTGCTATCAGGAGACCATGAATAGAAAAAAAATGTGTAAAATCTCTTCGGCGCTAAAAATAATCTTATAGAGCTATCCTCATTTAGGAGTTGTCTACATTACAGATCTAAAATGAAAAAATTTAAACAAAAGTACAAAACCAACGTCATTAAGCACATCTGAATAATTGTTGTTACATTAAGTACTGTGTAAACCGGTCACATACAGTTTCACGTTTGCTGCACAAAGTGATCTGTGCTTCAAATAACTTTTCTGTTACCCCTTTCAATACTGCATTCTTTCATCGCCACTGGCTTTAACCCATAGAGGTACAGTGTCACTGTCACCTTTAGGAAACGCTTTTGCAGTATCTGTTGGTTCAGAATGTTAGGCAGCACATATTATACATGAGCAGAAAGAGAAAAATGCACTGACAAATTTGAGTCCATTCCCATCGCTGTATGGTGTGGCATTCTTGAATTAGAGCAGTTTAAGTGTAACTAATCATTAAACTCTTTAAATTGGCGATGCAGTGACTAACATATAATCACTATTTCTGTGTTCAAATTGGCAATTTCTGATTCACTTTTACAATTATATTTCATTTTGGTTTATGTTATATCCATATTTATTTTTTTTCAAGCTATGTAAATGTGGAAAAAAAAATCCTTTGTATTGCCAATTTGAGGATTGAAGATGATTAATTTAGACCTCAAGAAAGCTCTGTAATGCTATGGGTTAAAATGACATTTCAAAATTTTGTTTATACCTCTTAATTCAGTGAAGTATAAATTCCACCTGCCAGTAATTTTGTTGCAATATACAGTTCTCTCTGATTATATTTCCGCTCCCACAGTATTTATTCACATAGGTCAATCATACTGTAATTTACCTTCATATACATCGACATATTCTTTTTATTTGTTTGTTCTGTTTAGTTTTGTTTTGTATTTTGTTACATGTATTTGTTTTTTTTTTTTTGGGGGGGGGGGTTTTGTGTTTTTTTTACCAGCTTTTTGTTCATTACAATTGTATTTGGGCTAACTATAAATTTACTAGTTTCTTGTAATGAGCATGATCATTTTCCCTCGTTTCAAAATAATGATAATAATAATAACAATAATGATGATAATAATAATAATAATAATGATGATAATAATGATAATAATGATAATAATAATAATAATAATGATGATAATGATAATAATAATAATAAAGAAACTAGTACTTTTTCATTTAGCCAAATATATTCATCAAATTATTTTGTTCCCCCCACCACCCTATGGACCACTTTTAATCAATTTGTTTTCTCTTTGCTTGTCGGAGAATTCTGAAGGGCAAAAATAACCTCAAGACTCTCTTTTCTTTCATTTTTCTTTCCATGTCAGAGAAAATTGGGCAGATGCTGCCCCGTCCCCCTCCCCCCTCCCCCATGGCAGTGCATTCTAGATCTGGATCTATCCCTATTCCTTATGACTACAGGCAAACCAGATATCCAGTATTACTGAGCCAAAACTAAGTTGAGGTGATATCAGTTGGGCTTACAAACATGGTAAATAAAATATATAAAAAATTGCTGAACATACATGTACATTTACAATACAAATTTCACATTATGATCACACGGGGGCGAATTCCAATTCCAGTATATATTTACATTTACAATGCAGTAAAATACAAAAGTTTTACCCTGTATAGATAATATTGACCCATTGCATACTCATTTCATATTCAATTTCAATACTCAATTTCAAACAATTCACTCAGAAGCACTATGTGCAGCATACATGTACCTAAATTGCATCATATGGCAGGAATACTGTGTAAAGGGGGAGGGGTAGGGAGGGGGAGTGGGGAAGGGAACAGGGAACATGACATCATTTTATAAATAGAGACTGTACAAGGATGACTAAGAATCTCCTATCCCCCCCCCCCCCCCGAAAAAAAATCCCCTTAAAAATAAAAATAACCCAACACAACAAACGCAACTAGAATTAAGGGGCAATGTGGAAGGGGGGGGGGTGGTAATAATTTTAGGGGGTAGTTGTTTATAGGTTACTTGCAGTTGTGTACGTTTAATGAAAGCAGGGGGGTACCAACAAAGGGAAGGGAGATGGGGGGAGGGGGAGGAGGGAGTTGTCCTAAATACATACAAACACACAATCCCTTTTTGATCCACAATTGTTTTCCCTTTTATCTCTGAATATATTGCTTTATTTGGATATAAATGTATACTGCCAAATGAATGATAAATAACTGCATGAAAATAAATGTTCTGAAGTGCATACAGTATGTAAAATCCTATCGAGTGGAACTAACTCCTGGCCTTGCAAAGTAATCCCCCCACCCCCCCCCCCCCAAACCCCCCCCCCCCCCCCCCACAAATTAACATTCAGTGCTTCAATATGGTGCATACATGTAGTCATACAGCAATCACAAGTAATTACACACATACCAGTACATTGAGACTTGAAATACTGGTAAAATATAATAGATTCCTTAATAGACCCTTTTCCATATCTCTACCGTATAACACACGGTAGTAACCAAACTTTTATCAATCACCTGAAGAAAATTTTGCAGACATACTGAAAATTCATCATCTAAAGTGACACATGTGGTGTCTATGAGTGTTGGGTGTCTTGAGACATGTCTTGAGACATGTCTTGAGACAGTGATCGTGTGTCTTGTGTCTCGTCTCGGTCTCGGACGCTAATGTCTTGGTCTCTGTGTCTCTGAGTCTATCTCGAAGGCAAATGTCTCGTGTCTCGGAGGCCAAGACATCGGTGAGACACTGAAAAAGAGCTCAATTTTGATGAGTTAATCTCACTGCTTTACTTCAATCTGTAAAATAAAATCACATTGTTTTCATTCTGAAAGTAAAAAGAAACCGAAAGAGAATAGAGATTCAGAGTATACCTTGAAATACAGTTTGCAGATTTTTAAGTTTTATTCAACAATCAGAGAATACCAGTGTTGGGTGTCTTGAGACATGTCTCACTGTGTGTCTTGTGTCTCGCCTCAGTCTCGGACGCTAATGTCTTGGTCTCTGTCTCTGTCTCGGGGATCATTGTCTCGGTCTTGGTCTCTGTCTCGTCTGAGACTGTCTCGGACCCAACACTGCAAACTACACTTTCCATTTTTCAATCTACACGGCAGATATTGTGTTAAACAATGGCAGGAATTATTTGAAGCCTTATTTGATCAGCTTTTCTACTCCAAATTGGCAACACTGCTATTGTTCTTTTATTGCTACATTATTTCTTATTAAGTCATGCATCTGAAATCAACAGAAAGAATGTTGAGAAGATAAAAAGTAGCACTTTTGCATGAGTAAGCGGTGATTTTTTAACTTTCCATCAAATTGCCAATTTCAGGATTTTAGTGCTCATTTTCCTTTTTAAAAAAAATTCAGCATCAAACAACAAATACTGATGCAACCAAAACTGGTATGGTTTATGTAGAATTTTTTTTTTCTTTCTACTGATGTATTTGGTATGATTTTAGGGTCCATCAGCAAAAATTATTGGGCCAAACCACAAAATGTGGAACCTCTGGCACAAACTGGTTAAACCTTATATATATAAAAAAAAACAACAACAAATAAATGTAAAAGTTAGATACACTGGAACAAACCCTCACATCTAGTACTCTACAGCTTGCAAGAATTTAATCCAAATGATTACTAATAAGCCGACCAAATGCCCCAGGCAAATTATCATATACTCTTATTGTCTCGTTAAAAATGATGGCCCGAGGCCTTGGTGAGATATTTGTTGGTTCGTATATACACTAAAGACTATACACGTATAGACCTATGAAGCATACAGTACAGTTAGTGCTGTTGCTGAGTACAAATTTCTTCGTCGACCTGTCCAGTCAAATTTTCAGCCAACTTTGACAAGTGTCAACTAAAAAGTCAACATAAATTGGGCAATACCAAACTTCACGAAATGTACAGGTATGGGTACTGTGGCTACTGCGATAGGAATAAATCAATGTTGAATTAGCACAAATTACCAGTCAAAATGACACTTAACAAAGCAAAATCAAACAATGAATATTTCACATTTTGACCTAAATGAACTATAATTGTATTGTATTGTACATGTATATGAGGACCAAGCAAAAACACACATAAACTTTATTATTACTTGAATGAGGCATTTTGGAGACAAGATATAAGCGCGTATTTTGTCTGTCTAATTAAACTCAACACAAAATATGTCACAATGGCTCAGCCAGGGCTCAGCTGTATGACTAGGGACCATAATATTCCTACACCCCTCCTCCGCGAAATATGTCATTTTCCTATTGCGCCTCTGTACTAAATTATCAGTCCATAATTTTCATATTCCACCCTTTCTTAAAAGTGCGCATTTAGCAAAGTGCAAACGCACAGTATTGTGTACGCGATCGAGGTTTTAAACAATGGATACGCAAGGTTACCATTTACGTCACAAATGCTTAGCCAGCATTACATACCTGCCTGAATAAGCTGAAATCAGAGGGACGGACAGGCAATTAGCTTTGTCATTGCTACAAAATGATGGGCTTGAATTATGCATCATCATACAGCTGTAGGTAATAATAATTATACTGACTGGCTCTACTTTCGGGGAACATCAAAAATGTTGCCCTTAAAAGATCCATATTGCCCTCGTCTTCGACTCGGGACAATATGATTCTTTTTGCGGGCAACATTTTAGATATTCCCCTCAAGGCCAGTCAATATAATATAAATATTTGCAAATTGGTCAGTACTTTGTAGCCAAGGTTTCAACACATAGCATACATTAACTACAAAAATTACTTTTTGAACTTGTTATCAGGCAGTTTTACAACATACAGAACTGAATTAGATTATTCATTTAGCAATATTTACTTCAAGTCTCAATATACTAAGTATTCATCATAATGAAACTGATAATACTGATTCTTACCACTGACTGGTCAATATGGCAAAAGACTGGTCAAACAGGGTCTATTTGGCAAGTGATCTGTTGGTGCATGCTGGGCTTGCATCTGACCAGTCAAACAGTGTTTAATAGTCCTATGAGTGACTAGATGCTAGTCATGTGACAACTGATGTGATAGTGTTTATTCTTGTGAGTGGCCAGTCAATCTTGAAAATGGCCGGTCAGATAGTATACGTCCTGTATTATGACCAGTTAAATGGTACAGTTCATCATCTCCTCCACCAGACTGGGCACCTGGATCTTACCAGCCAGCTTGAGCCCCACGAACTGCTCCATGGCCTTGGCGCTGACCTTGCGCAGGGTGGGCAGGCGCATCAGGATCTTCCCGTAGCGCTTGGGCTGGTTAGGAAAGGCTGTGCTGATGTGCTTCTGGAGGCAGTCCAGGTAGCGCTTCTGAAGCTCAGTCACATGGTCCACTTCAACTAGGCCTGGAGCATCTAAAGCAAACAATATGAAAACAAGGTGATAGCCATCATGTGTCTCACCCTATTTACTCGAAATTATTTGCAGGTAAACATTAACATTTGACCCCACTTGACCTTGGGAACCCCAAACAGGGCTCTACAAACCCACTTGCCTGGGGCAAGTAAAAATCATGAAAGGGCAAGTGAATTTTGAAGTCACTTGCCCTTTCTGGCAAGTAAATTCACTCAAAGCTATCATAAAAACAAATTTAAAAAATCAGTTAATATAATGCTCATAGTGCAAGTACATCTTTAGCAAAGGCTTAGTAATATCAGTGTTGAAAAATGTAATTCAAACTGTCAGAAATTTTCATAATTTGTGGAAACAGAGCAAGTGAGATATGTTTTGGGCAAGCAAGATTATGTTTTGGGCAAGCAATTTTCAAAGAAACTAGAAACCAGATGTTTTCCATGAGAAAGATTCCTTTCAAAAGAAAACAAATGCGAGAAGTGCTTGTACACGTAAGTTACCGACACATGTTTGATGACCACAAATGCGACTATGTCTACACATGCTCCTAATTAATTTTCAGAATGTTCCTGAAAATATTCTCGAAATCCCAAGATGACAAAAAACAAGATATCTTATTTACATTTAAATTGACCTTTATGACCTCTGACCTTTGACCTAACAATCCCTAAATTCAATCGCTCTCCCTAGATGGTGATGCATATGATCGCAAAGTTTGAACTCTCATTGGTAAAACACTTGTTGAGCTACCATGTTATAAGGGAACAATATGAATTATTTTCTTCCCAAAAATTACAGTATAACCTACTGTACATGAATATGCAAAATGTAACAATAAGAAGTCTTACAAAGGTTTTGAATAGCAAGCCTTCCTTTAACAATGAAAAAAAAAATGAACAAACAACTCTTTTTTGGTAGTGTCATTGGACCTAAAAGAGCCTACTTTTTAATAATATCTTAATGACTGCCTTGAAGTCATACAAAAAAATCCTATGAAAGAAAAAACAAGCTATAGCCTTGCGCCATGCACAGCTACACATGGACAGTATATCATTGAGTTCCAAAGAACTAAATCTGCATTTGTCCATGTATCAGCATCACAATCTTAGAACACCACACACTTCAGTCAGCTTAACAACACTAATAATTCATTAAATCTGTGTAAATCTAATCTAAAGATTTTTGTATCAGATTATTCTTTCGGAAGTTTTCATTTTTTATCACTAGCTTAGAACTGGCAGTAAATTGAATTTTGTTTTTTCTTTTTGTTTTTTCTCGCCACAACTCTTGTATGACTTTTGAGGGACCTTAACTGATTGATTAGACACAGATTGATTTTGGCATAACATACATTTTAGTTTTTAGATCTGACTCTTACCTGAGGTATCTCAGGCATAGTGTTCAAATAGTTAAAAAGCTTTCCCAAACTATGAAGTATGAACATTGGTAAAAATGGGCAAAAGACAAACTGAGAAGTGGACAGAGTGAATCTGTGTTTTATGAAAAAAAATCCAAAACTAAATGAAAAAAAAGGAAATTGCACATTTTCTTTCTCACCCAAGTGAAGAGTTGAAAGTAGTAGTGGGGCCCTATTTCACAAAACTTGTTATCAGTAACAACTGCCACATTTCTATGACAATTTCGCTCTCAGCCAATCAGATGCAAGGATTTCAGAAGCTTATAACAGTTATTGCAACTCGTTATTGATAACAAGTTTTATGAAACAGGGCCCAGACCTCAACGAGAATGGATCAAATTCACAGAGGTTTTGCTGTACAAAATGGAATATGACGACTTGGGCACTGGACAAAACACCATTGGCATTACACCAAATGGCAATTTACCAATCAACATACCTGGGAAGCAGACAACAAGGCCATTCAGGATACAGAACTCTGTCACGTCAAGGTTCAGGTCCTGAAGCGTGCCGCAAAACTCAACAGTTGCTTCGATGAGATCTCCCCATCCAAGTTCCTTACATTCCGATATGGCCAGCTTGCATTTTGTTGTGAATTGGAGCATAGGCAGACAATCTAAAGACCTACAGAAAGACAATTACAGAATTCCATGAAAAGAAGGTTTCAGTTTATCTATTCATACATTCTTTCTTACTTGATAATATGAAAGTGTGTTTCCTATACAGTGATATTCATTCATGACCACTGCTGTTTTCATTCTTTTACTGAGGCTTTCTTTACTTATGTACAGACAGAGATGCCAACCTTTTATCAAGTTTCACAGCATTTGAATATCTGGAAAGAAGTATGAGGAGCAGAAAAAGAGTATATATATCCTACTTCACAGCCATAGAACTGTACAACTAGAGGGAACAGCAAAAGAATCCAGAGAGTACTAATAAAGAATGATGTGCACAAGTATTCATTCTTCAATAGGACAGCAGCTGAATGGAACCGTCTCAAGGAGGAAGTGGTGACAGCTACCTCTACCGCAGTCTTCAAGAACAGACTTCAAAGTGAAGCATGTCTTGCCAAGCACATATGACCATACAACATAAAACATTGGTGGAATACAGGAATCCTGAGTATACCGATGCAACCAATACAGATACAGATACAGATACAGATACATTTACTAAAGTTCAGGATAAATGGTTTGGCGCTTGAAACCTGCTGTAATTTTTCTGAAAACAGTACAAAATACTGCATTAAAGGAACAGTTGGCATCACTGTATACATACAACATTCTGAGTTTTCAAAATAAATCACTCTTGCCACTCAAGTGTTCATCTCCTGGTCAAAGAGGAACAAACCATTTTTGCGGCTTGAAAGAACAAGTTCAAGGACAAAAACAATGTCAGAAGTTGCCATTAACCCATAGAGGTACAGTGTCACCTTTAGGAGACGTTTTTGCAGTATCTGTTGGTCCACAATGTTGGGCAGTACATATCATACATGAGCAGAAAGCGAAAAATGCACTGACAAATTTGAGCCCATTCCTATCGCTGTAAGGTGTGGCGTTCTCGAATTAGAGCAGTTTAAGTGTAACTAATCATTAAACTCTTTAAATTGGCAATGTAGTGAATGATATATTATCACTATTTCTGTGTTCAAATTGGCAATTTCTGATTCAATTTTACAATTATATGTCATTTTGGTTTATGTTATATCCATATTAATTTTTTTCAAGCTATGTAAACGTGGAAAAAAATAATTTGTATTGCCAATTTGAGGATTGAAGATGATTAATTTAGACCTCAAGAAAGCTCTGTACTGCTATGGGTTAACAAAGGAACTAGCTAATTCATGCTCCCCCAAACAAAAAACAAAACAAAACAAAACAAAACAAAACAAAACAAAACAAAACAAAACAAAACAAAACAAAACAAAACAAAACAAAACAAAACAAAACAAACAAAACAAAACAAAACAAAACAAAACAAAACAAAACAAAACAAACAAAACAAAACAAAAACAAAACAAAACAAATCAAAACAAAACAAAACAAAACAAAAACAAAAACAAACTTTATTTCCCTTGATAAAATGTCTGCTCTATTACCTGTATGCCAATCTTAAGACATTAAGATCCATGAAAGAGGCTTTCAGAAGGGCCATCTGATCTTCTAGGCACAACTGTCTAAACCCCGGTATAGACTTGGCCCACTTGACGATCATGTAGAGTTCCTCAAAGCCCCCTTGCATCATATCCTGGATGGAGAAGCCACGGATGGAGTAGAGTGGGGGTGCAAACTCACTGGGGGAGGGGGGCATGAAGCTTGGCATACCATCCATTTGGGGCATGAAGCTTGGTGGGGGTCCTGGTAATATGGAAAATGTTTTAAAACAATACCTTATGACTGAAGATGGCATCAAATTAGACATTTTTTGAGGCATATTGTTGGATTATCATGGGGTGTAACATACAATCAATCTTACGATTGATATCAATCGTAAGTCTATGGCAATCCATGTACTAAAGAGATACAATTGATTGTAAGATTGATTGTATCTCTTTATGTTACACCCCCCTGGCCTGCCAACCCTGACAGCCAAGAAATAGGAACAAATTATTCAGAAATTTAAAAAAACAGGAACATTCCTAAATTTCCTATTCAATACTACTGACAAATATGTACAGAAATAGGAACACACTGGTTAAAATGGCAATTTTCTTTTACCCAAAATAGGAATATTCCTATTTAATATGAACAGTTGACAGTTATGGATAATCTCTCTGTACTTCTTTATGTTTGCACAGAACATGAAGAACAAAAAATTCACACATTCCGTGTGAAAATTTTTGATTCACTCTTGCTAAGACTCTAAGATACATAGTGTATAATTCATCAACTTCTCTTTAACTTCAAAATTTTATCAATGCAACTTTAAATGACTGGTAACATAACTGAAATGCATTAATTCAGGGTTGGAAACTTGAGATAAAATTTCAACTTTGAGCACAGACCCAACCAGCTGAGTCCAACGAATTTTGGCACTATATTCATGCACATTTTCTTTGGGCTCATGAAGATTTTGGGCTTTGTTTACAGAGGGTTATTAAACAAACAAATGAAAATTTGGGCCTACCATTTGATGCATCTGGAATCAAATGGGGCTTGGCATCAATGAGGTCTTTGACTGTCAGCCTCCACGGCTCAACGTCCCCGCCAGTGAGGCCATCGTAGAAGGAAGGAGTGTTATCAGTAGTCAGTGGTTGCTGTATGACCTCTGACCCGTTGGGAGAGGTGTCTGATCTGCTCTGGTTGGAGTTGGCGGAGTCGCTGCGGAGCTTCTTGTTCTTGGGCTTACCTCCAGGAAGCCTGTCTTCTCGCACAGCTTTAGGGGAAGGAAGAGAGAGGGTCAGTGCAGACTCCCAGCAGTACCAAGACAAGTTGTACGAGGTAATCTGTAACATCACGGTACGTTGGCCTAGCTTAGTCTACACACACACACATACAAGATGTGTGTGTGGACTAAGCTAGTGTATGTGTAGACTAAGCTTATTTCTAAACAGAAAACCTCGTACACAGTACGCCATACCACTGGAACTATACTACCATGATTGATTACAATCTTTCATTAAGCTACATGTACATGTACATGTATGAGACACAATTATGTTATCATGCATGTTCTCGATCTCATCTGAGTTTCACATTAATAGGCAAGACTGCAAACTGAAAGCAGCATGAAATTTAAAATTTCATCAGTGGAACTTCGCAAGGTGATACTGATACTGATAGATCAATTGAAAAACAAACAAGAATAGCGGATGGGAACAAGGCAATTTTTATCATCCTAAAAAGTAAATGGTTTTGTAAAATTTTGTCAGTTATTCTTGTGACGTGTTTTTATCTCTTCCACTTAGGCTTAGCCCTAGTGGTTCAACCATTGCCAAAATATCACTACACACAGACAAAACTTCAACTTCAATGATCTCTGTGTTACGAGTCAAACCCGAAAGGACCAATGCAGAACTTAACAGTTAGACTAGTCTATTACAACTTTAGAATGAAAATTCTGTCTTGATCCGTTCGTCATAAGCCTCTTATTTGGGTAGGGTCAGCTCTTGGAGAGCTGACCCTACCCAAATAGGAATTGAGATTCACAGGACTATCTCACTCCCGTATACCAGATCGCAATGATGATGATGATGATGATGATGAAGAGGCCAACGACGAACGGGAGACAGAATTTTCGGTCTTCCAGTAACGTTAGACCTACAATACATGACCTAACGTTACTTCCAAAGTTACTTAATGCAAATGGAACATAATCACTTAAATCAGCCAAACTATCTACGCATGATAGGCAAAGTATCAAGTATGACAACATCCACAGAAAAGACTAAGTTAAGCCTATTACCCTTCAAATAAAAATTGAAAATTTTAGTTTTACCGTCTGTTTTCATGCCTGCTGTCAAACACTTCTGGAATCGACAAAATTGGCAACTATTTCTGCTTGTTTTGTTGATTTCACAACATCCTTCCCTGTTGGATGGTCCTCTAGATCTACAAGAATACAAGAGCTGTTTCTGAACGGTTCGCTTGAAAAACCCCTTACAACCTTCGCATGAAAACACAGAATAATGGAACCCGGTGCCGCGGTCCCCGCACACAAGGCACGGGCGCTCACGGTCCCAGTCGCCTGGTGCACCGGGGTCGGAGTTGCTGGCTAACGGGCTGAAGCCGGTGGTACCACCTGCTGAATACTGAGTCTGCATGACCGATGATGGCAACGACGACGGACTCGAGGACGACGAACTACTTGTTATCGAAATGCTGGATTCCGGCGGCAGCTGATCATTGTCATAGCAATCCATCTGTCCTCACAGTTTAAGCTAAAACTACAAGAATTTTGTTTAGAACCGTCTTCAGTAGTCATTACTTTACTCGCATACCTAACTAAGCGAGGGTTCTTCAACTGAAATTAGCAACTCATTATTGAGCTACCTGTAACAGTAAAACTCGTAAATAAAGAGCTCTCAGCGCTGCTCAATCCATTGATTAAAAGCCCAATTAAATCCTTCATGATTGATGGAGGGGGATTCTTTACATCTTTCCCTCAGCTCCAAAAGACTTGCTATTCACAATGGCTGTAAGGAGCTATGGAAAATTATAATATTGATGGGGATGTACAGAGGCGGCCCCGGGGAATTTGATGGGGGGGGGGGGGGGGGGGGGGGGGAGGGGGAGGGGAGATGACGCATAGGTGACTTTACGTTTTAAATGAAAAAAAAAACAAAAAAAAAAACAATATAGCTGCATGACCCAGTCCTCTCTTTCCCCATGCTCTTCTTTCTTCTTTCTCCTCTTTTTCTTCTTATTCTCCACTTTTCTTTTTTGATCACTTCAAAAATCATAGGGGGTTGCCCCCCTGCTCCCCGCCGCCCCTGATAATGATAACTCTGATGTCCATGATCATATAATTATGGCGACGATGATACATATGATAAGGTCTCTCTCTCTCTGTTCCCCCCCCCCCCCTCCGTCTCTCCCTTAACGTCAGCCTGTGTCAAGCTCCTCAAGTAATACTTTTTCTGAATTTTTAAATGTTTCTGATTGCACATGCATCTAGTATGGCCAGAGCCATTGAACATTTACTTTTCTAATTAAAGCACTTCCGCATTCTCTTCTCACCCCTCTATTTGTGTCTAGTCCTTTCCCCTCAAAAAGACAAATTTTCTTGATTAATGATTTAATCATCTCATTTGGTCAAGCCACTATTCTGCCACAAAGACTGCCATGCTCCCTCCATCCCATCTTTCTCTTTCCCCCCCCCCCCCCCTCTCTCTCTCTTGCTATCAGCCTGTATTAAGTCATAGTCCCTCCCTAACACAACTTTTCTCAACTCTTTGATGAAACGTTTCTTATCAGCTCATATGGCCAACACACTGCCACACCGCCCGTCCCAATCTCCCTCTCTTGCTTTTCCAATCATTCATTTCCTATTTTCCTCTCATTTCCCTTCACTCTCTTCTCTCAGAGAGATAAGAATCTATTCATTTGTAAAAGTCAATGAGAAAAAAAAGGAAAAATGTACTTTGCAATAGCTATTCAGTAGTATACTCCAAAATTTAAGAAATAGGACAAGATCAGATAGAGAATTAATTTTTCATCTTAGTTTCTTAGTCACTTGAAGTAATCACCCATTATCAATCTATTTTAAATGTTTATTTCACACATTTAATCACACTCTTTCCTTTACTGGGAAAGGAAGGCCGTAAAAATATGCATGTTACTTGTAACTACACGTTTAAACTTTTTTCCAGTAGAAATGCAAATTCTGCATAGTGCTATCATGTACATGTAGACTGGTTCTCTACAAGCATTTGCAACTTACATGAACTTTTCACATTGTATAACATCAAAGGCAATATTTAGTTTGGAGATGAGCTTTAAATGCTGCATGTTTGTCTTCAACATTATGTACTCTGCCATATCTGGTATGATACTGACTTTCACAAGGTGCTATACAATTTCAGTCACATGTGATTCCTTGTGAAGTTCCATACACTGTCAACAATAATAGTGACAATGCAAATAAAATACAAGTTGACGTCATTCACGATTTAGTTGAATATCAAAAGGTGGGATGCCTCAACAACAGCATTTTGAAACCTTTGTTAAATGCACATAATACCATGTACACTTATTACTATGATCATCAGTAAACAAGCCTAGAAATTAGTTGTACCTGTAAATGTGTTGCACTTGTCTTAATTGAAATACAACTGACACATGCATCTATCAGCAATTCAAGTTTTTCTCCAGGAAATCTTTGAGGTCTGGGAAATACACTCTCAGTATTTATCATCTTGCACGACTAAATTCTTCCTACCATGTGCATACTGCATACACATGATGGCATGCCCATAATCACTTCCAAATGTGTGTAGGATGTATCAGGAAAGATCCACTCTGCTGAAAACATCCCTATGTCTTAAGGGTTGGGGACATCATTTCTTTTGTTGCACTTTGTTACTACACACATATGCAAGTACATGTATTATCAAATGCGTAACGTATACACAAGGCTGGAGCTCCTGTATATGGGCCAAGCTTTCATTTCCTTTGTTCAAATTCAAACATGTACATGTATATTCATAGGGCTTTTCTCCACTCTACTCAGTACTCATTTGATGTCATACAACACAAATTACTTTTTGATTTGACCAATAAAAGTGTAGTGCAATACTGGTAGATTTAGTTCTACGTAACTTTTAATTCTTTTAAAACTTGTTAAATAACATCAATGCCATTGCTTGCTCCCTCCAATAAAATGTTCACTTTGATGCTGCACTCTGGAGTCCGCACAGTGGGCCACAAAGCAAGCATAGTCCTAATAAATTTGTTGATAATGTCCACAATAGATATCCTCTACCCTCCAAAGACCACTGGCAGTCTGTGCTCTCCTCAGATCATGATCGCACAGTCGAGGTCCATGGATCCTCCCCTTCTTTCAGTTCCCGTCTGTACAGCTCTGTCCTGTTCTTCCAGCCGGAGTACCTCAAGGTCTGCTGCCTGTCAAGGTAGTACCCTAGCAGGCCAAAGGCAGGCGTGATGGCAGCCCACCAGTAGTTCCGCACTATCTGCATCACCATCCTGATGGTATGATGACCTGAAAGGTCAAGCAGGAAGGAGAAATATCAAATACAGGTGAACCTCGTTATAACAAACTCCTCTGAACCAAGGAAATTACCTCTTTATATTGAAATCGTGTTATATCAGGGCTAAAATACAATAAAATACAAAGAAGTAGGACCAGCAAAACAACCGTGTTATAACGAGAGTTTGTTATAACAGTGTTCTCTATAACAAGGTTCCACTTTGTATACATAAATTTGCAAAGCTCACTATACCAATACTCCCCTGTGTGCTCCAGGGTGATGTTTGTTATACCGAAGGTTCGATAGTCTGAAAATGAAATAAGGTTCGTTAGTCCGAAAATAACTAACAAACTAACAAACATTATTTCATTTTGGACTAACGTCACTTCTGAATAACGAGCCTTATTTCGTTTTGGGATTAACGAACCTTTGGAATAACGAACCTTTTTTTCATTTTCAGACTAACAGACCTTCAGAATAACAAACTGTAACCGCGCTCCAGACCCAGACATATTAAAAGAAAAAATAGAAGAAAGAAGTGTACGCAGGAAGAGACGGCAGTCTGGTCAGGGTCATGCAACTATATGATAGCCCTATCTGTTCATTTAAAATTTTTCTAATCAAACTCACTGGTAAGCCAAGGTTAAAACCAGAAAAATATAGTTTAGGTCTACCTGCCCCCCCCCAATCAAAATACCCTGGACCTGTCCTGTTGCTGACCCTGATGATACTGATAGCAAAGGCATGACATGAGCGCTAATGACAGTTATTGGGCAAACCCGAAGAAAGGGGGACCAGACGCGCATGCTGTATTCATTTGTGAGCAAGCAAATGCAGCCCAGTGGCAGTGGCAGGTGGGGCGATGTGCACAAGATGCAAGATTCAGCAGTGAAACATTTGTGATTTCTGGTCACAGTCAAAAAATCATTTTCATCAAATAACCCATGAGGCCTGTACATCATCCGCGTAAATCACTTTCTGAAAAGCACCCTAAACAGGGATTAAAGTAGGAGTGGTTTTCATACCCTAAACAGGGAAACATGTCCAACATCTCCGGTTTTTATAACCTTAACAGGGACTTCATTTGAGGATTGCATCATCACCTCTGAATTTGATACCCTTTTTCCAAATTTTTCGTTTTTCTACACCCTTAACTAGATCCCCTGAACATACCCCTCGCAATCCGTGACTTACAAGAGCGTGAGAATCTGGTGATGAAAAAACATAGGCCTCAATGAGACATACCCCCCCCCCCCCCCCCACCCAGCAAATAACAGGAACCTGAGAGCCAAGACAACAATGTGATAATTCAGAACTTTACCTGACAAAAACATATTTGAAAGTTATTTTGAACTCAAGCCTTGTCCCATACCTCAGGTTTCGGCCATCTCTGCACTGTATAACGGCCTGCGTGCCACACCAGCAAATGTCTATTGAAAACCTTACACATGGAGTCCCTTTTTCCAAGAACAAAATATTTCCAAAATTTTCAAATAAAATTAATCTGCAATTCATGGCAAATCCAACGATATACAGTTGCCATTTCAGACATCTATAAAAAGCTTAATGTAATTCAAAGATTAAGGGCTGGTTACAATGTCAATCAAAACTACAGAATTAGACCCTTCATTAATGTAATTTGCTGTAGTGCGTCTGGATGGTCTGGTCCCCTCCGGGATCGGGACAGGTTTGCCACTTGTGTGAAAGGCACATTGTGCAATTGGTTTTCATTGAGTTTGCAAGGTATTTTCGGCTGGATTATGGAGTGAAAGAAGGGCATATGCGATACAGCATCAGCAACAAGGCGAGACGAGGTTCAGCAAGTGAGGTTCCTATATGCATGCAGTGCAGCAGAGGCGCTGTGTGCCTCTACTGTTGTTTCTGCAACCTACAACAGAAACAACATCTTTCTAAGCCAAATTTTTACCTCTCTGAAAGTAGGAGCCCATTTGTTTTGTGTGTGGATCCCAGGGGGAGGGAGGGCACTCACATATATTGGTGGTATGGGGATGTGCTGCTTTAACGACCCCCTTTTTCAGACCTCGATTTCCATTCCAAAGCATAGCATTTTCTTCTTATTGAGAAAAAAGAAGAAAGAAATCCGTTCCAAAGCATAGCATGTTTTTCGTTTCGCCGTTCCGGCCGCATTGCTCCGTTTAATGAGCTTCATTTTTGGTGAAAAGCGGCACTGTTTTACACGTAGGCCAGCCAGCACTTTTGGGGTCGGGTGCCCCCCCCCCCCCCCCCCCCCCCCCCCCCGGTGTGGATCATAACAAAAAATGTTATGAAAACAAAAATAGACGGTGGATTTTTTAAGTAGACGGTCAAAAGGGGTAATTTTTCAGGCTTAATTGCAGAATAGGCTACCCCACCATGTTCTAAATGTACATGCATGCATGTATCATGCTCCGTTCTGAAAACAGGTATGGGTGCATAATGTGGTGGTGGGGTATTCTGCAATTGTTCCATTTTTCATGAGGAATCTGCTTATCACATTTTCATTTTGAGCCAAGCCAAGGACAAGGTAATCTAATTTATTTCGTGCAAATGTAAACAAAGAAAATTGGTCTCATGATAAATGGGAGATTGTCTCCCAAATAGGCTACAAAAAAAGCTGACATAAGTCTCTGATAATGGAGATAATCTTCCAAGTAGGAAACAGTCTCCAATATCGGCCGTGCGCCTGTAGAGTCTACTGGTATCAGTGCTTCCACTTCTCAAAATGAAACTTCCTGGAATTTACTCTGAAAGTTCCTGGAATTATACAAAATATCCTGGAATTTTACAAATGGGCTCCAATCTTCCATAAGATGTTTTGTTTCTCTTCTATACGCAAAAAATTTAGTGCAACTGCCCGGGGGGGGGGGGGGGGGGGGGGTCACTTCCATCCGGTGGACAGCATCCGCGAGAAAAAAAATGCAGAAAAAGGGTATTTTTCAGGGGTAGGCGCGGAACGCGCAGAACGCGAATAGAGTGTCAAAAACGCCCAAAAATGAAAAAAGCCCCCTAAATCACGATAATCTAAAAAGGGTATGTAAAAATTTGCACCGATTGCGGGACCGACTGTAACAAGCTAGACCCGTGAACGGAAAATCCTATAACTCCTGTGTAAAATATAATGATACAGTGAATTATCTCGAGATAAAAATGGCACCAAACTTTCAATGGACCCAACTATCACTCTCAAGTTATGAAAATGGGAATATCTTCGTTTCGGGTATGAATATCCCAACAATTAATGAAATCCCTGTTTAGGGTGGGCAAATCTGGGACATCCGCACAAACTCCGTGTTTAGGGTGTCCTAGCGGTCTGCCCTTGAATCCTCGTTTAGGGTGCTTTTTTTAAGGACGATTCTCGCGGATGCTGTCCACTCTTCAATGGAAGTGACCCCCCCGGGGGGGGGGGGGGGGGGGGGGGCAACTGCCAGTACAAATTCTCAACAAAACACGTTACACTAATGCAGTGCTATCAACCATATAATGTCCCATACAGCCACCCTACACACACACACTAAACCAATGAGCTCAGTGTGATAGCTCAGTGCAAATGAACACAGCACACAATCCATCTATTGTTAAAGGAGCCAATCAACGACCGACGTGATCCTTAGCCCCAGTTTCCACCTATTTTCTTTCTTTTTTTAAAGATTTTTTTCTCCAAAATCATAGAATATCCCGGAAAACTTCCTGGAAATGATAACTTCCCGGAAAACTTCCCGGAATTACTCACTTCCTGGAATGATCCTGGAAAATCACAAAACTTCCCGGAATTTCCTGGATTTCGGGAAGAGTGGAAGCACTGACTGGTATTGCCTATTCGGTAACTCCAGGCCCTAGCTGGAGCTCCGCTGGCGCCCGGCGGCTGCGCTGGGGAGCTCCAAGCTCCCTGCCTGAGCCCTGGCCTACTTGTACTAGTTGTAGTACATGCAGACAGCGTCAGACTCAGACACCCGAACGTGTCTCGTCAGATAAAACGAGATTAAAGATTTAAACCTTCGTGATTTTACTTTCATACCTACCAGAAACTCTTGCAAATTAAGTCGCTGCTGCTGAAGGAACAGATTTTGGTGTAAAGACGTTGTTTTCCTAGTCAGAGTGAAGGGGAATTGACTTCTTCCCCACATTGACTGCTCTTCTCCAGTACAGTAAAAGAATCGTTACGAAGCTAACTAGCTCCTAGTCTCGCCCTTTCGTCAAATCATCGCTCGCCCCTAAGTACTCGGCCCCCTTGACAAGAATCTCGCGAGATTAATTCTTTTTAGAAAATATATATAAAATTATAAATGAAGAAGAAGAAGAAAAAAGGAAATTACGCAGAATCATTCGGTATTGATAGGTACGACTCTTTATGAAACTTTAATAATTTTACCTTGTTTTGGAGTTCGTGCGTTAATTCATGAGTAAAGTATAGAACAAATTCATTACTGAAAAATGGGCTTCCTAAGTAGCGGTTGGCTGCGTTGGCATGACACAACCTATAGGTAGGCAAGGGCCGTGAAGTATATTTGAAAATTGGTGCCAGACTGAACCCGAGCAAAATATATTTTGATTAACACCTCCCCCCCCCCCCCCCCAAAAAAAAAAAAAGGGGGGGAGAGGAATAATTGGAAAAATGGAAAGAAAAGTTTGGGTAGGCATACATTTTGCTCTAAAACTCTCTGATAAACAAAATAAAACACATAAACGAAGAAACAAACGGACAAACAATCGGGGCCTTTTTCACCATGCTTCTGGGTCATTCAATACCGACCCCATCCCCACCCCCACCCCCATGTGGCTTCCGAGGTCTACTGAACGGTGTTTGGCGTTTTCTACTGGCAAATCTACAAAGGTCTGCGCATTTTTCTGCTATTTTCAACAGATAAATCTAGCAAGACAAATTAATTCTTCCCCCCCCCCCCCAAAAAAAAAAAAAAAAACAAACAACAAAATAAAAAATAATATTGAAAAATTAAAACGCTGTCTCAGCTCAATATCATTTCTAACTATAATAAGCCATTCAATAATCAAGGCCTCTTACATGCAGAAGTGATGTCACTCAATATGATGTACCGAGGTGTTCTCTCTAAAGAGAACAAGTGAGATGGTGCAACCCGTAAGCCAGGGGGTTACTCGCCTATATGGTTTACGGGATTGTGCCGCTGCATGCAGCCGCTCAAAATGTTTGCAAGAAAACCCTAAACAGGGAGTATGGTTTGTGCCGGAAAATCCGTAGAAATGCCCCCATTTTTTTAAAAACATGGGTAACTTTATTGTTAAGAATGATACTCTCGCCCATGTGGAGGCTAAAGTATGACACCCGAGATGCAAAATAATGCCCTTTTCTGCCGAAATGACCCTTAAAAATGGGTTCGGATATATGGAGGAGCCAGCGGCACATCCCCATCAGAACCAAATCTGAGTTACCCCCCCCCCCCCCCCCCTGACCGAAATGCTAGCGGGGCCCTTTTATGCCGAAATGGCTCTTAAAAATGGGTTCGGGTATATGGAGGAGCCAGCGGCATGTGCACATCCCCATCAGAACCAAATCTGAGTTACCCTCCCCCCTCCCTGACCGGGGGGGGGGGAGAGGTCGTAGATTAATGGGAGATGCCAGAAATGATACATTTTTATACTCTTGATTTTTGTGGACTTCGACCTTCAATTAACTTGCAAAGACAATCACAAACATGACAAAAGTTGCACAATGTACGTCTTCTCCGATTTCATGTCAGCCTGCTCTCATTTTTCCAGCATCATCCTCTCCAATTGCCTTCAATCTCTCCCCAGTCTTCTCTCTCTATCTCTCTCTCTCTCTCTCTCTCTCTCTCTCTCTCTCTCTCTCTCTCACCCTCACACACCCACACGTTCTCCACTTCTGTCTCTCTCTTTCTCTAGCTCCCTCTCCATCTGTTTCCTTTTCTTTTTCTCTCCTTCTCTCTCTTTCTCTCTTTCTCCCTCTCTTCCTCTTCCTCTTCAACTTATAACCACAGCTCCCCTTTTCCTACATCATTTTATTATAGAATGACAACACTATTTTCATAATTTGGATAAATGATCAAATCTTTATTTAAAAACGGATATTGTTTCCTTTCCTTATTTTCGAAATCGAATTTTCGGCTTAACCTTTGACGTCATCATCAAAACTACATAATTATATCGTGTCATTCACACCTATCCCATAATGTTTTTCTAAGTATAATGGATCACCTCACTGTGTTCTTGCTACCAAGGAATCTACGAAGGATAATCCCGGATCAAACAGGAATATCCGCAATCATCATGATCACTGATGATTAAGCTTTGTTCGTGAATTTTCAGATTTGCATAGATTTATGATAATATCCCTTTTTCGGTGTCTGTGGTTTTCAGAAATAGTCTGTTACGTTAGTGCATGGCATTTCTCAACCCTACGCGCTAAACCGGAATTAAAGGCGTAGCTATAGAGGGGGGACACATGGGTTAAGGGGGACGGTGGCCTCCCCCCATGATATGGTGACAGGAAAGAAGGAAGAACATAATGATCTAAAGAGGAAAGGTTAGAATTAGAAGAGAGATCTAAAGAGATCCCCACACCGTCCTCTAATAATAAATGACGTTGTCACTTGTTCTCACCTACTGAATTAGAGACCGGAGCTCCCCCTCCCCCTCCCCCCTTCCCCCGTGATGACGGTGCCCCCGAATAGTATTGACCTTCCATTGAACGGGGGTTAGTATACTGGTATACGTAGAGCTGGGAGCAGTGCATTTTGGCATTGTCATATGTATATTTTGTTGTTTTAGATAAAATTAATACTGTATAATAGTAGATTTCGGATACATTAAGCTTTGTCATATGGTTATTAACTGGATTGTAATGTAGATTAATAATATGGTTGCCACATATCCCTTCATTAAGAGATTATCTGTCATGTCTACTGCACTTTCATTAGCGACAATGATGATTTTATAACATGCTTCAATATATGCTTCAATCATGTCTTGTCTATGTACAGCTTTGTTTGGATATGATCTGTCTCTGTTTTGTTATATTTTGTTATTCAATATGTTTCCGTTAAATTTTTGTTTTGTTTTCAATTTTTTTTCGATTTTGATGATAATCCTTAAATGTCAGGATTTTATATCAATAAATTTGAATTTGAAATTGAATTTGATTTTATAATGTGATAAGGAACTTTCATATAAAATGAAAGTTCGCCATTCACAAGTCTTTACCCCCCCCCCCCCCTCCCCCGGCCCCGGATTTAAAAAGGGACTATTCTGAAGAATAATCCGTTGATTCGTTCGTCCTGTCCGATAAAAGGTCATGCCTAGTCATACATTGAACTAGGTGGGTTTTATCTGGAAATCTGGTTATTCATTTATTCAGGCCTAAAATTATGCTAATATATCTAGGTCATGCAGTTCTATGTTCCAGATTTTAAGGGTTGCGGTTCGCATGCATTGCGTGTAAAGTATTTCATTTTTATTGTCATGAAAGATGTAATATTTTGTTTTGTTTTGTTTCTTTCCACTTTTATTATATGTTGATTTTCAATAAGGAATATAATATGTTAATTTTCAATAAGGAATGTAACTCACGCATGCCCCCCCCCCCACACACACACACAATTAACACGCATACACACAAATCCCCGAACCCACTTACAAACAATATCAGAATACACTATTTCAATACCTTTTAGTTAACGTTTAAATCAGTTATTTTGTAAAGGTACGAAACCTGCCTCGATTATAATACACATCAAATCCATTTTTATTGAAAGAATTCATGAATAAAACGTGGATTAAAAATGCAGAAAGGGGAAAAGGAAATTTGATTTCATGAGTACTTTGTTTCTTTTCCATAAAAAAGTAGGTTGAGAGAAATTATTCCATCTATATACTGAAGAGATCATTTTCATAAAAAAAACAACAGTCTGTAAAATGCCCACAAACATGACATGATATAGATTATAGCTTGAGCGAGAGACTTATATTGCTTTTTTCTATCTGTCTTTTTCTTGACAAAGTAGTCTATAAAAAGTCGGCTGTGTTATGAGGGCTAAATGATGATTTCCGGGGAAATAGTGCAAGATTTAGAAACTGGCATCTCCCCAGCATACAGTCTTTCCCAGTGATAATTTGGTAAAAGGATTATAAGCATGAAATTAGTCACATGTACATGGGATGTGTCTATGCTAGGATCTCTACCCCCCCCCCTTCCCCCTCATGGGCGTCAATCCGTTTCATGATTGGGGACATACTGTCCACAAAAAAATCTAATAAAAAAGGGGTCCTCAGCTTAAATTTTTATGGGGGCATGATTTTCTTGGGGGAGGAGGGGTACACCAAAAATTGTTGACAAGCAACCAAAAAAAAAAAAAAAAAAAAAAAGGAAGAAATAGTGGTCCTCAGCCTAAAATTTGTGGGGGTACATATCCAAATATTTGATGGCATTTTTTTTCTCAGGAGTCTCTTTTTCTAACGTTTTGGTGACACCCCTGCCCCCCCCCCCCCCCGATTGACTCCCATGCCTCCCCTCCGAGCATACATTTAATTTGTATAGCCTGAAGAGTCCCGTACTGTGACGTAAACGAACCCCTTAATTGATAAATTCAGTGTATTTCATGCATTCCCAACCTCTTTGAGGTTCAAGAAATACAAAACATCACAACGGATAAGGGCCTCTATGCATGGCCCTTTTTCTACTGTTCCCTTACTTCTGTGAAATCACTATCATGAACAATTTCATGATAGTAGACAAGGTATATGAGCCGAAATGCCTGCAATTCATAAGAAGACTAGATTTATCCTTACTTCTTTACTGGATAAAGTGTAAATTGTATATAAAAAATTATGACAAAAACATTGTGATTACAATAAATTTGCGTTATATACCTGGAAGTACAGCTTCAGAGAGAGAGAGAGAGAGAGAGAGAGAGAGAGAGAGCGCTCATACGAGGCTGCCTCCCCCTCCCCCCCCCCCCCCCCCCCCACCACAAATAATCCATGAACTGCCTCAACTTAAACACAGAAGGCACCCAGGATGATAAATCGATGCATAGATATAGATTACTTGTCATGACCACATTGGCACTATTCGAATCCTTTTCATGAGCTAAACAGAGATCTCTAAGCTTATCCACAAATCCTCTGATATTCTCTTTTTGGATTTTATTTCTCTGTACAAAAGACCGTCTGTCTATTTTTTTCTTCTTCCCTCGAACGTGTCGAACGTTTGATATCAACGCGGTAGAGTAAGGACTTTGACAATGATAGGAGAGTGTATCGAAGCAATATCTTTTTTTAGCAATACGTGCAACAATCTCGAGGGGGGGGGGGGGATCTAGTACGGGTAGGAAGGGAGAGTAAAAGTAAGTGCTGTTTCCCCTCCCTCCCGCCTCTCACAACTGAGCTGTACTGATATATGTCAACCTATATTTAGGGGTCGCGGAAACGGGGGGCTGGGGGCTGCAGCCGCCCCCACAATTTCGCATAAAAATGAGGAAAAAAGTAAAAGTAAAAAAAAACTTATAGATTGTAAAACTAATACTTAAATTACTCACAGGCTCGCAAAACAATAAAACCCAAGGGCTTCAGGAGCTCCGTCCCCCGCCTGTTTGGGTGTCACCCCCCCCCCCCCCCTCCAAAAAAGCGTTCTGCAACCCCCGATACTATCTCTGAGGAATGGAGAGAGAGAGAGAGAGAGAGAGAGAGAGAGAGAGAGAGAGAGAGAGAGAGGGAGGGAGAGAGAGAGAGGAAAGAAAGAAAGAGAGAAAGAAAGAGCGAGAGAAGGGGTACGTATCACTCCGTTTTACACCGGGGGGGGGGGCAGACCCAGCCCTCCGCCCCTAGATCTGGGATCGATGATATATCAAGTTGCTATTTAAACCCTACGTAATTCACCTCCTTACCCGTCTTACCCGTCGCCAAGATGTCGCTATTCTGCTCTAATTTACCCGCAAATCGTTTCCCTTCCCGGATTTAGAATCTGCGCGCGCATCATACTTATCTGTAATCGAAAAGACTAGCCTACCAGCAGACCCTGTTTGCGCGAAGTTCATAGTCATCATTTTCCCGCTAATATCAACGGAAGTTTTCATATTACACGTACTATCAATTACGTCATTGTCCGGGGAGCTACACAAGGCCTGGCGGTCACGCTCTAATGGTACAAATAGTTATAATTCATATTTTGATCTAAATAAGCTTCAGTTAAAACAAAAGTCGTTGGAGCAGGAACACGATAACTCGCTGAAATAAAAAAAAATCTTTTTGGACAAAGTGGTAGAGTGATACCTTGAAAATATTTTAGTTTGGGAAGTAACTTTCTACAGCACAAATTCATTGTAAGTATTCATGTATTCTTGTATTTGTATATTTCATTCATTTATTTATCTATTCATATCTGATTAATTCATCAATTTTGTTCGATTATTGGATTTATTCATTTACTTTCCTATTTTATAGTTGAGTATTCTATGATTGCTATCTTTGCTTAATTATCTTCAAAGAAAAACATACATCTAAGTTACAACTGGTTATATTCTTTCACGTTCTTTTAATAGAAATCTCATCACTATCTCGTCTTATGTTCGTACTCATCGGTTTATATTCTTAAGAACACGAAGAACATGTTTTTTCATAAAACTGTATCTCTATTCATGTTGTTTATTTTCATACCAATTTCTCAAAAGGTGCAGAGCAAACGACTCAGTTGTATGAATATTGTATGTGTATGGAGGGTAAAATGCGAATCTGTTTAATCGCCCAGATGAGACATTGTTCGAGGAAATTGAGGATCTGTCTGTTGAATATTATTTGTTTTTACCTTGTTTACGGTGTAAGATATTTATTAGGGTCGCTTGTTAATTTATACTTCATTGAGGAATTAGATATGTCTTAACAATAACCGAATCTACGTCATTGTACGTAATCAATGTGATTTCAAATCAATTCGTATTATATGCAAAATTAACCAACAGATTCTTTGCAGCTAGCGACACTCAGTAATACAACATTTAAATCGATTCCAAGAGGCTTTGCAACCTCTATACAAGCTTTTAATGATAATAATAATAATTATAATGGTAATGATAATAATGATGATTATAATGATAATGATAATAATAATAATAATAACAACAATAATAATAATAGTAATAGTAATAGTAATAATAACCCGTTCTTGTATAGCGCATATCACGTTATTATAAAATGTCTCTATGCGCTTCCGTAGGACTCTGGAAGCTTATTATGGTAAAATTCACTTTGACAAAATTCTTAAAAGCATTTTTCTGTTCATTCAACTTTCAGTTGACATGATTGAGCTCTGTTTTATCTGTTTTATTATCAGAGTGCTTCTAATTATCAAATATGCTGCAATTTCATTAACTTGGCATAATTCCCAAAGAACTACGTTTCACACATTGTACTGCTAACATGTGAAAGTCTCTGTTTCTAGATTATTAAGTCGATATATCTGACGGGCATGTGTGAGATTATATTCTTCTTGTGTGTCAAAGAAAGGGAAAGGGTCCAAATATCTTTCCAATGTCATTAAGGTCACGTCCATATCATGAAGGGAAAAGTCAGACGTGTTAATTTGTTATACTGTCCTGGGGAAAATCATAATCAAATTTTGAATCAAGACTAGACATTAAAGGTGTGCATGCAGATATTACAATATAATATTGTGGGCTAATAATTCACTAATTCTGAAAGTGGCACTGAGAAAAAAAACAAGCCAGTTTGAGGCTCTAACATGGATAAAAAAGAGGAAATTCCAGAGAAGTATTCACATATCAGAGATGATCTCTTAATTAATTCTCCATATATCCGCCAAACCAAAAGATTAAGCATTATTTCGTTGTTGTTGTTTGTACGTTTCTCATCTCTATTTTTAAATATATATATATATATATATATATATATATATATATAAATGATGGAAATATATAACAATAATAATAATGGGTTATTCATTCAAAAATATATGTATCGCAGCCCGAAAGCTGAACTGTATAATATGTTTACAAATATACATGATAAAAATATACATTCATCTGAATTATATCAACAATTGCAATTGTACATTCATAAGCTTACATAATCATACTGTCAAAATATCGCTGAATTGCAATCAAGATTAACATACGTGAAAAGTAATAAATTGTAAAATAGGTGAACAACACAAGAAGAGAAGCATCATAGGTGCAAAGTGAATAAACGGGAGTGCATTCACTATTTTTTTTTATACAAATGCTTTTCAGAAGTCTATACAATACAATTTAGATTAGACATTGCAACAAAAACTGCAACATTAATAAAAGTGTTCGCTATTATTTATGCCATATCCATGATATCAGAGGCTAAGGTAACCAAGTCAAGGAAAAGTCATGTAGAGTGGATCAGAACAAAGCCCAAGTAAAGATATAAAGATTTAGACAATAAATGGCAAAGTATAGGGAGGAGTTATCAACTAGAGTATACTTAACTAGAACTAGGCCTATATACAGAAACTATGAGTAAATTTACGATACGCGTTTATCTTAGCCTTTCTCTTATTTTGTTCGCTCTCTCTTAAACAACTCATTTCTTGTTTTTGTGCTTAAGTGGGATCGGGGTTTTTTTCTGTGTGTGAGTTTCATTTTGTTACCACGTTTGTAAGCATTACAGGTCCTTTTTTTTTCATTTTCAAATTGGGGTCTCTGGAATACAAAAATGTTTTCCTTTATGTTTCAGTGATTCATAAAAAATGGTTAAATATGATGAAAACTTACACTTAAATAGGAATAATGTTGTTATATCGGCCTATTTATGATTCTTAATTTTTATGTGTATTTAAAAAAAAAAGTTAAACACATAGATAAGAGTAAAGGTATGTTATAATCTTGAACATATTTTGGTGAAAGGATTTGGACCACGGCATTTTTTTGACAAAGCGATCTATATATGCGAACAGAGGCAATGTCAAACAAGCACTCGGAATTCGATATTCAGTGGCAGTTGACCCTAATAAAATTACAATTTTTATGTTCCCTTGTTCCAGACATGCATGGCAGACACAAAGTTGTAACTGAAAGGACTGCTAACCCCTGCCTAGAATATTGAAAAGGAATATCATAGTTTGTTTTTTTAAAACAAGTTTGTCGATAAAAAATATTGTGTTCTTGCTATTCAGTGGCAGCGTATATTAAAACTAATTTCGCGTCAAGGTTCGAAACAAGCGGGAATTGCAACTCAAGGTTGAAAATATAATTTTTATGTCAGAATGTAATTTTTATGCGAGAAGAGGTGACATTCTTCTAGTTTTGGATAAACGATAATCAGTAGACTGAAAGAATATTTCAGGAGTATATAAAGAACTTTCGATGCACATGATGAGCTGCATGTTTTACACTTCTTTGGAAGGGATCTACGAGACTTTTTCATTTACGGTATGGTCAATTATAATATTATTTAAGATTATGCGGATACACTGTCTAAAAAATTACTTTTAGAATTTACAGTAAATTACTGGCAACTCTGCTGCTAGAAATTTACTGTATTTATTTTACAGTATTGTACTGTTTATTCTACGGTGAAACTGTAAACAGCAGTAAAACAGAATATTTAACTGTAAATGAAACAGTATTCTACTGTATCATTTACAGAATTTGCAGTATGATATAGTAGCCTTTAGCATATCAAACATATTTTCTTCTAGATATTGGGATGTGACGATATGAAAGCGTGTATTTCCAAATTTATAACAAATATAACCAAGACAAATCTTTAGTTGCTCAATTTGCTAAAAGGGCAATATATCTTTTTCGTATTTCTATGAATTTGAAAATGTCCAAATCTCCTACTAAATTCATAAACTTTTTTTTTTAACTCCACATTGGTTTTGTTTAAATGAACATGAATTTTCCGTCTTATAACATTTTGCTATATTTTGTTTCTTTACTTTCGTTGTGCAGATGGCAGTACTTCGTATTACGACGATTTTAGCAATTCTTTTCTCAGTATGCATGTTATTCTCAACGACACATGGTGAGTAGTTTTTCGATTTTTTTTAAATGAGTTCCTTCAGTACCCCCCTCCACAGGTGCTAATAAACCATTTTTAAAGGGATTCTAGTGGAAATGACTACAGGTTTGCAAGTGCCCGGGAGATCCGGCACATGCATATTAGCCCGCAAAAGTGGCGAGGCGTTGGTCGAACAAAACTGATTGGTACCACCTTTTCATGCTTTGAGAAGGGGAGAGGGGAGGGGGAGGGGGAGGGGTAGCGGTATCTCTCGGTGGATGAAACGCGGGAAAACAAGGCAATCAAGAGACTGGATGGTGTAAAATGCTCCCATTACTTCCTTTCGACGTCGCATTCCTCTTTCCCCTTTCCCCCTTTCTCCGTCTTTTCCCGCATGTCCCTTTTGCTTTTCGATCGATCTGTCGCAAAAGACATGCGAAATTTGAAAATGATGGTATTTTAAGAAACGGGCATAGAATCAAAATTACTTCACCAAATTCAGTGATCTTGGGATCATTTTCTTTGGTAGAAGATGCTTTACCCGATGATGTGATGTGAAAAGGTTTCTACTTTTTGAAGGCAGAGTACTGAAAATCTGCCGCTCCGCTCTTTTTATTTGGGGGGGGGGGGGCAACCCCGCTACTGCTTCGGAAAAAAGTCTTGAATTATTAACTGACTTGTACAATGATGTAGGCTTTCCCCAAGCATGTACCCCTAAAAGGCTGGCGCCGCCCTAAACACCTTGAATACTTCTTGAAGTTGATACAAGCTCATTCATGATGAGCCCCACCCCCTTTTTAACCTTAAGAAATAACCTGGAGCCTCACCTGAGTTCTTCCTACCTAGTTCTTGAACTTGACAAATGCCCTAGATTCTCAACGATTCTATTCAATAATGAAGGATGACACGGCCTTGTGTAACAGCTGCTACACGACGTGACAAAGTCATGACGCCAATTTTACGTCCGCAAAGAACTTTCCACCTTCCTCGAGCAATCATGTCTAGGGTAACACTTACGAGGCGAAAATTGATCCAAGCATGCGCACATCAAACGAATACGATGTTAAAGCCTCACAGACTATTCAGGGTGCTTCAACACTTTCCATGCTTGCTCCGTGTTTAGTTTCCAAAACAAGTTTTATCCCCTAATCAAAATAACACCTTTTTCGAAGGGTCCCCCCCCCCGTGCTTTTATGAAAAACTTTACCCCCTAAACACGTGCATTCCTCTCGAACATAATGGCTGAACTAGAAAAAAATACACCTTTTCCTTATTTTTTTTTATAGCCTTTTGGGGGCCCATTAACACCATTATGCCTCACGCTTCTGCCTCAACTCTAAAACCACGGGGTTTTTTTGTTTGCTGTTTGTTTTTTCGTTATGTAGACCTATGTAGGCCTACAGCATTTTGACAAAACAGAATCCGCCCTATAGCTCATGTCGATATTAGAGACCCCTCCCCCCCCCCCCATTCGTCCATTAATTTTGTACAATGGCGATTCACTTGTCCCATTCAATATTCTTTCCTTCACTAGTCCTTGACTTTATCCATAGATAATCAAGAAGGGTTTAATTTATCTTCAACGTAGACTTCATTCCATTCATAAAATGTTTGAAAGAAAGAAAACTATGTAATACTGCCAATAATCCGGAATTATAATAGTTGTATGAATTGGCTTCTTAAAGTTGCACTTGCCAAATCACGTTATGTCGGCGAAACGCTCCTAGTGACTTAGCTCGTATGTGTTAGCTTATTCTGTAATGTTTCTAGCGATATAATACAGTTTCAGGAATTTAACCTACGTTTGAATACAACATCGATCATGAATATAAAGTCATTAGGAGTGTTTTGCCGACAGCAACGAGACTTGGCAAGTGCAAGTTTAAGAAGCCTTTTCTGAGAGTTTATCCGCTTTCTCAGAAAATGCTTGCAAATTGAACATGTTGAAGTATTAGCTTAATAATGTCAGTAAAGTTGAGTGTAGCGGTAGTCTATAGTACTGGTGAATATGCTTCCAGATTTTTTTTTTTTCATTTTTTCCCTTCTTCGAATAAAAAGTACCTATGTTTATTGTTTGTCATTACTGTTACTATTATTGCTGACCCACTTAGGCAAATCTGTATTTATTTGACCCCTAAACGTTGAAGTTTTTGCTCACTGCATAAAAAACTTTGTCCAAGTGGAACATTAAATTCTTGAATCATATCCGGAGCGAATCATTTCCTTAATACTTTTTTCCACTTTTGTGTAGAATACCTTAAGTTGGTTCACTTTTCGGGTGTCGTGTACTATGAGGATTCTGTTTATTTACCACAAAATATGGGAGGCTTTCGAAGCATCAGGAATGATTCATTTCTCGTCATCATTTCCGATATAAAATATTATGCATGAGGAATATACTTATTCCATAAAGGAAGTTTATAAGCATCCATAATGCATGGGCAAGGGCATATTTTTGCGAAAGGGGCTGCCTTTTTGTGCTGGACGTTATACTCTCAAGTTTCCTACTTTTCTCGCTTCTCTCGCGCAAAATAATTTTATGACACTTTTTTTCATGAAAACTGGAGACATTTTTTTTTGTATTTTGGCACCTCTCTGCCTTGATAAGGATGTTCGAGTACCTCGTTACACGAACAGGAGGTGATCGTCGTCCGAAATGATCGGAAATGTAAAAATTCAGGAGTTGCCTGCCCCTCCCCACCCATCCGCTCTGTAAATCCTGCATGTTATGAAGTCTATTTTGGTACCTGAAT
>CM057162.1:11986680-12151241 GCA_029962745.1 Echinometra lucunter
AGTCTAGTTTGGTACCTGAATTTAGCGAGTTTGAAATATGCTCCAAATGATGACCATAATTATGTGCCTTTTCCCGGTAGACATGGTAGAATAGTGAGCTTTCAGAGCTTGTAGACGCAAATCTTTCAGAAAGTCACCCGGTATATTTCATTATGCATACACTTAAGCACTATTCAGTAAGGGTTAGAGACAGTAGGAGAGAGAGAGAGAGAGGGGGGGGGGGGAGAATTCAGAGAGAGAAGAGAGAAAGAGAGAGGAAGAGGGATGAGGAGAGAGTGTCAATTATGACATTAATGTGGACAAGATTTGATTTGATTTGATATTCATACATTTCCATATACATCACAAATTAACAATCTTTCAACATCTATGGTCACATAAAATCTCACATAGAAAAAGGGGTCGTCTATAATAAGGAGAGCTTGAGATGATCATATTTGACTTTATTTGGCTTTGATATTTTAGGTGGTCGCATTTTTCAGTATAAAGTTTCAAGAGTATCCCACAATGCACCTTCATCATGTCCCACTGCGTTCCACTAAATTTACCTGTCTCAATTTTAGACATGAAGATGGCAAGAAAAATAATATTCTTCAAAATAAATGATAAATAATGCAGTATTTCCTTTGTTTTGGGAGCCTTGGATCATTCAGTGAAATTTCCGCCAAAAGCGAAACCTCGCACACCCATAAACATGATAGATGATCAGCAGCAACAGATGGGAAGGGAAGTAAAATGTTATTTTGAACAATGACTCATTGTGACGCACACCTTCTATTTTCAGTTTTTATTATCACTTTTATTATTTTTCGGGGGGGAAAGGGAAGGGGAAGTAAATATGAAACATATCCAGGCTGACAACTTATAGGGAAAGAATACGAACTCCCATTATTTACACGAAGTTTGAAAGTTTGCGATATACTTTCAGTTTATTTGCTTCAGTTTGTGATTGTATGGAAAAAATGATTTTAAAAATATAATTATACAGGTTTAAACTGATATCTCTTTTTTTTTTTTATATTTTTACATAACATAATCTAACACAATCAAAATGATTTGAGGTCATTTGACCGACTGGTTACACAGTTTAACAGGGTGCACTACAGAATATAATTGTCATTGATGCATGTTTTGTTTGCTTTCACATAAAAACGAAATGATGCTTTAAAAAATCTTTTTGTATATAATTTGGACCACGCAACTATTATATTTTTCTCGTATGAAGAAAAACTGACCCTTCTTTCCAGACAATGAGCACTACATCATAAATTATTACTCAAATGAAAGACCAATGAGTATACTTGAAAACAAAACCGACAAATGATATATTTTACGAGAATTTTGATTTTCTAGTATGATTTTCATCACGATTCCCGAACCAATCTCATTTATTAATTTGCTTCATTATGTATATTCTGTGTTCTAAGTATAACCATTTTCCTAATATTCACTGTTCTATTGTGTTTAAAATACTGATCTGAGAATGCTCCTACATCCAAAGATTAATCATTTTGTTCCAATATTTGATATTTCGTTATCATGGTTGTGTTCAATTATTATATTGTTCACAGAATTCTTTGAAAATAAAATGGCTTGTCGGAGGGTAAAAAAGGGTTAAAGCGATGTTTATTTTTTTCTCTCTCTCTCTCTCTCTCTTTCTCTCTCTCTCTCTCTCTCTCTCTCTTACCCTCATTTTTATTTTGTTTTCCATATTTTTTATTAGAGATTTCAGTAAAATAAATCATTACATGTAAATCACTGTAAATCCATACAATACAAATCTTCACTTCGTTTTCATAACACAATTTGATAAATTATTCACAAATCAATGAGCAAAGAAGGAGAATGATGGAATGAAAATCACTAACTTATATCACGTTAACTCTCACACTCACCCATACGCGCACGGATACAGTTCATTTTTCCGAAGGTTCGTTTTATAATTCCGAAGGTTCATTCATTCCGAAGGTTCGTTTATTCCGAAGGTTAATTGGTCCGTTAATTGAAAAACGAAATAAGGTTCGTTATTCTAGAGGTTCGTTAGTCCGAAAATGAAATAAGGTTTGTTACTTCGTTAGTTATTTTCGGACTAACGAACCTTATTTCATTTTCGGACTATCGAACCTTCGGAATAACGAAGCTTATTTCATTTTCGGATTAACGAACCTTCGGACGCCTTAATGTTCGGATTAACCCGCGCGGACACTAAAATATATACGCACATACTCACACCCGCCTCGTGTGTGCAAAACTCGTAAAAGAAGAAAATGACTGCTCTATTACTTTGGGTCTCAAGAACTTCAAGATGCCATGTTCCACAATTTCACAGTAGATAGTTTTCTGACTTGGCCGCTACGCTCTCTTACAAGATACGGCCAAAAATTTGTAGACTGTCTGAAGGCATATAGGCACAGATTCCATTGTGTACTTCCCAGAGCGACCGGAAGCAATTCTTTAAAAAATAGCAAAACACAAAAACAAAAACAAAAAACAAAAACAAAAACAAACACAGATTATTTTTGCATAGAGAATGGAGACGCCTTGTTTTGCAATAGTTCACAGGGGTGGCGGCCCCAAAAGCGATAGTCGTCCACAATCACTGTCTATAAGGTTCTTGCCTGAGGATGTAACTACCAAGCATCCTTCGAACCCTCACCCGTTCGACTGAGAGTGAGATGAATGAACCACTGCACCACGTCTGATAAGCCTATATACCTCAGTCACAAAGCCAAACCGAGCTCTATATCGAGTCCAAAACAAACCTTTCCTGTATTTCCTTGTATATTTCGCTGTGAATTTATTTCATTTTTTTCTTGTGTTGTTTTCTGTTTGTTTGTTTTATTCACTCCATTTTGTTTTTGTTGGTTTTATTTAGTTTAATTTATTTGATTTTAATTTTGTTTTGATTTTAATTTCTTTTATTTTCTTGTATTTTTAATTTATTTTCCACGTTTATTCACTTATTCGTTTATTTACAATATCTACCTGGTATTTTAATTCACTTTTGGAAAGATTCATTTGGGTTTCTTTATTTATTTTTGTTTACTTATTCATTTATTGATCTGTTGTTTACTCAGCCAATTCTGACAATTCAATCAGTTCTGTTCGACCTGAGCACCGTTTCATAAAAACTTGTTATCAGTAACAGCTGCCTCATTTCCATGACAAATTTGCTGTCAGCCAATCAGATGCAAGGATTTTAGTAGCTTATAACAGTTACTTCAATTTGTTATTGATAGCAAGTTTCATAAAACGGGGCCCTGTTTTTGGTCTCGTTGGTTGGTGTGATCTGGGACCCATAACACAAAGCTTAGCAATTGATCGTACGATTATTTTTCTTTTTACGATTGATTGCATTGATCACTATATGCAACCAATCTTAAAAATCAGTCGTTCGATCAATGGCTAAGCTCTCTCTTACAGGGCCCTGAATATGACAGTGTGCATGGCCAACAGGGTTAAATCCCAGTGACAGTCACACCAACGAGATCGATATCAGTCCAGCGAAATACAGAAACTAAAAAAACTGACAATATCCGAATGGTCAACACTCTTATTTCTGCGTAGTCAAATTTGACTCGCAATGGCGTCAGCTAGGAGTCAGCTCTCGTTCCGAGTTAAAATGACTCAGACTTCCGAATTAATTGACTCGGAATGGTGTGGCGTCAACTGAGAATAGACTATATTTGAGTCAAAGTTTACTCCATTCCGAGTCATAGTAATTCGGAAATCCGAGTCACTTTAACTCCGAAAAGAGTTGACTCCTAACTGACTCCATTCAGAGTCAAATTTGACTCCGCGGAAATAAGAGTGAAGAATCTTATCGGTCGATATGGGGTCGGACTGGCGATGTGACCAGGGCATTAACACAGGCTTTGTTTGTCTGGTATATCTGACATTACAGGAAGGCCTGCTCGCAGACTTAACCGATCAGCAGAATCGGACAGCGATTCTGATAGCAGTAGCTCTTCCGAGGAGAATGACGATCAGCCGCGAGTTGCTGCTACGACGGCCACCCTACCTAATATGGTGACGACGACGACGGCGATGCCTGTTATGACGACTTGCGTGACGCGTGGCGACGGGACGGTGGTTTGCACCCCAGTGGTATAGGCCGTTCTTATACGGCACTCCTCATTGAAAAAAAAAAAATGCTCTACAAACACAATAAATGACCTGTTAAGCTTCATTATAGAGATTTAAATCACTCTTAAGCCTTTGACTTTCTTCACCATTAGCGAAATTCGTCGAAAATCCTTTTGAATCGTTACTTTCATATTTGCATTGGTTTTTGTTGAATTGTTTTAACTTATCTTTTCAATTTATGACTTTTTGGACCTGTTCTAATCAAAGAAATCGCATGTCTTTTCGAGTTTCTCAAAAAAGTCATTTACGCATCGTTAATTGGGAGGTGAAACCTCAAGAGTTGGACATAAATGCGTGTGTGTGTAGGTGTGGGCCGGGGGCAGTTGTCAAGGAAGGACTGGGACTGAAATTCGGTCGGGAATTAAAGCAAAAGGCTAACATTGTGAGATTTAAAAAAAAACCAGAAAAAAACCCTCTCATTTTGCTATATACTTGAGAATGTTATAAACACAGGAGTTATGGTTTAAAAATACCAGTCTGAGACTTTCAAAGTATGATATCGACGGAAAGATATTTTTAGATATTAAAAATGTAAACCAATGTTTGAAGAAAATATAATGGTCGGTTGCACAGGCTGGACACAAGGAGCGTCATGGTCATGTGCACAGAGTTCACCTGAACAGTACTGTGTATGTGTGTGTGTATGCATAATTATCATGACTTGTATAGGACGGTAGGGTGTTTATGTGTGTGTGTATTCATATCATGTATAGTGCAGGGAAAGAGGTGCAACTAACGGTAATTTTGAACTCGTGGAAAATATTCCTCTTATTCATTGTCTCTGAGACAAAAATGAATAAAAATCGTCGTTTGCGTCTTACTTACAGTTTTTCATTTCAAATTACGGTTGGTTTCAGGGTTTTGAGTAGAAATACAAGTTTTCATACACATGTTTCATATTAGTTTGAGAATTGTTTAAAATAAGCTGCTCACAAAGTTAGCCAATGCCTTTAACCTACTTATTCTTCATCACCCGCCGCCTACAGACGACATGCCCTTGGGAAAAACTTCCAACCCCCCTATGGCTCCATGGGAGGAAGAGGATATAATAATAATAATAATAAGCAGTTCTTAGAGACGCATAATACCATATAAATAGTCTCTATGCGTGTAGAAGAATTATTGTTTTGTATAGGGCTAATACAAGTGCTTCTTAAAAAGGTACGTTTTTAACACAGATTTGAATCTGTTGAAATCAGTTATTGATCTTATATTATGAGGTAGGTTGTTCCACAATTTTGGTGCCATTTTCCCAAAAGCTCTATTACCAAAGTCTTGGACTTTACTCGTATATAACCAAATACTAGTTACCTGAAATCCGGAAACTTATTTAAACACGGATAATGAGTGTTGGAATATGATTTGAAGATTCATAGTAATTTTAAACATCTTTCGAAGTATAAATTCTTTGGATATTACTTGACCCTTTCTTCATCCTTGAATGGGTCTATTATATATATATATATATATATACAATTAGGTTTTTTGAAACAAATCAAACCAAATCAAGAATGGGTATAGTCTTACTAGGGGGTGTATGTACAGAAGCAAAGTGTTGCAGAAAAAGCACAGGAATATTCTCTTTAAGCCAACCGCTGATTCAAAATCAGAAGTAATCTCAGTATCATGCTGTTTTCGCTTAAATAAGTATTTTTCATATATTATGCACATTGCATGTCATACTTTCATTAAACATCTTTTTTTTATCGGCCTTCGAAATGATATTGCAAGTTGGTAGTATTGGGGATATTAGATTTGCTTTTGTGCTTCATTGCTAGTTGTATATAGCTTATTTATTTGCACATTGTCAGATTTACTGAAATTTAACATCAAATGAGGAGGAGAAGGTGAAGTTATACTCTACTTTGTATTAAATGTATAAAATAATTCAACATTGTCGGCATGCTTTTTTCAAACAAAATTTCGCAATTGAGAGTCAGTGGGGAGAGATACGAGAGGAGGGAAAGAGGGGATAAAAAGAGAAGGAAAGAGATAGATGAAAATGACAGAAAACAGAGAGAGAAAGAGAAAGAGAAAGAGAGAGGGAGAGATGGGGATAACATCGATATAGGGAGACACTGGGAGAGAGGAGAGGGAAGGGGGGGGGGAGGGGGAGGCTAAAGAGGGATGGGAAGAGGTAAGGACAGATTGTTCCGAATTGATGTAATTTCAATTCATGTATTTGTTTTTTATATGCTTATTTATTTATATATTTATTTACTTTCTATTTATTTATTATTTATTTATCTACATGTATTTCTTATTTCTGCAGGGTGGTGCATTTTATTTCACCAGTAGCTCTAATCATGAGGCCCTGTTTGGTAACAATGTCATTTAATAACAATCATTAATAACAACAGATAACCATTGATAACAGCAGCAAAAGGAAATAGAGAAATAAATCCACATGCATTATACAAATATACAAATTGGAATCCTCATAAAAGGCGGATTATTAAAAAATAACGTTGTTCATTTTTAACAAAGTATACACTTTTGTGGATTAAAGAGATAACTGTAGACCAAGCATGCAGCCATGTCCCTTTCGGAAGATGCTCAAAATGATTTTTTAAAAACTCCTATTGATTATCAGCTAAAAACCTTCCAAGCAAAACTGCATCAAGATTTAAATTTGGCAAGATCTGCCAATTATTAATTTTATGCAACCACGATATCACTTGCCATGTTTTGTTAAAAAGTACTTATGTCATCTTGCTGTTTTATTATCTTGTTTATAATTTGATTTTGAATAATTGGAAATAAATGTGTTTAAACTTGAACTTGAACCTGAACTTGAAAAACGACATCGCCCTCTCTCGGACCAAAATTCCACCAATAGCAACGAGGGACCTTCACTTGCCGAGCAGCTCGAGCACGTTAACGAAAGATCGTTTGGCGCTTCGGGAAATGTTGGAAATCTCCCAATTGCCAAACCAAAACTTGATTGCGAAGAGAAAAAAGGACACCGAGATAACATTAACAGTCACTTGACTTTAAGTCGAGAAGTTGAGTGTTCTTATTTATTAATAACTTAATATTTGGTGTGTCATGACGTGATTAGAAATACCTTTTTCATTTTTTTCGAAATAGGCTCAATTGTCTTTATGATCATGGTGATTTTAGCTCTTTCTGCTCATGCGCAATGTGAATATTAAATTTTTATAATCTGAATCAAAGATCATGCAAAAGGGTCCCTAAAATAGGAGGAACTGTACTGTTTCAGGTCTCTATAAGGAGGCGTGGGTTCGAATCCCACTCCTGACACCATAACAGTGTCATATGTGTTTACAATGTCTTGCATAACTAAAGAGGCCCAACATCGGCCATTAACTAGCAGGATAAAACAACAACTGCTGTGTCTTGAGTAGGCAAGAGATGAAGAGTAATGGTCTTATCTCAAGACCTTTGACTTAATATCATCACATCAAGAAGGCTATATGGTTAACATGCAACTTAAAACAGTGTCAGTGACTGCTGTTTGTCTTTTACGTGAAATTTATGTGCATGTATGTGATTGGTGATATCATACAAAATTGGAGTCCTGCTCATCACACGAGACGCCATTTTGATTGCATCATAAATCTGTGATATTCGAAAGGGAATTGTCTAGTAATTATAAGTATTAATCAAACTTGGTAAAAAGTCCTAGAGGAAATGTCAATTGGATGTATTCACAATAATTAAAGAAAAAGAAAAAAACAGCAGATACTATTACTATAGGCTTTTGACATGCTGCATATGTCTGATCCTGAGCTATGGGCGTCAATCCAGTGGGGGACAGGGGACACATCCCTCCCTCAATTTTAGGGGTAATAGAGGGACACAATAGGATACGTCCCTCATTTTTTTTTTTTTTTTTTTTTTTTTTTGGGGGGGGGGGAAACAGACACCTGAAAAGGCTAATAGGTTATGTCCCCCATAGGGGCGGCGAAGTCGGGGTCAAAGGGCACAGTGCCCCCACTTTTCCCATGCAGCACTAAAAACTGACCCTTTTTACCCATGAAAATACCCCTTTTCAAACCTGTTAATTGTCCCCTTTTCTTCTCACAAGAGCCCACTATATTTCTTGAGTGACTTTCACCTTTTGATAAGTGCCCTTTCCCGCTTCAGATAAACTGCCCTCTTTTTCACCAGCATATTGACCCTTTCCCTTTTTATAGCGCTATTTTCCCTTCTGATGCAAGAGCGCCTTTTTCACTTCTAATGAATGCCCATTAAAAGATTTAATGTGAAAAGCGCCCCTTTGATGTTCCATTTTCATTTCTAATAGTGAAATTCTCCTTTTGCTGAGTGTTCCCTTTCACCTCTAATGAGTTCTACTTTTCCACTTGGGAAAGGGCCATATTCGAAATCTGATACATGCCGCAATTTACTTCTGATAAATGCCCCTTTTCCTTTCTAGTATGTCCCATTTTTGGTAACATGCTACTTGACCTTTGTTTTCTGACATGATTCCCTTTTCCATTCTGGCATTTGCTCCTTTTTAAATTTGATATATGAATTATCCTTTTGATTTCCTATATTAAGTGCCCCCTTTGCTTTCTAATATGTGTTATTTCTCCTTACGATAAGTGCCCCCTTAAATCTGATGTGTCCCTTTTCACTACCAATGAGCGCCTAGTTTGATTATGATAAGTGCCCCTTTTCAGTGCCTCTTTTCGTTATATAGTAGTGCAATAATTATCCTTCCGATAAGTGCCTCCTTCAAATCTGATGAATATCCCGTTTACGTATGATTATCTTCCTTTTCTTTCTTGTGCCATCCCCCTCTTTTTAAATATCCCTTTTGAATCACATCTGGTAAGTGACCTAAAGTCTCCTAAACTATCAGAGAAGTTTATAACAGTGTAAGGCAGTAGAGCAGCTAGCTAGGTCTGGGGGTGTAACATAAAAAATACAATCAATCTTACGATTGATATCAATCGTAAGTCTATGGCAAATCATGTACTAAAGAGATACAATAATGTTATTGATTGTAAGATTGATTGCAGTGGCGTAATGAGCCAATATATATATATATATATATATATATATATATATTTTTTTTTTTGGGGGGGGGGCTTAATCTTTGCGAGGAGCGAAGCGACCAACCCTGAGCTCCGACGTTTCTTTGAATTGTTCCTTCCAAGCCCCCCCCCCCTCCAGTACGCCAGTGATTGATTGTATCTCTTTATGTTACACCCCCAGTAGGCAAGAGCTAATGGCGTAGCGCCCGAAACTGTAGTAAGGACGAACGGTGCGCCTATAATAATATTTTTTCATTTTGCTCGTCAATATTTTCTTTTGACAGTGTGTCCCGTAAAAAAATTACAAACGGACTGACGCTCACACGGGCGGCGCCGGGGAATTTTGATTGGGGGGGGGGGGGCAATGACCCATAGTAGATGAATATTTATTGACGTTTTAAATGAATAGTTGCAAGCCCACAGCCTCTCTTTTCCCACCCTCTTATTTCTTCTTCCTCCTCTTTTTTCTCCCTTTTCTCCTCTTTTTCTCTTTTTTTATCACTTGAAAATTCATAGGGTGCATTCGCCTCCCCTGTAGCGCCGCCCCTTGACGCCCATGTACTACATGAACATTCCCTTTAATTCGAATTTTGTCTCTAATTTGACACTAAACAGGACGACCTGCTCGCGTCATGCGCATGTACCGTTCAGCCGAGTCAGGCGGAGAGGATAGCAGCGATTCTTCATCAGAAGAGAGTGACAGCGATGAACAACCACGAGTCAATCGTAGGACAACACCGCCAACTACCACCACCACCGTCACCACCCCAACCACCATCGTCCCCACCACCGCACCAACGACCCAACCAACTACCGCTCCAACTACCGCTCCAACTACCGCCGCTCCAACTACCGCTCCAACTACCAATCCAACCACCACCCCCACTGTTCCGATTCCAGTCTTAACGACGTGCGTACCACGAGGCGACGGGTCTTTGGACTGTCGACCAGTTACTGTGGGGCCGTAGTTCGTCTTTAATCATCAGGAAAGGATTTAGGACTTTATAAGGGGGTTAAAGAAAAGGGGGCGACATCGTGATATAAGACAAAGCAAAAGAAGAAGAAGAAGAAGAAGAAGAAGAAGAAGAAGAAGAAGAAGAAGAAGAAGAAGAAGAAGAAGAAGAAGAAGAAGAAGAAGAAGAAGAAGAAGAAGAAGAAGAAGAAGAAGAAGGAGAACAAGAAGAAGAAGGACAGCAACTACAAAAATAACAACAGAAACGACAACAATAGCATCAACAACATTAGAAAAAAAGAAGAAAAAAAGGAACGTCATAACATCAGTTTGGTCTGTCTTTGCTTAGAAAGTTTTGTCATGGGGGGGGGGGGGGCGCCTATCCAAGTGTTAATTGGTTTGGGGGGAGTGCTGGAAAACTTTTCAGTGGGACCGATGGAGAATAGCACCATGATGAAGTTAAAGTTGGAGAAGAAAAAGAAAAATGCCTATACCCCCCCCCCCCCCAAAAAAAAAAAAAAAAAAAAAAAATCAAATGACATCATTCGGTATACTACGAATAAAATTTGCATAATGAAAGAAAGCAATGGTCAATGCTGGGGTGTATCAGTGCATTATGATTTTTATTACTACATAGCTTTGAATTGTTTCCAGCCCTAAAGGTGTAGCCAAAAAAAAAAAATATATACAAAAAGCAGTAATTATTATTTGGTGTAGGCCTATTAGTGATTTAACTGCATGCAGTGGATTTGTTTTAGCTATAAATATAGGCTACCTATTAATATTATGAAACGAAAAGCGCAGAAAGTCATCATCATCAAAAAAATAAAAAATAAAATAAAGAAAAAAAAAGAGTATTATATAGTTTAACACAAAGTAACAATTGTTTTTGTCGTATGCTGCATAGCTCATCTATTAAAATGTCCACGGTCATGTTAAACCGTGTATCTTTCTATATCAGTATTTCCTTAATTCTCGAAATCGATTTATTATTAATCGGCATTTCTGTATGTATGTAACGCTGTAAGAATGGTGTTTGGGTGTTTATTACGCTTTTAATTTGTCTGTAGAAGAATATTCATGAAAAAGTATACGCAAGAGGTGCGCTGGGTTGAAGAAGTTTTTTTTTTTTGTTTTTTTTTGTTTTGTTTTTTTTTTGCTTTCATGATTTCTCTTTGTATAATTAGCAGCTTTGTAAGATAGCATTTTTGTGTATATTATTGTTTCAGAACAAATGTACATTTCTGACTATTAATTGATAGATGTATCATGAATAAACTAATGAAATGTTACCATGGTTATTCGTTTTCATATACAGTATATTTTCTGATGGATATGACAGTGCACAAATAGTGTGAAATGAAAGTAAAGAAATAGAGGACATGGAGGAGCTGAAGGACAAGGGAATACAACTTGGACAGAAATAATTATGAAGAAATGAAAATAAGATTTAAAGAGGGCAATATGACCCCATTTACACTCGCTTTCTACAGAGCTCCAGTGTGAAGAAAAAAATGAAATAAATATAGATTTGATAGATAACAGTTGAAAATTAAATGAAAACAGATATTACGACATGATTATAAAAGAAGATGGAGAAGAATAAAGCTAAATGATAACAAAAGGAAAGATGAAAAAAAAAAGATAATGAAAAAAAAGGAAAAATAGACAGCGATGATTATACAGGGACAAACAAAGAAAAACATATGGAAAGGTAAATAGAAAGAGGAGGATAGAAGGAAAACAAGGAATAACATATAGGATATAAGAGAAAAAAACGAAGTATAAATACCGGTACAAAGACAAACATAAAGAAAGACAGGGAAGAATGAGATAAAAACGAAGAGAATCATAATGGAAGGATAGAAAGAAGATAAAAGAATGATAAAAACAGAGAGAAACGAGCAAATGGAAAGATAGATATGGAGGATGGAATGAAAACAAGGAATAAAAGGATTTAGAAATCAGAGGAAGAGAGAGAGAGAGAGAGAGAGGGAGAGAGAGAGGGAGAGAGAGAGAGAGAGAGAGAGAGAGAGAGAGAGAGAGAGAGAGAGAGAGAGAGGAGAGAGAGAGAGAGAGAGAGTAAAGAGAGCCGGTGCGACAAACCACTGGCGGTGTCCGAGTGAGGAAGAAGGTGGGGGGGGGGTGGGGGTGGGAGGGAGGGGTTGAGGGAAGCGTGGGTGGGGGGGGGGGGGGGAGAGGAGCCAAAAGAGCAAAGGGAGGGTAGTGAGAAACACAAAGAGAAACAGAGAAAAGGGAGGAGAAAGACGAGAAAAGAAAAAAGGAGCTAAAGTTAGAGGGGCTGGGAAAGATAGAAAAAAACAGGAGGGGCACAGTGATCGAGACAATGAGGGTTTGTTGAGAATTGTACCAGTCATGTAGTTCAAGATCGCGCAGACATAAAAAGGACCCCCTTTTAAGAAAAGAAAGTTCGTAATCTTGTTTCATTTACATGATTTTCCACAGTTGTCTAAATATTTTTATACAAATGATTTTTAACCTGGTTTATGAATAGTGCACTGTAGTGTGCTGTTACAGTGCTGTATTTCATTTCACTGTTTATTTTTTTATGACACCATATTTATTTTCTGGAGGATGGGATTTAAAAGGTTAAAAAATAAATATATCTGCTTTGAAATATTTCTTTTGAAAACTTCTTGTTAATAATTTGAAAAGATTTTTTTCTTTTTGTCCTTTATTTTTTAAAATCTAAGATCTAATCTAATTTCATTTTTCAGATTTCGCAAAGTTATGCGGCTATGTTCAGCAATTCGCATCCCGAAATAAGTCTGCGCATGCGCAGATGACGATTCCGATCCGAGCAAAAGCAAGATGGCCCGTGCCGTACAGAAAGTGGTTGGTTTGGGCACAAGATTAGGCAATTCTTTGGCTACCCAAGGACCAAAGCTTGCGTCAGGTAAAATCTACAAAACTTCATTATCCATAATATTTACATTTTTTATTGTAATAGTATTGTTTTCATGTGTTATTTTACATTGAACATGTCTGTGAGTGTGTCTGCGAGACTGCGTGTGAATGCGTGTGCTCGCCTAAACTTAGCCTCTGCTGTAAATTGCCAAAAATGAAAGGCCCCATCCATCCCCCACACAGCCACAGGTCACAGCAGCACAGCCACAGGCACTGCAAAATGTCCCCGCGGCCGCCGGCGCGTTTCCGTTTTACACCACAGCCTAGGCAGTTTCGCGAAAAAATCCTAGAAGTGCTCTGGTGAAAGAGTCTAATTCCTCAGCAATGTCAGCGCACACTTGGTGCGTAGCGTAGTTCGTTCTAACTAATTCCAAAGCGTCACGTTGAACCATATGCACGCAGTGCACTCGTACCTTGTGCTAGTGCAGTGCAGAGACGACAGCCACGCCAATATCCACTGCATATGCATTATAATAATGTACGTGCGTGAACGTGCTGCGCTGAGCCTGACCTAAATCTCAGGGAGAAAAGAAAGAGAAGTAGATAGATGGAAGGATAAAAGAATGAGGGAAGAGAAGATAGACGAAATGAAATACGTAAGGAAACATGAAAGAAACAAAACAAAAACATATAAAGGGAGGATAGATGAGAGGAAAAATACAAGAAGACAGAACGGATTAATTCTATGTATTTTTTCTTTTTTTTTCTTTTATCTATTCGTTTCCCTTTTCTTAATAATGTATTTCTACTTTCCATGCATCCTTCTTTCTCCTACATTAGAATTAAGATTCTAACTTAGACGAGACATAATCGACGAGTAGACAAATCAAGTGAAGTGCAATACATGCGCATATATGCAGTGCATGCAGAGAGTACACACGTACATACACGATCGCGCGCCGATATGTAACATTTCGTTTTCATACTTGGCGCGTGTAAACAGCTGAAACGAAACCTAGACTTTGAAACCAGCACGTTTGATGCAATTAATCGAAAAACTGCCAAGGCTGTGGTGTAAAACGGAAACGCGCCAGCCGCCGGCGCAGCCGCTTCGACCCTTTGTTGTCGTTATCCTCGTAATTTGTAGACAAAGATATCTGGATTACACCATGTGGCGCCAATGCACTTTCGTATCTAAGCCTGACGGAATAAAGCACACAGTAGCACACACCACTGGCAATGCCTGTCACCATGCATGTAGGGTCTACCAGCAGCGCCTTTATTCTGTCACTGTCAGTCATTGGACAATCACGGTTTGCGTCTTCCTCACAGTTTTTCAGTCCAAATTGTGGTTGTTTTCAGGGGTTTTGGGTACAAATACAAGTACTCATACACACGTTTCATCTTAGTTTGAGAATTTCTTTAAATTGGCTGCTTAAAAGTTAGCCAATGCCTTTAATATGATTTCCTTTATTTCCCTTTTTATGTTTTCTTCTATCTTATATTCTTTCACTCATGATGGCTCTGCACCCTTTTTTAAAAAAAAACTATCTTCTGTTGTTCTTTTGTTATTTGTTATATATTTTCGATCATTTTCTCTTTCTTTCTTTGTAAATTGTGACAGTGTGATTGAGATCTCTGAATAGTGTTCATTTCTGCACTTCCACAAATGTTGATTCTGGCAGAACCGTGATTCAAAACAGACCATATTAAAGCTGGACCTTGTTAAAGCTAGGCCTTATTAAAGCTAGACCTTGTTTACAGCTGGTCTCTTGTTTTGGTAAATCTCAGAAACGTATCTTTGACTATAAATGAGATGAGAGACTGTATCATAAAACCTTTATGATGTATAGGTCTGGATACTGAATGTAAACTCAATTTGTGTGGGTGTATTTTACAGTCAAATTGTCAAAACTGTGAACGGATCATCACATAGTGCCCCAACATACATAAAACCAATGGGCATTCCATTTGCCTGCATGTACACAGGGAATCGCTGTGTGTTTTATGCCGAGCTCATCGGCTTGGAGGTGTCAGAGTGTACCGATTAGTGTGACCGTTATGATGCGTTTCACTCAGACATTTACACTAAAATTTGTCGGAATTCATGGGAGGAATGTCGCTCAATATCACACATACAGTGTACATATCTTTTCATGCAAGATGGACAATATGAGACTCTACTTGCTCAGTTTAATGTCAATTCTCCTTTTGCTTCCAAAAATAGAGACTGGTTTTAAGACCCATGATATCATGGGTCTTAAAACCATGGATGGATGGATCCAAGATTTTGTAAACAATGGCATAATATATAAAAAAGAAGAAATCTTCAAAAAATGGCCATCACATTTAACTTGACATTATAGTTGCTTAAAAAGAAAGAAGATAAGAGAGAAAGAAAGGAAAGGTGTCCTTTGCTTCCAGAATTTTACAGGGGCACTTTTTCCCTCATGTTTGCATGAGGTTTGTCAAATCCAATAATGTGAGGTTTAAGCATTTGACTTAAGGATTTTGAAAAGAAGTACAGGAGTAGAAAATACTTTCCCTGGAGCGTCAGCTTTTGAACTCATGCAGAGTTGACCTCTGCGAGGTTTCTGAATTCATCATTTTGAGGGAGTCTCGTGATACTTGTATAGCATAAGGATTATAAGTTGAAATTTATACATTGCCTCTAGGTGACACCTATGCAGCATTTGTACTTGGTTCAGAATACTGGGCATCACACATTGTACATACAGTGTAAGCAGAAAGAGAAAAATGCACTGAAAAATTGGAGTCAATTTTCAATGCAGAATGGTGTGGCGTTCTCGAATTAGAGCAGTTTAAATGTAACTAATCATTAAACTCTTTAAAGTGGCAATGCAGTAAAGGTTGTACAAATACTGGTTCCATGTTCAAATTGGCATTTTCCAATTAAATTTTACAATTATAATACATTTGGTTCATGTTCCATATTTATTTTTTTCAAACTATGTAAGAGTGGGGGAAAAAAAAAAGCTGTTGGCACTTTGAGGATTGAAGATGATTACTTTAGATCTCAAGAAAGCTTTGTACTGCTACATGTATGAGTTGAAAAATTTGTCTGCGTGCAAGCTTGAAGGTCACCATTTATTTATTTAATATGAACTTTAAGTCTCATGCCATTTCACTCCACAATATTTGAGGTTTCCAAATAACTTCCTAACCTCATATTTCTTTGCCTATTGCCTATTTGACTCCACCATACAGAAGCCGTAGAGTATTCCAAGCCAAGGTTAGCCAAGTTCTGGTACTATGCCAAGGTGGAGCTAGTCCCACCTACGCCAGGTGAATTCCCTGCCATTCAGAAGGGGATAAGTGACATCATCAAGGCTGCTAGGACAGGCAAATACGCCAACCTGACAGTAAAGGTCTGGAGAGCTTTGTTTGTTAATAGCTAAGAACTAGTTCATTGTCTAATTGAATATTGAAATGACAATACATAACCCATCAGTAAAGAGCTTTTTGTTTTGCTGAGAATGAAAATTATTTGATTGAATGTGTTGTAGGTGAGCTTTTAAGAAAGATAGTTTATCCATAAAACTGTTGGCCTCAAACCTCAAGTTGTTTCAGGTCTGACCCCCAACCCCCATGTACATTGTAGGCTGTTCTCAGCTTCTTTCTCCCCCCCCCCCACATTCTTAGTAATATTTTAAAAGATTGTAGGAGTGACTTTTCACTTTACTTCCCATAAATATTTTTGCCTTACCTTACTGTATTCATTTTTGCCTTAGCTAAATATTATTGGCAATATTTTAAAGGCTAATATGTAGACAGGTGGGAGATGTCATTTTATTTTCATCAATTTATTAGGTCCTTGATATTAGTAATATGCCTCAAAGTAAAGGCTTACAAATGATGAGTCATATGTGTATGAGCGGATAGTTTCCCAAACCAATTACAACACTGCCTTAATAGAAGGTCATGGATTTCACACCTCCTGGTTCAAAATTTTTGAACGTAGAAAAGTCAGTTGTCCTTCATGTATATAAACCATTGTACATTGTTTAAATGTCCAAACTGTCCTAGAAAGCCGTTTCATGCCCATTTGAATGATACCGTAAAGATGAGAGAAAAAATAGTATTGTACAGGTTCAGTATTTTGTAAGGTAGATTGGCAGTTCCAAGTCGGCAGTAATGGATGTTCAAGACATTTTCAACTAGCCAATATGGTCACTATTGTGTTAATTTCCCACTGAATGAATGGACTGTATTCACTTGATACACAGGATCAAGTCAAAATGGCAGTGTTTTTTTTCTCTTTTGAATGAAGACTAAGATTAAAAAACAAAACAAAACAAAAAAACATTAAGTAGCATTTATGAATAAGGAGAGGAAAAAAAAAACAGATCTTGTGAAAATAGTAAGTTTATAATACTTTCAGTATGAAAAGTTTAAAGGGCATTTGTAAATAAAATTCCTCTCACTGAATGCTCTTAAACTTCTCTCTCAATCTCTCCCCAGGAAGCATGGGCAAACACACTGGTCTGTGCCGAGGTCGCATTCTGGTTCTTCATCGGCGAGCAGATCGGAAGGAGAAGTATCATCGGGTACAACGTCAAGTCGGACTACGAGCCCCATCCATACATATAACAGCCCCTCTTCTCCTTCCCCTGTAAATTTAGCCCATCGGAGATCTAGAAATGTATTTTTATTTGAATTGTCTCTACTATGTCTCATGCAGTGTCTAATTCATTGATAAAATGATTTTGATTGGACTTCAGTATTGAGAGGAGGTGTTCTGATTCATCAAAAATGATACACTCTAAAGTATATCTGAAAATGTCCTCTTTTCTTAGTTCCTATGGAACAAGAAGAAATTGTAGCGAGAGAAAGTGAATATATTCTGATTCATGTGTATTCAATATCTTTCTGCTAGGGACCCAACTATTCCTACCTTTTTCCAAGGTCATAAGAGAAGGCTCAAATTCTTATTGGAAAGTCATATTTAAGTAATTACTCAATATTTCTGTTCGCTTCATGTGCCGTAAACTCATCTTCCCAGCATCGAGTGTGAACAGTACCATATCTAAATTGGCAACACTTTACCCATGCACTACCGCAAAGAATGGGGAACATGACATAGTTGAGCAAGAATCTGGAAGATGAGAATCTATTCATGTGGAAATAAATCAGGTTGACATGAAAATGTGTACATTCACGTTTTGACGTGCCAGTTTGTAACTTTATTAAAGAGTTTATAGAACCAAAATGTTTCTTTATCTTATTCATTTTGTGCCTGACTGAGAAAGGTTAGTAATGAATGAGGACATGTGAATATGCTCGTGCTGTGACTTAACCCATTCGTGACAGAGGTCCACATTTTGTGGTTTGGCCTAATAACTTTTGATGCAAAGCTCTAAAAATCATACCAAATACATGTACATGAGCAGAAAGAGCAAAAAATTCTACACAAACTGTGCCCATTTTGGTTGCGTCAGTATTTGTTGTTTGATGCTGAAAATTTTTGAAAGGAAAATAAGCATTAAAATCCTTAAATTGGCAATGTGATAGAAAGTTTAAAATCACTCTTGTATCCTGCAAATTGGCAACTTTTGACCTCTTATCATACTTTTTGTCAATTTATTTTTATTTCAGATACATGATGTTTTATAAGAAAAATGTAGCAATAAAATAAAAATGTTGGTGTTGCCTAATTTGAAGAAAAAAAAGCTGATCAAATTAGGCTTCAAATAATTCCTGTCACGAATGGGTTAAAGTGTGAGAGCTGAACATGTCACTCTGTACATGTACTATGGGAGGGAGAAGGTAACCTACCAAAGTGAGTTACAGACGGGGAAAACTGTCACCGAATCACACAAAACTTTGCAGTTGCTGTTCCACTTAAGTAAAGGATGCCAAATCAATTTGGTGGAGATATGCCAAAGCTTTGTAATGAGCAGAGAACGAAATGGAAATTTAATTATTAGTCCTGTTGAAAGTGTTCATGCTTGGTCTAGTATGGTGTGCATATTTTAGATCTGTTTTTCAGTGGCTCGAGATTTCAAGCAAACTTCTGAGAATTCATGTATTTTCGCTAGAACATGTACAACAAGTCGTGTAATGTATGATGAATAATTCAGAATTATTTGAGGCTTATTTCTCTTCCAAAATCGTTCTTTCGCACAACGACATAAAGATGAGATGCCTTGGTTAGGTCTTGATATTAGCTTTTGCTCAAGGATATTGAATTTGAGTGCTTGTTAGGTACGAGTGAAGGTGAAAAGACTGATTTTGAGGAAGTGAATGCGTAATTGAACAAGAAAAGAAAAAATGGGTTGGAAATGACCATCATATTGTAAGTCATTCTACTAAATATGCCTCGTCTTTTTTCCCTCTCTTACGATTTCCCAATAACATTTCCCCCTTTTTTTTTTATCTGTCGTTACCTCCACTCACTATTTCTCTTATTGTCCATGCCCTCATCAACTTAGGTACTTCCAGGCTATATCATCTTTCTCCTAAGGCTTTTAAAATGTAGTTTTCCATAATTATCAATATTTTTCTTTTCTTTTCTAGTCTGTCATGCCATGACAAAGGGACGCAACTCTGATATTTTTTGTCAAAATTGACTTTTTGATTTGGGGTGCTTTTTTGTATGCTCCACATGATGATCAAGAAATCACATGAGCCCCGATTTCCAAAATATAGACATATCATAAGCAGGGTTCTCACTAGAAAAAAATCCACACACGGTTCCCCCTCTGTGCAAAGCGAGGAAGTTTCAGAAGTTTTACGGAATAACGTGTAAAGTTAGGTGTGGCAGCAGTATATGCTATAGAAAAAGGATGGAAAAATACTTCTTGGTAAGCAGGAGTTGTCTACTAATGTCATTATAGTAAAAATACATTGCCAAAAAGCAAAACAATCTGTGGCATTTATCATTATTGTTAGGAATATATACTCCAATGTTTTTTAACTCTTGTTGCCATGCATGGTGCAGCGATTTCACACATGGTTCTTCCTTTACACATGGTATTGGAACCATGGGTGTTATGTACTGGCGAGAACCATGATCATAAGGGAGCAACTCCATAGATTTCCTTGTAAAGCAATGACATATTTTTTAAAATTTTAACTGAATACAGAGTTGCTTCCTTCTGTCATTGGACGGCAGTATTCCCTTTCCTCCTTATTCTTTTCATTTTTTAACTTTTTTCTCCTGCTCCTCATTACTGTCGGCCAAACTTCTCAAACTTAAGCACAATAAATAAATAAAACTGACTCCAGACAAAGTTAAAAACAAAAAGTTTTTATTTGTATAGGTATGTATCTACAACATGTGAAGCATATTAAATACATGTACACATCAGCGATGACATTTTATCATTGATTATTAGCAACATTTGTCGTAGGTACAGTCGTACAATCAAGCCAATATACTTAAAAAAGAAAAAGAAGATAGAAAAACCACCTCCCCCCCCCCCTTCCAAAGCAACAGCCAGCCCAAATGCCTAATTTTCGTTTTTTCTTCTTAATAATGTAACAAAATAAAAAAAAGTATCAAGAAAAGAATGATGGTTGGTGCAATCTCTATGATTTGCAAATCTTCCAGTGACCCTTACATAACCATGCACTGGAGATAGAAAACGTTGCAGCGGGGGGGGGGGGGGGGGGGGGGGGGGGGGGGGGGGGGGGGCAATAAGGCTGGACCAGCATCCACAATCATGTGACTTGCAAGAGCAACCTACTCATGGATGTACACACTGACTGTATCATATCATGTCCATAGAAAACGCCTTTTTTTCCTACTTTCTTTTTTTTTCAATTCTAAGTGGCATCTCCGATCCTTTAAAGGCATTGGTTATCATGGTTACGATTTTTTAAAAAATTCATTCTGCTACTTGAAAATGGGATAAAAATAAGAGTTATAGTGTAAAAATACCAGTCTGAAAGTTTCAAAGTATAATATCCATGTGAAGTATTTTGAAATATTAGAAATGTGAACCAATTTTTGAAAAACATATAACGGTCAGTTGCACAGACTAGTTGTAAGGAGTGCGCATGCGCGCATGGCTCACCGGACCGTACTGTGTATATTGGCGTTATCATGCTGAGGGAGGCAGATAACATTTTTTTTTACTTGAGCAAAACTGTCCTCTTATTTATTGTCTCTGAGTCCAAAAATAATAAAGTCGCGGTGTGCGTCTTACTAACAGTTTTTCATTCCAAATTATGGTTGGTTTCAGGGTTTTTGAGTACAAATACAAGTACTCATACACATGTTTCATTTTAGTTTGAGAATTTTTTTAATGGCTGCTGACAAAGTTAGCCAATGCCTTTAAGACACTACACTCTCTCCCTGGTCAAAAAAAAAAAAAAAAAAAGCAGCCATCGTTTATTAAAAAAACTGAGATGCCCTCACAGAATTCATTGCTTGTCCAAATTCTCGTCAAAAATCTGTTTGAATTTGGGTTGGAATCACCGAACTCCAAGACTTTCCTTTTCTTTTTGCTTCTTCTTCACCCAGATCCTCTTCAAAAAGTTCATTGCTTGTCCACTTTTGCATCAAAAGTCTGTTTGAATTATGGTCAGCATCACCGAAGTCCAAGCCTTTCTTTTTCTTTCTGCTTCTTCATCACCAAGCTCCTCTTCACAAAGTTCATTGCTTGTCCACTTTCTAATTAAAAGTCTTTTTGAATTTTGGTCAAGATCACCGAAGTCCAAGCCTATCCTTTTCTTTCTGTTTCTTCTTCACTGAGCTGATGTCCCTATCCTTCCATGTGCTCTTCAGCAGTTTGATCGGACGATTCCCGACATATTTACCTGAAATAGGAGAAAATTCCAAGGTTAGTTTAGCGACTAGGGATTTTAATTTCAACGGGTATCTACAAAGCTTTTCGAACATTGGTTAATGAATTTTTTTTCAAGAGAAACTGGGTATTTTTGATACTCACTTTTTATCAAGAAGTGATAGGTTTTGACCAGCAAAATATATACATACTTACAAAACTTGCTGGAAATTGCATTCATTGAAAAGGATATCCGGCAAAAGTTTCATGGGGATCGAAAATTTGTATGAGGGTAGGTACCCATTTTTATCATAAGGAAAAGGGCATTTTTCTGCTGATTTTTTTTTTTTTTTTTTTTTTTGGGGGGGGGGGGTCCCCAGCATTTGTTCAACATTAAACTTTGTAGAGAGGTTTAGTGCCCAGAAAATAAAAGTGCAAAAATCAATAAAGGTAATTTTTAAACTTTTACACAAACACCACCATTATACGAAACCAATAAAATGAATCCCACCTGATAGCTCACTCTTATATCAAGGAAAAGGTTTGGAATTATCATCCTAAGTATACTTTATCATTTTCCTCATATGTGACCCTCCACCACAAAAAGGACCACTAAATCGAAAATTTGACACTTCTACATATTAACATAGTTTGAAAGCTTAGACTCAGAGCTTTTGAAAGATACATGTATGTATACAGCTTGCCTGGTCAAGACCCCGAGAGGGGGGGGGGGGGGGAGGGTGCGACTGATGTATAAAATAGAGCGGGGATGTGCCGCTTTGACGGTCCCCTTTTTTGGCTGCGATTTCTGTTCTCATGATACTCAAAATTGGCGACCCACCTCTTATTCACCCGACTGCCTTTCTCTAGATACCCAAAACGAGCAACTTCATACTGTCAGCATTTCCCCCTGCTCATTCCCCAGCTCTCGCGTACATATGTCTGCTCCTGTGGATCCACCATAGAGCTATCATCTGCTCACTTGCGTGCGCGGTGCCGTACGTAAGCCTGAGCAAGCTCGTAGAAAACTAATCGCTGCCTAGCACCTGCACACACAATGAGCGAACGCTAACATACGGTACTTCTATCTTTCCTTAGACCATGTTTTCTTTTTGCTCAGCTGGGGAGCGTTTCATGAAAGGACTTGTCAGATGTTTTATCTGATGTTTTATCTTACAAAGTCTGTTTTATCCAACAGTTGCCATAGTAATGATGCTTCTCAGCCAATCAAAATCAAGGAAAGATGCCAAATCTGACAACTTGTCCGACAACAAATGTTTATGAAATGCTCAAGGCCCTATGTTTTCCCCACTACTTGTTCCCACTGATCTCTACATGGTCATTCCTTAGACCCTATTTTGGGGGTTGGCTGCGGCACACACCTCCCATCAATGTAAAACTTGAGAGCCCCCCTCCCCTTGCTTGCAAGATTCCCTTTCTATTTGGTTACTCTGAAATTCCCATTGCGACTTATTGGTCGTTTTGTGGTGGTGGGTCACATATTTCAGCCACTTTAAATGCAATACATGTACCTCGAATATACAAAAATGGGTATGTCATTTTTAAAAATCAAACTCCTTTATATCTTTGCGTTCTCTTACCATTCCAATCCTTCATGGCCTGAACAAAGTCTCTTGGATCCTTGAAGCTGATGAAGCCGTAGCCTTTGGTCTTGTTGGTCCTCTTATCACGAATGATCTGAGAAGGAACAAATGAAATTCAGTGGAGACTCGGTATAACCAGGTCCTTGGGACCATCAAAATTACCTTGTTATTGCAGGAATCTTTTGATGTCAGGTTTAAAATACAATAGAATATAAAGAGCTGGGAACAGGAATTTCTAAGTGAATTATTCTCTTTCTGCTCAAGTATAATGTACAATTCTTAGCATTCTTGATTGAAAGATACTGCAATAGTGACACTAATACAAGGCGTTTGCGATGTTGTGTCTCGCCCACTTGTGAAAATAACTAGAAATATCGCGATCTGTGATGGCACACAACAGAACTGTATCGAAAGCTCATTGTGAAATAACTGGGATGGAATAACATTTGATAAAATATGAGAAGGGTTTTTTATGAAATGGTAATGCATTTTCACGTGCATGTACTTTCCCTGCTTCTACTCCAATGACCTTTCACCTTATCATGTGAAGTCCAACAGAATGATAACATGCACTTCCCCTTAGTGATCTGCAACCCAAGTTTGACTGAAAAGTGTGACACGGTTGCAAAGTTTTGTGTCATAAGAGAGTCTTGCACGTAAACTTTAACCGTTCAACGTTTGACCTGTAATGACCTTTGACCTGACCATGTGACCTCTGACTGGACCATAACATGCAGGTCCCCTTAGTGCATCTACAACCCAAGTTTGATAGATAAGTGTCACACGGTTGCAGAGTTTTGTGTCATAAGAGAGTCTTGCACGTAAACTTTAATGTTTGACCTGAAATGACCTTTGACCTTACCATGTGACCTATGACTGGACCATAACATGCAGGTCCCCTTAGTGCATCGACAACCCAAGTTTGATAGATAAGTGTCACACGGTTGCAGAGTTTTGAGTCATAAGAGAGTCTTGCACGTAAACTTCAACGTTTGACCTGAAATGACCTTTGACCTTACCATGTGACCTCTGACTGGACCATAACATGCAGGTCCCCTCAGTGCATCTACAACCCAAGTTTGGCTGAAAAGTGAGTCACGGTTGCAAAGTTACGTGTGATAAGAGAGTCTTGCACGTCAACTTTAACATTTGACCTGTAATGACCTTTGACCTTACCATGTGACCTCTGACTGGACAATAAGATGCAGGTCCCCTTAGTGCATCTACAACCCAAGTTTGATTGAACAGTGTCACACAGTTGCAGAGTTTTGTGTCATAAGAGAGTCTTGCACGTAAATTTTAACGTTTGACCTAAAATGACCTTTGACCTTACCATGTGACCTCTGACTTGAGCATAACATGCAGGTCCGCTTAGGGCATCTACAACCCAAGTTTGGTTGAAAAGTGAGTCACGGTTGCAGAGTTTTGTGTCATAAGAGAGTCTTGCACGTAAACTTTAACGTTTGACCTGAAATGACCTTTGACCTTACCATGTGACCTCTGACTGGACCATAACATGCAGGTCCCCTTAGTGCATCTACAACCCAAGTTTGGTTGAAAAGTGAGTCACGGTTGCCAAGTTATCTTTCATAACGTTTGTGACGGACGGACGGACGGACGGACGACGGACGGACGACGGACGGACGACGGACGGACGACGGACGGACGACGGACGGACGACATTTGGATCCCTTAGTCTCGCCTTCACCTCCGGTGGGCGAGACAAAAAAAGAGACTATGTACTGCTATCAGTTGAGAGATATTGTCCCACAGAGGGGGGAGGGGGCGGTGAAAGGATTGTATTACCTTGCATTTCAGGTAGCTGGGGTAGGTTCCAAAGACCTTTGCGAGTGTGTCTTCTGTCACTTCATTACCAAGATCTCCAGCAAATAGCCTGAAGTCGTCTACAAAGAAACAATCAATGGACACACAGATATTTGTTAGAAGTTCAATCAACTACTAGAAATGAGACCAAGAAATCAGAAAGTATAAAAGCCATGGCAAGCTCATGCAGCAAAATTAAATATCTAAAACTTGCTAGAAATTGATTTCAAAGAAATTGAAGTCATCTGTGCTACAGCTTCATGCATGGTCCAGAAAACAAGCTCTTTTTTTTTTTCTTTCCATAATCCTATTGCCTGCTACTTGTCTATATGTTCATTGTTCTACAATTTTTAGACTCCCAACCTAAATACTTTTATCTTGAGCTGAAAATAAACTTTGACTGTTGAATTTAAATTTGTTGGCAATTATCTTGGGAGTTGATGGAAACTGTGCATGTACTTACTCGGATCCCATTCGGCCAAGCTATCATCCTCCCATGTCGTCCCAGCTGCGACCCGGATGTGCTTCTTCTTTTTGTCCTTCTTCTTCAACGGTTCCGATGCCGTGCCCAGCTCGTATTCCCCGCCTTGCGTGAGCTGTGACAGGTCTGCAGCAGCCGCAGGGTTGGGAACAAAGGCTTGGGGTATGGCAGGGGGTGGGGGCAGGTTCATCGGGGGCATGTTGAGCTGCTGGGGGGTGGGGTGAGGCATAGAAGGGGGGCCAGGGGGAACAGCCGGGGGTGCAGCTGGCTCGTCGGCTGACTTCACTGTAAAGGAGAAATATTCAAAGTCAACGGTATCAAAGTGGAATTTTTCAATACAAGATTGTACATTAATTTCTTATGTTGTAGTCTGTGAGGAAAACATGAATTAACAGAAAGTGGAATTTGAACAATAACAGAAACCATGGGACATAGCATCGAAAAATAACAGGCCCACTCTTGGTTGTTCAGTAAGTGTTCAATAAGTGGACGAACAATACTTTTCATCTTGTTCAAAATGCTCAGCCAAGCACAAAACTTCAGGCATTATGAGCATGCTAAAAGGAACATACATTCAGCTCACTGACCCAATTCTGTGCCATCAGGAAGAGTTCATGAAAACGCTCACATTATTTTGGTAACTTTCTATGGTTACAAACCAGTTGTTGGCAACATACCTAATTTCCTAATATCCCTGACAGCCAGTCAGAGCCTGTCATTTTCTACACGTTTGTTTTCTTGCTTTCTGTTTATTACGCCTTGATTTTCGTCTTTCTGTTCACTCGTGCAGTATACTCTCTTGTATGTCAGGAAGTACATTGTATGTATGCGATCAAAGCTATTCCACATTTTTTCTTGCTTGTGCATTCCGAAAGAAATGGTCTTCATAGAGACACGACTTAATTTAAAATCATAATATACCTAGTAAAACAAAAAAATAAATAACAGCTACAACAAATCAGTTTAACTTTTAAAAAGCTCAACTACTTTTATTATGCCTGCTTTAGTCAAGCTTCATATTAATAAGGCCTTCCGGCATTCAGAAATTTCTTCCCATTGGGTAACAAATTACTTCCTCCAAGGCTATTATGTATGGCCACAGTGTAAGCTTTTATTATTATTATCATTATCATTACAGAGATAATACCAACCTTCTTTTTCTTCTGATGTTGACTGATCCTTGGACTCTGTTGATTTTTCTTTCTTGACTTTCTTCTTGGTTTTCTTATTCAGCACTGGTTTCGATGCATAGGTTGTAGGCTTGGCAGACAGAGTCACCGGTTTCTGGGCATTCATTGGAGGTGGTCCAGGAGGCATCATTGCGAAGGGGGGCATGGGTGGGGGAGGGAGGGGCCCCATCATGTTGGGAGGAGGTGGTCCTGGTGGACCCATACCAGGCATGGGCCCCATCGGACCTCCAGAGTTCATCGGCGGAGGGGGTGGAGGGGGAGGGAGGTGGGGGAACCGAGGGGGGCCCTGGGGTCGTTGATTTACCCGCAACTGGTGGGGGACAAAGCCCTGTTGCCCTCCACCTGGTCTGTTAGATCTCGGAGGCATATTTCCACCTGCAAAGACAAGTCAAAGAAAGAAAGAATGAGAAAAGAAAAAAAAAAAGACAGGATATACCAGAAGAATTTTCTTGTAACTTAACATGGTTTCTTCTACAACACCAATGAAAGAGGGGATAGCCGGGGGTGGGGGGCACTCACATTTGGAAAGGGTAGGGGTGTGTGGCCCCAAAACCTGAAACCATACCCTTAAGAACTGAAGTTGCTTATGAACTGAGGGGCTTAAGAACTAAATGGCCCTCTCCAAATGGAGGTCTTGGGAACTGGAATTTAACATGAAACGGGGGTCTTGAGAACTGACGCCTGAAATGAATTAAATGAGGGTCTTAGGAACTGTCTGATGAAATGAAATTGAGAGTCTTAGGAACTGACTGACCACTGATCGAGCTGAGGGCTCCAAAGATCAGTATCGACTCGATCAACAGAGCTGCCTGCCTTGACTGGTACAATACATACATGTAGCTGTTTACAGTACTAGATTTAGAACTTTTACGCGCGTTCCAATTCCGATCAGGCATCGAATTTTGAAATCGTGATATCTCTTTAAAAAAAAAAAAAAAATCGTTGACGATCGTTCAGAAATTGAAAATTGTTCAGGACGGACCGAAGCACGGTGCTTGGGAACCCTTGGGAACAGGATCTAAATGATTTTCAGGCTTACACATCGAACAATAAAACCAGAGAACGAGAGATTTCAACTGCGTACCATAGGAACAGGTTGGTCAATGAAAAAGATATGCTTTGGAACATAGATCCAGCAAGGTATGAAAAGGAGGCCTTAAAGGGGGTACCCAATGCTGAAACAATGTCAGTTCACTTAAAAGAGAATGATTTCATCAGCAGAAAATCATCTGCCTAAATTTTATGTTAAAGTCGTGTTGCCCAGGAAACCCCCATATGTGGTAAGATTTCAGGATATTTTGACCCCTCAGCTGTGTCCCAGTTTCAACTGGGTACCCACTTTGACGTCAAAATGACGTCAAAGTGGGTACCTTATCGCGCAATTCTAGCAAAATGCGCACAAGGTATAATACTTATTGTACAGTCCAGCGCGCAGCACAACTGCAATGCGCGAAGCTGGGTACCCACTTTTACGTCATACCTCATACTCAAATTTTTTGCCAACTCTTGACTTTTTATGAGAAAATTAGCCAAAATGCACTGATTTCGATTGAAAATCATCAAATTTTTAATGTTATTCTTCTTAGATTTCTACTCTCGATCATATATCAAAAAATATTTTACCATTGTGTAATCACTTTAAGGGCTGCACATACCCATACTGCCATTATACGTGAGTGCCCCCCCCCCCCCCCCCCCCCCCCCCCGGGGGAAGGGGGGGAATAGCAGGGAGAGACAAGGGGGGGGGGACTGTTAATTGCAAGCTGTATTCTGGAAACAAGTAACCCCACAGCAGCCCTTCTGTCACACCATCCTGGGACAATGGCTGTACACTAAGCATATTAATGTCTTAGGAATGTTTCGCTATTAATCCTAGACTATGTGGAGCAGTTTAGCAAACACTGAAGTGAGATTCACAGGGTAAACAAAGGGAAAGAGTAGGTGTGAGCTTTACTCTGCAGTTAGTTACCCAGAGCAGTTTCTATCCCTGAAAATCATACTCAGGCCTAAGATTAAACCTCCTTGTCATTACTGAGATCCATTATGTCAGATATTGTTCATTAAGCCCTGTTACAGCCCTTAGTTTATTTGAATCCTGAATTAGCCATCTTAGCTCTAGCCTCTTGGGCTCTGTGAATGTAAACAGAGGAAGGAGAGAGTCAGATGGATGACTGGTAACAATGGGCGAAGGTGTATTTCTGATGCTGGGTCACTGCTTCCAACAATATCACTTCTATTCCATACCCCTCCCTAATCTGGAGCCCCTTCCCCCAGCCCCAGAAGGGGTCAAATTGATGTTATCTAGGTGTGAGGACATGGCTTTCAAGTTCCAGTCTGATTTCACAAGCTTTCATTGTCTAAGATTTTATAATCAAATATAGGGTCTATCTTAAGTCCATTCCGCTCTTGAACTCATCTCATCAACGGATGTGGGTATGCAGAATGAAGTTGCGAGGGTGAAGGGGTTAAAAACGAAAGAAAATTCAAGCCTTCACTCTCCTCCTAAAAGAGCTTCCTGCTTATCAAAGATGTACCGTATTTTGTCACGATATCGTTTTCAAAGAAGTTAACACTTTTCGACTCTTGTCCTGAATGAGAAAGAACTTACCAGGTCTTCCCATTTGTCTGGGTTGGAAGCCAGGAGCCCTAGGAACCCCTCCTCCTCCTCCTCCTCTTTCTCTTTCTCCCCCTTCTCTTCCTCCTTGACCTTGAGCCTGTCTGGGTTGGAACTGGAGACTTGAACCCTTCTGGTTGCTTTCTTGATTGGGCGTTGCTCCCCCGATGGGTGTCGGGTCCTGTGTTAGACTCATTATCTCCTCCTCAAATCTAGAGCAGCAAAAAAAAAAAGAGTAAAAGAATAGAAAAGAAATTCGGACATGGCTGACGAAAAAATTATATCTTGTATCATAACTTTGAGCGATACAGCAGATTAAAAACTAACAAATAAACAGAAAACAAATCGCATGATAGTGTTTTTTTAATTATAAATTCTCTCTTTTTTCTGAAAGTTGCAGTTTTAATATATGATGTTGTGCAGCTCGTAGAAGATGGGCGTTGGCACGCACACACAACGACGTGAACCACTCATCTGGCAGACCTTAAGTTAAAGCCTTTTACTTGAGTGCTCACGACGCGAAAAGTACAATGTTGCAATCAAGTGAATGCCCTTCTGCCAGCCAGGTGGTTCACGTTGTGTGCATGTACATGTATGATTGGGGGACCATACGTGTAGTTCACGCACATTTTATTTTTCTAAAGAACTCAATTTTCAATCCATACATGTAATTTCTTAAATTTTACCACAAATTATTCTGATTTAATTGACACCAAAGACAAAGCAGAGTTTTAGACTACAAATGGGCGCACAAGACTAATTTACCAAGAATTCCTGAGATATCATGATTGCAAAATTTGATGTTGTATCACAACGCACTGGACGTGGAAAAGTTTTGACAGAAATTAAAGACCTAACTTCGTGCACGCCAGTTTACAAATGATTGAATCATTAATACAAAATAGAGATCCATAAAAAGGTACGATAATGGCATCATTAGCACGACAAAATCCCATCTGCCCATAGAATCATTTGATATCACATTTCACGTACAATTTTGATGACATCACCTCTCGAAAAGAGGAATTCTAACAGTTAGACCCTTGTCAGCAGCCGAGCAGGTTCAGTCTTTTTCGGAACGGACACAAAATTTGCTGATTTTATAACAGATCTGTTTCTTTCTTTTCTTTCTTATTTGGCAGAGTAGATTCTAGACTAGGTCTATGCCTCCTTTTATCTTTATAAGTTTGAACTTAGAATGAGTAGATTCTAGTCTGCTTTAAGTTCGCAACGCTGCGTCAAGTCAAATCAAGTGTCAACCTGGCAAGAGCAACATTGACTCGGCTCGTGTTTTTTTACTCGCCAGCTACCCCGGCTGGTGCTCGCCTCAGCCAGCCGGCCAGCCTCGCCGGGCTCAACTGGCGTCCACAATCAAAAATCCCCAGCGCAGCCAAGGCAAAACGAACACAAAAATTTGGTCAGTACTGTCTGTTATACGTTTCATTACGCTTATAAATGCACATAAAATATGAACAGTAGAATACACTACAACGGCATAAATCTAAAATTATGCTTTTATTATAGAGAAATCGTCATTAACCTGCTCATCTCTTCCTCTATCGACTTCATCTTGGCACCCGCGTTGGACGACATCTTGATAAATGAATGAGTGACGTCATGCACTCAGATATACGTATATGAATGAACGAGACACGACGGAGAGCTCAAAACGACTACTGTATCAAGCTGAAGATAGTGACTGAAGTCATGATTCTTAATTTCTTTGAGCGTCACATGTAAGGATTCCACTTCTCGCATTTCTTCTTTTTTGTTGTTGTTCTTTGTGATCATATGTTTTATTAAGACCTCACTTTAATGCCAACTAACTTACATTTTTTTTTATTAACCGACACAGAATGTAATTGATGGGACTGTGATTAAAAAAAAGGGGGAGGGCTAGGGGAGGGTGGGGACCTTAAGCTATGCACTTTGTTTTCATCAGCTAAAAGTCGCAAAAATCATTGGTTTGAGCAATTTTCTAGTATATATCGGCAAACCCGGAGAATAGGGGACCGGAACGTGCGCGCATGCCATTCGTACTGTGCAGAGATCGGCAGAGACAGCCGGTATGTGACAAGTCCATAATCAAGTTCAAAATTTCGTGAGGCCTAACACGGCAGGCACTCCAGGAATTTTTTCTAATGTTGGACATTTTACCTGTATGTACAGCAATGTAGATTCTTTACTCAATAAGAAATCAGAATTAGAAGCAAGAATTTCTGATACGAATCCTGACATCATAGCTTTAACGGAGATTCTTCCAAAGAACTTGCATCATTCAGTTGATGATTGTGAACTGCACATTAGTGGATACAATATGTTTTTGCCAGCAGAAAGTCACAGGGGTGTTGTGATCTACTGCAAAAGGAATTTGCAGTGCAGTCAAGTCTTTTTTAAAGACAGTGATTTCAGGGAGAATGTCTGGTGTTCAATTGATACAGGATCAGAACATATCCTCTTCGGATGTTTCTATAGAAGCCCGAACAGTTCTGAGTCAAACAATGAGGCTCTTTTGAAACTTTTTTATGAGCTGGAAAGTTCAGTCTACAAAAATGTATTCCTTGTTGGGGACTTTAACTTACCAGACATAAGCTGGGCTGATTCATCTGTGTTTGGAACTGGAAACAAATTTGCCAGTGACTTTGTTGAGGTTCTACAGAATCTTTATCTGTCGCAGCTTGTGGAAGAGCCCACAAGGATGAGAGTCGGACAGAAGTCCAACGTCCTAGATCTTGTTATCACAAACCAAGTAGATATGGTCGAATGTCTTGCAATATCTTCATTGATCGGCAAAAGCGACCAGATGGTGTTAGATTTTAAACTTCTTCTGCCTGGTGCTAAACAAAGTATGTCTGTGAAAGAACGCTTTGCATTTTTCAAAGGGGATTACGAGGGTATGAGAAAACATGTAAAACAAACAGACATCTTCACTTCAGCAATGTCAAAGGATGGTGATGTGAATGCGGATAACAATATTCTTGTACGTTGCTTGGAGGAGCTAACAGCCAAGTTTGTACCTAAAGTCAAAGATAGATCCAATCATCAGCCATTATGGATGAATAAGGATGTAAAGCAAGCAATCAGATGCAAACATAAATCTTGGAATCGTTTCCAAAAGTCTAGAAGCGAGTTTGACAGAGAGTCCTACAATAAAGCAAGAAACAAAGCAACAGAGAAAGTTAGCATAGCAAAGAAGTCATTTGAGCGGAAGCTGACATCGGAAATAAAGTCCAATCCCAAAAGTTTTTGGAGATATGTTCAAAGCAAAAGTAAATTTAGACAAGGTATTGGTGATTTAGAGAAGCCTGATGGAAACTTTGCTAGCACTGACACAGATAAAGCAGAGACACTGAACTCATTCTTTACGTCAGTTTTCACCAAGGAGGATGTAAGTCATGTACCAACCCTTGAACTAAGGACACGGGACAGACAACTAGATACAGTGTATTTTACTACTGCAAGTGTAAAAAAAGCTATTCAGAAATTGGACCAATCTAAATCTCCTGGACCAGACAGCATTCATAATCGCATACTAAAGGAGCTGGCAGATGAAATTTCCCAGCCACTTTCTCATCTGTTCAACAAATCTATGTCCAGTAGTGTAGTACCTGACTTGTGGAAAGAAGCTAATGTGACTCCTATATTTAAGAAAGGAGATAGTAAGAAACCAGGAAATTATCGTCCAGTTAGTCTTACCAGCGCTTTTTCCAAATTAATGGAGACCATTATTCGTGACGAAATTGTTAAATATATGAATGAGAACTCTCTCTTTACAGATGAGCAGTATGGGTTCAGAAGTAGAAGATCTTGTGCTACACAGTTGTTAAATGTTTGTGAAACATGGACAAAGGAGTTAGATTCCAAGGGAAATATTGACTGCATCTATTTGGATTACAGCAAGGCTTTTGACAGTGTCCCACATGCTAGACTTCTGAAGAAAGTAGAGGCCTATGGCATAATGGGTAATCTGCTTAAATGGATTAAGAGTTTCTTGAGTGGAAGAACCCAGCGGGTAATCATTAATGGTACCCCATCAAGAACATCGGAAGTGACCAGTGGCGTACCTCAAGGAAGCGTGTTGGGGCCGACATTGTTCTTGCTGTATGTCAATGACATTCCAGACACTGTACGCAACAGTGCATCAGAAGTCAAGCTGTTTGCAGATGACACAAAAATTTTCTCTGCAATTCACTCTACATCTGGGGCCCGTTGCATAAAACTTTTGCCGGAGTTTTTTTATGGCAAAATTTGAGGAAACTACGGCAAAAAAAAAATTGCCATAGTTTCCATTACATAAAAATTTGCCAGACTTTTTTTTTGCCAGAAAAAAAGTCTGGCAAAAGTTTTATGCAACGGGCCCCTGATGCCAAAAATCTACAAACAGATTTGACAAGACTCTTAGAATGGTCCCTTCGGTGGCAACTGCCGTTCAATCAGGAGAAGTGTAAAGTTATTCACTATGGTAGACAAAATCCTTGCTTCAGTTATTATATGTCAGACGAGAATACACCTATTCCTGCTGTCGAAGTAGAAACAGATCTAGGTGTAACTTTTGACCAGCAAATGAAATTTTCGCAACATGTGAATGGTGTATGTGCTGCTGCAAATCGCAAGCTTGGAATTATAAAGCGTACCTTCTCTACCTTGGACAGAACAGGTTTTATGCATTTGTACAAATCAGTTATAAGACCCAGACTTGAGTACTGCTCTACTGTGTGGCATCCAGTTTTGAAAAAGGACATAAAGAAAATAGAAAAAGTACAACGCAGAGCAACTCGCCAAGTACACTCAATACAGAATCTTAGTTATGATGAGAGATTGAAACATCTGAACTTGCCATCTCTTGCCTATAGACGCCACAGAGCAGATATGATTCAGATCTACAAAATCATGCATGGCCTCGACGATCTCGATCAGACTCACTTCTTTGATCGTCCATCAGGGAATAGAACTCGTGGCCATCGGTACAAGATTGTAAAGAAGCAGGTCTGCTCAAAGCTTAGACATGGCTACTTTTCACAAAGATGCATTAATGAATGGAATAACCTTTCCCCAGATGTGGTAGAGAGCTCGTCACTCAATAGTTTCAAATCGAACTTGTCAAAATTTTGGTCATCAAGAAAAGATCAATTTGATCCGGAAGAGTCCTTTGCTTGTCCATGTTCTTCTACTGCTGTTCAGCGCCATTAAAACAGTGTTCCAGTTTGAATTCTTCATTAGATGTCAACGAGAGGCAAATAAGTTTATAACTTTAAATGCCTACATCCAAGGTATTATCCAAGGTATTATAAAATGACTTTAATTAAAACATGTTTTAATCAGGTAATTATGTTCTAATATATTACATTGTCCTCTCGGCTTTCAAATTAGGACTCCCGACCATACTAGAGTTTTGTATTGGTGCCAGGGTATGAATTCAACAATTGTTGTAAATGGGAATGAACCGAGCAGTGGTCGTCATCTGAATTGTAGATCCAAGTCAGTGATTGATCCATGGATGGGGCTTTTTTGTTGCAGCTGATGAGCACTCACCCTAACTTAAAATAAACATGCTCGGTTGTGATTGTGCAAGATTTTGGTGGACATTCATGTGGCCCATTATAGCACAGCATTTCTTGTCATGCTTGGAATGCAGACATGTATTTCGAAGTAATTTTTAGAACTGTATATCTATGTATTTTCTTGTTTTACAGTGAAATCTCTGGTCTGACCTTGAATCATCTGTTGAGCGAGGAGTTGAGATCAGTAGCATAGGTCAAAGACACTAAAAGTTCCTATAGTTATCAACTTGGTGTGAAACATGGGAAAGGATGACCCCCTCCCACTTGAGAAAAGGATGCTCTCAGTCACAAACAGAGATGGCTCCAAGATAAATAGACCTGCTTTGGTAAGAACTAAGAAATCTCTTATTAAACCTATCAAATTTTGGCATGCCAGTTTCCTTTTAAGGCTTAGTTGGTTTAAGGGTAAAATGGAGATTGTGGGAGCTCATCTTGATTTTCCAGTTTATTCGTTGAACATTGCTGCAATACTTGCTGTACTTGCTGAAAGAAATAATTGGCACCTGAATAGTTTTGTTTTGTTACGTTTTTTATTAGGCTTTTTTTTTCTCCTTAGAACTATTTTCAGGCTTCATGGTTGAAACTTTATGTGAAGGAGACTGCTAATTTCATGAAAAGAAGCCCTTCCCCTGAGTCCCCCCCCCCCCCAAAGATGTATAAAATGATCCTTGCAGAATTAAATGTAGTATCATTTTTTTGGTTATAACTTGGCGTTAATAAAATTATTCTGCCAAAACATTATGGTCAATTGAATCATGACCTCTTTGTTTGATATCAGTAGTGTGTCATTTTTGCATGAAAAAGTACAGGTGTTCTCACTGTTCCTGGCTCTTACAATAATAAAATTCATATCATTTTGATGAGTAGGGTCACTAAATAGTTTTCTTTACACTATTTTTCTACATTTGGTTGAACCCATTCGTGGCAGAGGTCCACATTTTGTGGTTTGGTCTTATATCTTTTGATGCAAAGCCCTAAAAATCATACCAAATACATGAGCAGAAAGAGCAAAAAATTCTATACAAACTGTGCCCATTTTGGTTGCGTCAGTATTCATTGTTTGATGCTGAAAATTTTTTAAAGGAAAATAAGCATTAAAATCCTTAAATTGGCAATGTGATAGAAAGTTTAAAATCACCATTTTCCCCTGCAAATTGGCACCTTTTTGACTTCTCATAATTTCTGTCAATTTATATTCATTTCAGATACATGATGTTTCATAAGAAAAATGTAGCAATAAAATGAAAATGTTGGTGTTGCCAATTTGAAGAATAAAAGCTGATCAAATTAGGCTTTAAATAATTTCTGTCACGAATGGGTTCAAAGGAACTGCTCGGAGGTGACTGTTTTTAAGTATGGCTGTCTTTCTGCTCACTACATGTAGGATGAATACTGGTTGGAGCAAGTGAACTTTGTGAAGTACACCCCGCCCCCGGATGCTGGAGATGGGGCGGGGCTCGAGGAGTGGGAGGAGAGGTTAAACTTCATGGAAGAAGACCTCCATTGGCTCCTCAAGCTACCCCATCATAAGTTTTGGAGTCAGGTGAGTTAATGCGAGCGTACAAATATAGTTTTCAGTAAAGATGCAGAGGTTCGGTTTCTCTTTTTTTTCTTTTCTCTTTGCATGACTATGTCAGATGTGTGTTTTTAATTATTGGAAGAAATATTCTTTTATTCTTTTCTTTCAGCAACATCAGTAATCTGTACAAACATAGAAAACAAATTACAATCATGAAAACCATTTTACAGTTTACAAGTAAATTTGTACGTTAAAAAAAAAATGTGTACATTCAAAGATGAAGGAAGAACTTATACATACCTGTCCTTGTAATTCACTTAAGATCTTAACTTATTCAAAATTCAGTGACTTTATATAACCGGTCCTTTTCTTCTTTTTTTTTACAGTGAAAGAAAGATTCATAAAACGAAAAGAAAGGAAAGAAAGGAAAAGGAAAAGATGGAAAAAAGGGAGAAAGAAAGATAGACACATTTGCACATCCTAGCACAATACTGCAACCCCCTCCCCCTTCAGCTACATTTCCTCTGTTTGATTTTATTAGAGTTAGCATTATATTGATGAAGCATTCAATTTTGTTGCTTAATACATTTATCTGACATAAATATCAATGTTAATGGAGCATTTCAATGTTGAGGTACTGATTTGATATTTACTTTGTTTCTTTGTAGGTTGTAAATGATGTTAGCCTTCAGCAAAGTTTGGAATCTTATCTTCAAGATGCCCCAAGGTAAAGATAATGATTATGTTGATGTATTATGGTCATTATGGTGATGAAGATGATTATGATGATGATGATAATGATGATAATGATGATAGCAATAATAGTGATGATGATGGTGATGATGATAATGGTGGTAGTGATGATGATTATGATGATGATAATGCGGTAGTGATTGATGATGATGATCATGATAATGATGATAATGTTGGTAATGATGATAGTGATGATAATGATGACGATGATGATAAAATGATGCTCATCATAATGATGATGGTGGTAATGATTGTGATTATTTTGATGACGATGATGATTATGATTGTGATGATAATGATGATGATGATGATAATGAAAATGGTGCTCATCATAATGATGGTGGTAGTGATTGTGGTGATTTTGATGGTGATTATGATGATGATGATGTTTGCAAAGAAGGTAACCATGATCATTTTTAGTTTGATCCTGAGAATTAAATTTTATTCCTTCTCTTGCCTAGATCACATGACCCAAGTAAAGCCATCCCAGCAGCCCTTGCCAGCCGTCAGAAGTCTGTTCATCGGCTCATATTTATGGCATTCTTGAGAATGTCTACCCACAAAGAAACAAAGGTATTATGTTGTTGTGTGGTCTAGTGGATAAATCTCCAAACTGTGAACCACAAGGTACGGGTTCAAACCCCCGGCCCAGCTCTAATGTCCTTGACAAGACATTAATCTACTTTTGCCAAACTTGACACCAAATAAACCCACTGGGCATGATTTGCTTTTCGTATAATTCAGCACTTTCCATAGACCTTAGCTTGAGTTATCTTGGGTTTTAATAGTATTCACCTGGTTAGAGCCTTTCTGCCTTTCAAAAAATGATATGAAGAAATATGTACCATATTTCTAATCAATATCTCACTCATGGTTTTAAGCCTCAATGACCATTTCCTTTGAGGAAAATGTATTGACCTGTGGGCATAGGACTGAATAAGTAAACTATCATATCTAAGATACAGGTCTGATTAAAACTTATTTCTTAAAAATTGTAGAAATTCTGTGGGGAAATGGCCAGGAAATGCATGATGAATGTACTTACTACCCAAGCCTAATGAGTATGGTTAAAGAGAAGCTGGAGTTCTGGGAAAGGTGAAAATAATTTGAGAGCTTTCTCATTTTTTTTTTTCCATATCAGTTTGAGAGAATATCATAGTAAAAATGTCCCCTAAAGAAAGCACTGCTCTCCAAATGCCCTCATATTGGAAATATGACAAGAAAAAGTTGCAAAGTTTGGGCGTATTTTCATGCCAGATTTGTGTGGTCCCAATATATACTCATTTCTTTTGGGGAAAGTAAGTGAATTTCATATCGATTTGATTATCTCCAAATCTCACACTAGACACCTGTGTTCATATACAACTAATCTAACTCTCCCAGTTACTTTGGAACAGTTTCTTAATTCGCATTATGATGGCATGACCAGAACTCCAGTTTATCTTTAAAACATTGATTAGATGCCTTGCATAATTCAGACTAAAAATAATGTTAATAAATAAACTTGAAGAGGATTGAATAGTCACTTATTGAATTTATCACTAAATGAAAATGAAATAAAAAAATATCTTCCTTTTTCCTTTATTCTCCCCCAGGACCATTTCATCACCCCCAGGGTGTTTGGGGACCTCATCTACAACAATTTCGTCTTCGACATGGCCAAGGTCATGGACCTCTGCATTGTCTATGGAGGAGGGAACAGCGCCCTCTTGAATAAGATGCTGGAGAACATCTTCACCCATCAGCCCCAGTACCAGAATGACCTGGAAGCTGTCGTAGACACAACATTGACAGTAAGGGCAAATAATTTTTGTTGTTGTTATTGTTATTGATTTGTAAGAGCAAATACATGTAATTGCCATCTGTCTATATTAACCACTTTTACTGTTTATTCTCAAATGCAGTGATACTGAGGAGCCTTTGTCATGAATAATAAAAAATTTAGCTGTTCATGGAATTTGAAGTTGTATTGAATTTGTTTTTTATAACCACATAAACTTGCTTGTAAAGAGAGACATGCAAGGATATTAATAGTGACTAGTTACATGTATGACTGCCAATCACACAATTTACAGGCTCTTATATGCCAATCTAATCACACTGACATTTGCATCTTACCGAGTATCCAATTGCCACCAGGGAGAGAGTGACCAACATCTATTAATGTCTTGCCAGAAGTTGGAGCTGTCACTGATGGGAGGAGATTTCCCCAGCTTATTTTAAACTTTACAGAACTTAACTATTAACTATTAAGATATCTTAATGAAAGGGTATTTATTAATTTTATGGTTGTATTTTTTTTTCTGTTTTCTGCTGCCCTTTTCAACATTTGTCAAGGGTAAATAAGGCTTTAGGAACCATGCAGCTCTCCATTTTTCAATTTTTCTTATGCTTTTAGATTTTTCACTTTGCTCTAAATTCTATTCAGGTGTTTGAGAAGATCCTTGAAAAATGTGGTTTTGATGGTAGTGCCACTCCACAACTACTAGGAGAAGCTGGACGGTAAGGGAAACTCAATTTTTTGTTGATAATACAGGCATTTTTATTGTTAATACATTGAACAAGAAATATCATTAGGGAATGTTTTAAGTGTATTCTGAGAAGTTGGTGGACATCATCGGTACATGTTTACCTCAAATTTATGTATTTAGTATGATATTTCCTATATTTTTTCCATCTTATTATCTTATAAGGAGTACAAGTAGAAATTCAAAGTATGCCATTTACAGAGATGTCAACCCTCCCGATTTCATCGGGAGGCTCCCGAAAATTCACCCCAACTCCCGCCCTTACGATCACCATCCTTATCCTCCCGAAATTACGATATTCTCGCACTGATCAAATTGAATGAGAAGTACATGTATCGTCTGCTAACTTTAGCATGTAGCAACTCCATAACGTTCGCTGCTACTGAATTCTGCGTACATGTAAAAGGCAGACAAATGAGGATTGGTGCATGTGATATGCCGAACGGGAATCCACTGAGCACCAGCCCAGTGGGCCCGGCTGGCTTCGTGATGCGTGTGCGCTCGCGGCCGCTGGAGTTGTCAAGTCGCGTGGTGGAAGATTTCGGCGTAAGTGATGCGTTGATATTGACACGGAATGGCGGAAAAACAACAAAAGAAGACCAAGAAATGGTCTCAGAAATATAAGACCGAATACAGTCTCCAGTACGTATTCGGAAGTCTGAAAGAGGAATTTATCATGCATTTTGCACAATTTGCAGCGTGGACATTTCAGTTGAGCACAGAGTGAGAAGTGGTTTTTTTTTTTAACATGCAAAATGCTCCAAAATAAGGCTCAGATTACACCAGAGAGCATCTAGAAACCCAGAGCTTCCAGGGCCCTAAGGCGAGCCCTGGACCCCGGCCGCAAGGGTCGTGCGCTCCGCGCTTGAGATGTGCGCTACGCGCTCATAATTTGGTGCCAGTTGCAAATCCTCCCTAATTCTGATTTCCAAAAGTTGGCATTTCTGCATTTATAGATCCAGCTTCATTTTTTAATGTTGTTATATAGTAATAGGGTATTGAAAAGGAAAGATATGGCATGATATATGGAACAAATATTGAAAGACAAACTGTTTGGCATCTACTTCGTAAAAGGTTCACCTGTGATTTCACTCCTTGGAATTCTGCTTATCTTTCCCCTATTTTTCGATAACTTGCTTTTCGAATATTTTCATTGTCTTAACTCTTAAATCTGCCAAGCAGCTAGTTTTTATACATGAACATAGTAAGCATGTTTTCTGTGGAATGTTACAATCTTGTGTGTTTGGAAATTTTGTTTTAAAGCTTACTCTTCAATGCAGTCAAGGTGTAAATAATGATTATTGTTTTAGGCAACCAATCAGCAACCAGGATTTGCATGATGTCATCCTTTACATGGCCGACTCTGCCCAGACTCTGCTAGCCTTTCTTCAAGTCTACCCAACTGCTTGTCAGGTGTTTTATCGAAAAGGAGCCATACAGAAGTAAGGAAACATTAGTAACGGTTTGACTATGGTGATGATTATGATGGTGATGATGATTATGATGGTGATGATGATTACGATGATGGTCATGATAGCAGGCTAATGATAATAACAATACTACAAATGATGATGGTGATGAGAATGAAATTTAAACTGTTTATAGAAGAAATGAAAAATGAATTAGACAGTAATTTGAGGAACCATTTGAGGAAGCATGTCATGATAATTTCTTTTAAAAATGTATATTAATTTACAATTTTTTTTTGGTCAAAAAAAGCAAGTTGCAGGAACTGTTATAAGCTACTGAAATCCACGCATCTGATTGGCTGAGAGCAAATTTGTCATAGAAATGTGGTGGTTGTTACTGATAACAAGTTTTATGAAACGGGGCCCTGTTCACTTATGACCACAAGTGTTTTTTTAATGTGATTTACTTTTTCCCCCCTCTTGCTGTAGGATCGCATCTTTCTATGAGGTCCTAATGCCTGAACTTCTGGACTTTATCAGAGAGAGAGAATGGGAGACCGAGAGGTATGATTCTTATCATTCTGTTCAGTTGATAACCCATTCGTGAAGGAAATATTTGAAGCCCTATTTGATCAGCTTTTCTTCTTCAAATTGGCAACATCAGTATTTTCTTTATTGCTTTATTTTTCTCCTAAAAAGTCATGTATCTGAAATGAATATCAAGTGACAGAAAGTATGCTGAGAGGTTAAAAAGTTGCCCATTTGTGTGCAAAAGAAGTGGTTTTAAACTTTCCATCACATTGCCAGTTTAAGGATTTTAGTTCTTATATTCCTTTTTAAAATTTTCAGCATCAAACAATGAATCCTGATGCAAGCCTGTATGTGTGGAATTTTTTGCTCTTTCTGCCCATGTATTTGGTACATGTGTGTTTTATAGGTATCTGCATCAAAAAGTTATTCAGCCAAACCACACAGTGTTGAATTCTGTCGTGAATGGGATTCATTGAAAATTCCTCCTTTCCAAAGCTTAATTAAAATTTTCATTTTTGGGGTACCTTTAACACCAAGTGTATTATCAAGAAATGCATTATTTATCATTTTCCAGGTTTTTTTGTGTGATACAAGCACAAATTACTGCATGGTGGTACCACATGGTTTTTTTTGTATTTTGACTTTTATGGTGATGTCATTGAAAATATTAATATTTAAGTTTAATTGATGGCTCATACTATTTATCATTGTTGAAAGTTATGTAGACTAGTTTGTAGATAATTTGAATTAAATTGAATTCAGTGAATATGAAAGTAGAGCTCTAGGTCATTCTTGAGAATTTATTTCTTTATTCATATTGATGCAAGTAGTTTTTGTAGTCTTGATTTGTTAATTTCTGTAATTTATACATAATGGAGGGGTTGTCACTTAGCCATTCATATATGAATGAGCTAAAGTGAAGTCAAGCTTTACTTTCCAGAATACAGGCCTACTTTAATGAGCGATTGAGTCCTCTTTATACACAAAGATTTATGTGATCTTTTCTTTTTTTATTTTCAGTGTGAAAGACACCTTGAAGAAGCAACTTGCAGTAGCCCAATCAGGCCTTGTTCATACCTGTATTTTAATTCTGAATACCTGCTGCGTTCAACCAATCCTGGCAAAAAGGTAAGTACTTACGTTTTGTCATAAGATATGAAGCTGCTTCATAATTTGTTAACAATGATTTCTCCTTCTTTTAATACATTCCTTTCAGTGTTCTGATAGATTGGTAGTAGTGTTCAATGACAAAAGGAAGCAACTCAAATTTTTTTCAAAATCAGATTTTTTTCAAAATCGACTTTTTCTTAATTTGGGGTACTGTTTTGTATGCTCTACATGATGATGTAGAAATGAAGGTCACATGACCCCGAATTTTTGGAAATATAGACATATAAACAGGAAGCAACTCCATAGATTTCCACATTAGAGTCACATATTTTTAAATTTACTAAGAAACTCATTCTACAGTGACAAAAGGAAGCAACAATGATATTTAGATTTTGAGCATTGTACTGAGTTGCTTCCCTTTGTTATTGGACAGTACGGGTGATGTTCGTTTTTCCGAAGGTTCGTTATTCTGAAACACGCAAATTGCGTATACCTAGATGTTCGTTAGTCCGAAAATGAAAAAGGGTACGTTAATTCAAACATTTGTGGCCTATTCCGAAGGTTCTTCATTCAGAAAATGAAATAAGGTTCATTATTCCGAAGTTTTGTTAATCCGAAAGTGAAATAAGGTTCGATAGTCTGAAAAGGAAATAAGGTTCGTTATTCCGAAGGTTCGATAGTCAGAAAATGAAATAAGGTTCGTCAGTCCGAAAAAGAAATAAGGTTTGTTAGTCCGAAAATAACCAACGAACTAATGAGCCTTATTTTATTTTCGGACTAACGAACCTTCAGAATAACGAACTGTAACTGGCAGTTCAAAGCAAGCATGTACCAGTATAATGCATTTTCCAAAGATGGCAATATGTAAAAGTTCTTGTTTATATTTCAAGATTAAGATTAAGGCATGTTTTATCTATTTCTAGTGGGAGCGAAGAAGTCTCCAGTCATGTCGAGAGTTATCTTGAAGTCCTTACATCCCTGCTGACTGACAAGCTCTTCCTAGCTAAGATCTGTGATCATTGTAGCATCCAGGATGATATCGATATGATTGCTCAGAGCTCACACCAGGTGTATCCTTTACCTGAACGTTCTTCCTGAAAGTTCATGTCATTAAAGGCTTGTTCAGATATGACACGACACCCCCCACCCCCCCCCCCCTCCCCCGCAACAAATCTCCGCGTTTTTTTGTGTGGTAAGTGAATGGGATATAAGGTGGCAAAAAAAAAAACGCTGAGGCAAGAGGCGTATTTTTCACCTCCCGGTGGCCAAAAGCTGTGGACCAATCAATTTCTTAAAGAGTTACAAATGTAGCACAAGATACGATGTCATGAGTTTGTCTGCCAACCTTTTGGCAAAAATCTCTTCTATTTGAGCATTGAAGCGTTAATGCGCGTTCATTAACAATAAGTGGAATGTTTTCTCGTGCCATATCTGAACACTAAAAAAAAACATGGGGGTTTGTCATGTCGTATCTGAACAAGCCTTAAATCAAGCAAGAATTATGCTAGTATGCTCTTTCAAGGTTATTTTTTTTTACTTCTGCCGGTATTGATTTATTAATGTGCAGTGCAAATTCTGAATGTATAGTAGTTTATCCATTGGTGCATCCAGCAATGTCTGAACGTGGTGTGATAATTTTCTCCTGATCGGTCCCTGGGACAGTGGGTGGTGGGGGGGGGGGGCTTACACCAGTTTCATCCATTGTGTGTGGCATTGTGAATTGTGATAAACTGACGTGCATGTATTTGCAAAGTAATGGTCTTTGCCCCAGAATATTTTCCTCCTCGAAAATATTATTAAGAAATGTATGGAAAGTGTTTTGAAGATGTAGAGATTAAATCCTCATTGTTAAACATATATAGAATAAGGCAAAAATTAATCATGGAAAGTCAAAATTTGATTAATAATATGTAAGATATGTGAAGCACCAAATCCACTTGAAATCACATACTCTAGGTGCAACTTGTGTCAAAGATGAAATCACGTAGTAACAAATAGACAAAATGCAATAGAAGAGGATTTGCGAGGGAAAGGCAATTGATTATATGCTGAAATAAACAGATACATGTACTTTTTAAGATTAATTTTGAACACTTCACCTGAATGGCTTTATCTAATTCTGGTTCGCATATCTCTGAGGGAACTCTGATTTTCTCCCAACTGCAAAGCAGTGTTTGAATTGATTAAACCTTACATCTAAAATTCCTCACAGAGATGAGACTAGGACCAAGTTTATCCTGGATGGTATGAACGAGGCCCTGTCCCTCTACGGACACAAGAAACCCCGTAACCCTCCCACCCCGCAGAGTAGCAGTACCTCGCCTCAGGGAGGGGCTGCACCAAAAGGCAACCAGAGTCTGGATGTGCTGGTGGCAGCACCGGAAGATTACCAGACAGACGTGTATCTAGAAGATCAGGTAGAATGAACATTTTGCTAATTGAAATCAAAGCACCGTTTCATGAAAGTTGTCAGCGAAATCCTCGGTTTTGATTGGCTGAGAAGCACTGGCCACTGACTGTTACTATCATAATGGTAATTGTCAGATAATGGCAACTTGTCAGTGCTGGCAACTTTCATGAAACGTTGCCCAGATTAATGTTATGTTATATGTGGCATCATGTGACTTTTGGCTTTTATATACAAGTAGATGCTTGAGTTATCTTGTTCGGCTGATAGTGAATGGACATAGATTTGGGGGTCACAAGGTCAAAGATGTCATTTTATACATGAACATAGAAAAATCAACATGAATGTGCCATATATTTCCAATCTAGCAATGGCGGAGGCATAAATTTTGACCGTGCACGGTTCAAGTATTCATCTAGTTTCTTTGTATGTATGATGCAAAATGTGAACAGTAGCCCCACCAGACACTTATGGAATCTCACTTAGAGCTCCAATGGGCCAATCAATTGATTCACTGCTTCTCAAAATAACTGACTAACGATATGTCACATAAACATCAATGCTGTTCTGGCCATTATTTTGCTTTCCTTGCATTTCTATACATATTCTGATCCTTTTTTATTTTTACAAATCCATTCTATCTTAGCATTATCTCTTGATAAAATATTTTGTTGCGGGTATAACATGAAGATATTCAATAGTTAATTTGTTCATCTTTAATTTCTTAATATCCTTCCCAGGTTGCATCAGCATCCGCTGCAGCCACTCCTGCTCTAAAGACTGGTGTTGAACTCGACTCACTAATAAGTGGTGTGCATGATTTACTCCCAGATTTAGGAGAAGGGTTCATAATGGTAAAGCTTGGTCTGTTTATTTGAGCAGTTAACCCATAGAAGTACAGAGCTTTTTAGAGGTCTAAATTAATCATCTTCAATCCTCAAATTGGCAATATAAATTATTTTTTCCACGTTTACATAGCTTGAAAAAAATAAATATGGATATAACATAAACCAAAATGAAATATAATTGTAATATTGAATCAGGAATTGCCAATTTGAACACAGAAATAGTGATATATATTATTCACTGCGTTGCCAAGTTAGAGTTTAATGATTAGTTACACTTAAACTGCTCTAATTCGAGAATGCCACACCATACAGCAATGGGAATGGGCTAAAATTTGTCAGTGCATTTCTCTCTTTCTGCTCATGTATGATATGTACTGCCAAACATTCTGGACCAACAGATACTGCAAAAGCATCTCCTAAAGGTGACACTGTACCTCTATGGGTTAAAAAGTTATGATTTAGTAAAATAACAATGTAGTTATTGCCATCTGGTTTGAAGAGCTTATGCAGAATGGTGTTCCAACATGTCTCACTGAAAAGCAGTGTGCATGACTAACTACCAGACCTAGGAGAAGGGGTCATAATCTTATTGTTCATATAATACTCTTAAGCTTTCTGGAAAAATAGAAATTTTGATGTAGCGGTATTGGACTTACATGCAGTTGAAAGTGGCTTGTATAGCTTGTTACTGCCATGAACATGCATGCGTGTGTACCAGGGCACCGTTTCATGAAAGTTATCATTCTCTGACAATTTCAGTAAAATCCTTGATTTTAATTGGCTGAGAAGCACTGATCACTGACTGTTGCTATGGTAATTGACAGAGAATGACAACTTGTCAGTGCTGACAACTTTCATGAAATGGTGCCCAGATGTTGGTACTGATATAAGTTGCCAACAGAGTTTTGAATTATTTTACGTACACCCCTCCACTTCTCCCTCCATTACTGTGGTAGTTGGGATATTTTGTAGTTAGTTGTAGAGTATTTCACCCATTCGTGACAGGAATTATTTAAAGCCTAATTTGATCAGCTTTTATTCTTCATATTGGCAACACCAACATTTTTATTTTATTGCTACATTTTTCTTATAAAACGTCATGTATCCGAAATGAATAGAAATTGACAGAAATTATGGTGAAAAGTCTAAAAGTTGCCAATTTGCAGGGGAAAACGGTGATTTTAAACTTTCTATCACATTGCCAATTTAAGGATTTTAATGCTTATTTTCCTTTAAAAAAATTTCAGCATCTAACAACAAATATTAACGCAACCAAAATGGGCACAGTTTGTGTAGAATTTTTCGCTCTTTCTGCTCATGTATTTAGCATGATTTTTAGGGCTTTGCATCAAAAGATATTGGGCCAAACCACAAAATTTGGACCTCTGTCACGAATGGGTTAAAGAATAAGACTATAATGATTAATAAAAATAATATATATATATTATTACATATGTTTAATGCTTTTTGTAAATATCCATTGTCAATATTCCAGTGTCACATTAACATTGAGGATCAGAATGTACTGAATTGATTTGATTAACTTATTTCATTCTCGTATTTTTTTCAGAAGGCTTCTAGTTTAGTTTCGAGTCTCATCTCTCTCATTTTCTGTTTGTATTTTAGGCTTGTTTAGAGGAGTATAACTATGACAGTGCTAGAGTCATCAATGATATTCTTGAGGATAAACTACTGGAATCTCTCCAAGGACTAGACAGAAAAATGAAGAGGTAGGTACGAAAAGGAAAATAAGTGTCCTGTGCATATTCATCTTTTTAGATAGTAGGGATCTCCTGTTATTAGGGGTTTTAGAAGCTACCATTTTTCCCTTTGTCGTGGTGCAGGGCACCGTCATTCTCATTTTGGCCACACATGAAGACAAATATTCTAATAGCTATACAACCTAATACAACAAACGACTCCAAATATTACCTTGCATAATGTCTTTTTACTGCCACTCTCCTCTCACACTGCCCATGTGTAGCAATACATGCATATAGATATGAATAAATGCATGGGATTTGTAACACTTTGTGTAGCAAGTTCTCGCTTTTTAGGTGGTCTGTCATTTATGACAGATCACCTTTTAATTTCGTCAGATTTTTCTTTATTATTATTATTATTATTATTATTATTATTATTATTCTCTTTATTTGTACCCACTTTTTTGTGCACACGAGATCTCGGAACTGGCTGAATCATTTTTCGTGAAATTTTCAGGAATCATCAGTCACTATGAGATCTCGCATTTTTAGTCATTTTTAAGTTCATCCGGTCATCGTGACGTCATCCAGGCGCCATTTTGTAAAAACCATGTCTTGATCATATCTTCATAACGGAATGCCATTTCTTATTCATATTTGGCATGATGAATATTCATATCAATCTGAACAATTCCAACTTTTTAAACGCGCGCGTACGCGTACGTCCGCGCGTCAGTGCGCGCGCAAAATTTAAAAATGCTCAAAATCACTCATGGATCAAACAAAAATCCATTTCAGGTCATTTTAAGCATTTCGAAAATTTCCGCGCGTAACCGCCCGCGCGCGCGTTTTGCGCGTGCGCAACTCCTAAATAACGTAAAAACGCCATTTTTTCACTTGATTTGCACTTCTGAGACATTTCTTGACCATTTCCATCAATTTAGAATCGATTTCAACTGACCATAAGGCCGCACGCGCGCGTCGAAGTTCAAAATCCGTGCGCGCGTCTATAGGGCAAGTAATGTAAAAACACGCAAAAACATGCCCCTTTAAAATCCACCATAGCTCGTTTAAAAGTATGGTGACCCCCCATTTTTTTTACATTTTTAGAAAGCCTATGAGTTGAAGATTTGAATTCATGAAAAAAATTTGGGGGTCCGGTAGTCGGAACGTCGTCATATTCTCATGTGAACTCAAAATTTCATTTTTGCAGTTATGACGTCATATTTTTTACCTTTAATCAAGACTATCTCGCTTATTGTTGGTCGATTTTCACCGGGATTTCAGTATGTTGTAGCTGAGACAATGCTCTTATATACCAATTGCCTTCATTTTTCATTTTGAGAACTGCATCATGGTCTAATCTTACAATAAACGGAGGCATGTCATTTTTTCACATTTTGCGTGTATTGTCTATGGGATATGACCTTTTTCTAATTCTTGATTCTACATTCCCGCGTTTTTTGAGCAACAGCTCCTTTATTTCTGCTCAATTTTCGCCCAGCTCGGAGTATATTGTAGCTGAGAAAATTCTCTATCGTAAGTGTGCCATTAATTTTTTAATCAGATGTCAGGAACATATCGAAATTTCAACTGGAAGATATGATTCAGGAATCCCGTTTTCCATCTACGTGTTATCTCTATGGACTATATTCTGGTCCATCGGTAAAGCACTGGTCTCACATCCTCATGGTCCCTGGTTCGACTCCCGGCGACGGTGGTGGCATTTTTTTTTTTTTTTTTTTTTTTTTTACATTTTTTGCACTTTCATATTACCATCTCCATCGACTACGTTTACACATACAGTTACAAACAATGCCATAACTGCGTTATTTTGCCTGTTATGTATATTGCAATGCAGTATACTATAGTTAATGTACAACCCTAGTGCAAATCTCATTCGTTAACGTATTAATACACCTTTTGGGTCAACTGTTTGTGATACTGCGATTTCAAATCGTCCCATATCTATATTAGTCTTCTTCCCAGACGTTATCTTCTTTATGACATTTAATTTCGACGTCCCCCGAGACACTTTTACTAAAAGAATGTGACAGACCACCTAATTCGTCCTGTGACGAATTACATTTCTCGTTGTTATGTCCATTTGAACTCCCCTCAGACAGCATTGGTTATCACTAATCTTCATTTGAAAAAAATTGCAGTTATAAGGTACTTCAATTGGCAGCTGTTTATAAAGCTTTTTTGATTTCTTGCTTTTCTTGCTGTCTTCTCTATGTTGTGCTTTTATACATTGTATCTATGTATTTTTGAACTACTGATGGAAATAAATGAATTGAAATTGAAATTGAATTGGGGAGAAACCCTTCCCTGGTTTAGACCTCAGTTAAAGTAAATTAAAACTCAAGGTGAACTTCAAACTTCACGAATCAAATTACAGTAGAATACAGACCATTGCATTCCTGCATTCAACATAGCTTTGTAAGTTATGGAATTTACCATTTTATTTCATGTTTTAAACAATTTGATTTCTTTTCCTCCCTGTTTGCTGTCCAGGACTAAGCCTAAAGCTGCTCCCTCCAAAGATCTGCTCTCTCAGCGGGCCAACATTTATGACAATGATGAGTTTGATGTCTTCTCTAAAGGCAAGGTGGATATGACAAAGGTTCAGAAAGGAAAAAGGTAAAAGCTCTTAAGAATTTCTGCAAATTCTAAAGACTAGCACTATGAAAACTATGGAACTACAGTAGAATTGTGATAAATACTGTACATGTACAAGTAGTGTCAGTGCTACAGACTTTGCTCTGTGGAGTTACGTGAAAATACATTGCATTACTTAAAGCCACAGCGAACTGCACTTATATAGCTCTGAAATGATGTATTTACAACAGCGCCAACTTGCGGCTACTCACAACCACAGACTGTCGTAGAAACATTACTCTCTTCTTGGCTTCAGTGAACTGCTGTAGTCTGAATAAATATACATTTTTACAGATGTGTTTAAAAAATAAAGCTTGCTTTGATCAGAATGGTGCATGCTGGGAGAAAAATGGGACAGAATCAGTAGTTCTGGACTGAGATGGCGCTATTTCGAAATCTCATACTAGGGCGCCAGTTCGCTCTGGCTTTATATTTGCCTGAAAAAAAAAATTATGAAAGCGATATGATCACAATTTTCTTTTTGTAAATTGGCAATTTTATTTTAGTCTTTTGTGTGCCTGATTTTGCTGTGCAAAATTTTCTGGATGCCCCTTTTGTATGCCAGCTTGAGACAATGTTACATGCAGGTGTATTTTTAGGCAGTATAGAAAAGAGAGGCAGAGAGCAACAAGATTTTACTTGGAGTTGCCATTTTAAAGATGGAATCCTGATCAGTCACATGTATGTTTTGTATGCATACAGCAGATGAGTTTGAAGATATTCATTCCTGTTTTGATCGTTACAGGAAAGAGGAGAGCGCCAAGGCTGTACTCGCTGACAAATCCACTGTTCGGGAACTGAAGAAATCTTACGAGCAGTATTACGAGGTCAGCTATGAATACGATGATGAATACGATGACACGTACGATACCATCAATGTCGGAGCTGATGATGCCGATTCAGCAGATGAGCTTCAGACCAGGAGGTGAATTTACATACAAAAGCCATGGATACTAGTGGCAAGATTAGGAAATAACCTCTTAAGTGCTGACATGTTTTTGATATTTAGAGGAATTAATACCGTAACATTGTTTACTTGAAATCTGACAAAGAGTATAAAAGCAAAGAAAAAGATGGGACAATTTAGATCAAGAATGAGAAGGTATTTTCACCTTTCATATGTATGGCAATCCCCTTTAGGAGGAATAATTGGGAATATCCTGCATGAATATAAAATAAAAGAATTTAACCAGTTTCTTTGTTAGGCTTCATATATAGTTAAACATAGACTTTTCATTTTGCACAAGACTTTTATTAGACATTGAATGGGTTGATAGTTTAGTTCTTACTGCTATTTGTGTTATTGTATTGTTATTTTTGTCATCATTGTTAACATGATCATCACATCACCATCATCATCACATCACCATCATCATCACCATTATCATCATCACCATTATCACCATCATCATCGTCATAATCATCGTCATCGTCATTGTCATCATCATTATCATCATCGTCGTCATCGTCATCATCGTCATCATCGTCATCATCATCATCATCATCATCATCATCATCATAACCAATCATTTCTTTGTCTTTTCTATTGCTGGTTTTTCTGCAAGAGGCGGTATGAGTGATATAGTACAAGCATACTAATGATGTAATTCGGCTGTCTTACTTACTAGACCCTTCACCATGCCAAGAGTTCTAGCCGCTGCTCAAGGGAGATCCTCTGAAGACGAACTAGAAGATGAGGAGGAGGACGATGAGGAGGAAGAGAGAGAGGAGGAGGACAGCAGAACTCAAGTGAGCATTATGATGAAAAAAAGAAGATAAATTGAATGATTAAGTCTACAAAGGACCGAATGAACTGAGGAAGCAAATGAAGAAGTACCTTAGAAACATGGGAGGGTTTCATGAAGAGTTTTGTCGGTGATTTTCACTGACTAATTTGCTTTAAGCCAATCAGATGCGAGGATTTTCAGTAGCTTATAACATTTGTTGGTGATTTTCACCAACAAAGCTCTTCATGAAACACTCCCCAGAAGGTTCACTGTGCATGAATTTTGTGAAAGGTTCAGGGCCCTGTTTCATAGAACTTGTTATCAATAACAAGTTGCAATAACAGTTATGAGCTACTGAAATCTTTGCATCTGATTGGCTGAGAGCAAATTCGTCATAGAAATGTGGCAGTTGTTACTGATAACAAGTTTTATGAAATGGGGCCCCAATCTACAAATCAATTGATAATGATGAAGATTATTGTAAATGAAGTCTTCTACATCATGATATTTCACTGCTGCAACCAGTAGTGTTGAAATGGCAGCTGTTCAAACAGTTTTATAGAAAGAGATGTTCCCTAGTGGTTAAGATTGTCTTTTCTACCAAACTTTGTACTTCTCAAGATATAGGATAGTGGGAACTCATTTGGACTTGAATTTTTGTCTCTTTACAGGAGAGCAGAACATTGGAAAGACCAAGAGGTGGGTTGGAGAGGGATCCTCGGCAACCGCAACTCAAGGGACAACCTTCAAGAGGGGGTAGAGGTGGTGGAAGAGGGCAAGGGAGTCGTGGTAGGGGTGGAGGAGGAGGTAGAGATGGAGGAGGAGGAGGAGGTAGAGGTGGGGGCGGACGAGGGGGAGGGAGTGGACGAGGATGGGGGGCGGAGGAAGGGGAGGAAGGGGTGGAAGGGGAGGTGGACCAGGAGGAGGAGGAGGAGGAAGGGGAGGAGAAGGGCAAGGAAGGACCGATCAAGAGGCGAGGACAAGACAAAGGAACGAAAGACATAAAGGACAGCGAGCCAATCATAACAGAAAAGCTATGGCCGACAAGAAGAGATCGAAAGGGATGGGACCATTGCCTAACTAATACTGTGGTCAGAAAATCAGATGTACTTCTCTTGGGCCATTTATTTTAAAGTACAGGATGAGAAAGAATCGATGATTTATGAACAGCATAAGCAATAGGCAAGGTTGAGACAAGGTTGGGACAGTATTGAATATGTGCAATTCAGGCAGGTTTGTAAGACTAGAAAATAGTTGTCATTTATGGTTCACATATTAAATTTCACATTTCAAAAGTTTCTGATTTTGAAGTACAAGTTACAGGCATTGATGTAAACTACAGAAGGCATGACATTTGATTGATTTGATTGGCCCCGATTCATGCCTTTGAGAAGTTTACGTTGACCAGTCTATTTCACTAGTTGTGTTTATGTTCATTGAGAGTTTATCTGATCTTGCAATATCTTTTTATATAGTAGAAGTAATATTATTTGCCACTCATATTTTTACTTAACCCGTTGAATACCAAGCCCAATATAACTCAGACTAGGGTCTATGGAAAATGTGATACTGAAATCAAATCCACCAGGGCCGGTATCCAATTTAATAATTGGATTTAGTAAAACTTTTACTTTTAAGTATTTTACTTGGCTAAGAAATTTGGTTTAGTCTCATTCAGTTCATTATTTTGAATTTTACTTTAGTAAGCCAATTTGAAGCCCAAATTCTTGCTGATAAGCATTGTGACGTCACGTCAGTGCGCAATTAACATGTTGCATCCATTACGCTATGATATAATTCTGAGCAGCTCATGATGAATGCATGTAAAGACTCATGCCTGCCAATCAAGGCCTCCAAATAATTGGCTAAAGTCTCCAAGGTAGGTGTCTTAGATTTAGAGTAAAATACTTAGCCAAGACATTGAATTGAATACCAAATTTTGCTAAGTATTGAACGGAATACCAGGCACAGAACCTCTAACATAAAGAGCGAAATGTCTTTCGGTGATTAGTACACTTTAAACCCCTTGAGCAGTATTGAATTTCAGTATGACGGTGGGGGGGGGGGGGGGGCAGCTGCCCCTCCAAAAAAATTTCAAACCTTAATTTTTCATTGGACATTTCCCAAAAAATCCATCCAAAGTGTGCATCTGATCCTTCAATTTCAACTTAAAAATGCAAAAACGTCCTCGTGACCAGCTTGGTCACTTTGCTCTCTTGCTTGTGTGTTTCTACAAACATTTTACATATTCTTGCCCCTCCCCCCCCCCCCCCCCCCCGAATATGGCCTTGGACCCCAGCCCGAGTTATCTGGGACATACTATTCAATGGCTTAAAGCATCCTGTGATAAACTTGCTTATTGAAACAATAGTGAAATTAGCTTTGTCATCTTTTGTGCATAAGGATGCACAGATATACCCATTGGGTAAAATGCATTCCCACATTTTGGGTGTTGTTTTTGCTGAATCTACACAAGTCATTAAAATTTTTCATACCTTTAACAGCTAGTACACCAGCTATCAAGAAGTTTAACTGCTAAGAAACAGGGATGGAGTCGAGGCCGGCCTTGAGGCCACATTTTGCCAGCCTTGGTCTTGGTCCGAGTCACGTGTACAAATTCTATGGGGGAAATTTTTATCCATCCCTGCTAAAAAAAACTATGAAAAGTTCATACTCTTCTGTTGGGCATGTGCTGAAATATGTTTATTTGCATTACTGTAAAAGGTAATGGGTCTTCTTCACTTACTAAATTATGTCCTTATGTTAACATGAATCTGATGAAAATATTAAAGATGAAACCTAATAAAGTCATTTATTTTGTCAACTTAATTTCAGAGATTCGTAGTATTTGTGTCAAGTGTAACGTTGAATGTGTCTAGGTGTAGTGGTTCATTCACTTGACTCTCAGTCAGAGGGTCGAGGGATCAAATCCCAGTCCAGCACTATCAGTGTTTGGCAAGACTTATCCGCTTTTGCCACTCTCCACGCAGGTGTAAATGGGAACCTGATATGCTAGAGTGCTACACATTTCTCCACTAATCTACGAGGGGGTGATAATGTTGGGAGTGTTTTATAAAGCATTATGGTGTAACAGACCTGAGCCCCATAATAGAAGCCATCATTGTTATCATTTTCTACTAAATATTAAATAATGAAAGTACATTTAGGATTTCTCCAATCCTCATTTCTTTTTCTATTCCATCTCTCTGTATTTTACCTTCTTTATCTTACCATAATTATTTTCTTTCTCCTCTATCTCTCTCTCTCTCTCAATCTCTGTCTCTCTCCTTCGTCCTCTTTCCCTCCATTTCTCTATCTCCTCCTTTGCCTTCTTTCTCTCCCTTTATTTTTCTGTTTACTTTCTTTCTCTTCTCTCTACCAATCTTCCCAATTCTCTCCCATCCTATTCTTTGTCTGTCTTTCTTCCATCATTCTCCCACTAGTGACCTTATTCTTCACCCCTCTCCTTCACTGTATATTCATCTCTTTCCCAGCCATCCTCCTCTCCATTCCCTGTCCATCTTTTGATCATTCTTTCCTTCTCTCCTTCGCTGTATATTCATCTCTTTTCCAGCTATCTTCCTTTCCGTTCCCTGTTCATCCTTTTATCACTCTTCAAATCACTCCTTCACTGTCTATTCTTCTCTTTTTCAGCTATCTTCCTCTCCATTCTCTGTCCATCTTTTGATGATTCTTTCTCTCCTTCACTATATATTCATCTCTTTTCCAGCCATCTTCCTCTCCATTCCCTGTCCATCTTTTGATCATTCTTTCCCTCTTTCATTGTTTAATCATCTCTTTTCCAACCATCTTCCTCTTCATTCCTTGTCCATCTTTGTATCATTCTTTCCCTTTATCCACCACAGTCTATTTTTATCTCTTTTCCAGCAATCTTCCTCTCCATTCCCTGTTCTTCTTTTGATCATTCTTCCCTTCTCTCCTTCACATTTTATTCATCTTTTTTCAGCCATCTTCCTCTCCATTCCCTGTCCATCTTTTGATCATTCTTTCTCTTTCCTCTCTTTCCCTGCCATCTTTCTTCCTCTCCTTTCTCTGTCCATCTTTTGATCATTCTGCCCTTCTCTCCTTCACTGTCTATTCATCTCATTTCCAACCATCTTTCTCTCCATTCCCTGTCCATCTTTTTATCATTCTGCCCTTCTCTCCTTCACTGTCTATTCATCTCTTTTCAGCTCTCTTCCTCTCCATTCCCTGTCCATCTTTTTATCATTCTGCCCTTCTCTCCTTCACTGTCTATTCATCCCTTTTCCAGCAATCTTCCTCTCCATTCCCTGTTCATCTTTGATCATTCTTTCTCTCCTTCACTGTCTATTCATCTATCTTCCTCTCCATTCCCTATCCATCTTTTGATCATTCTTCTCCTCTCGACTTCACTGTCCATTCTTCTCTTTCCCAACCATCTTCCTCTCCATTGCCCTGTCCATCTTTTGATCACTCTTCCCTTCTCTCCTTCACTGTCTATTCATGTCTTTTCCAACCATCTTCTTCTCCATTGCCCTGTCCATCTTTTGATCACTCTACCTCTCTCTCTTTTACTGTCTATTCTTGTCTTTTTCAGCCATCTTCCTCTCCATCTTCTCCATTCCATCTTTTGATCACTCTTTCCCGCTCTCATCCTTTTTCTCACTCTGAATCTCTCAATTTTTTGCAACAGTTTCTTCCTTCTCCACGTCCATTGCCCTCTCCAACTACATGTATAACTATAGAACAATTAATAAAAAACTATTATGGAAACAGCCAAAGAAAACAAAACAACTTGCTTTAGGTTTTCATCTTTTATGTATATAATCATAACATTCAAAAAAGTTAATGTAGACACACACACACAGCGGTCATAAATACATAATATAATTCAAAAAGGTCATAATGCCATGAAAGAGAACTGCCTACCCAAAGAGACCAAAGACAATTCAGTCCCTTTGTAAACATTATGCAAGACGATTAAATTAAAATTGATTTAATAAGTAGTCCTTTCCAATGTTCAAGTGGTTGTTATTTTCATTTCAAACTGAATCTAAAGTGTAAAGAGTGAATTTTTGTCCCGAGGTATAAAAGGCATGAAAGAAGCTTTGATTATCAAAAGTGATTACCAAAAAAGTAATTTCTCTGAAAAAAATAAATAAGAATAAGGAAAAATAAAAGAAAATATGAAAAGAAAAATACTAATTATCCCATGAAGATTTGACTTATAAGCCTTTTATGGAATGCATGATTAAGTCACATACATTTTCATAATGCATAAGGCCCGGCGCACACTGCACGATCCAACTGCAACCCGATTTTCGAACAAATTACATTTTGCATTTGATATGAAAGTTTAAACAAGTAAAATGATCTTATATGAAATTCGGAAAAATGATAGGAATACTAAAATTAAAATTTTAGCAAACAGCAAGCCTTTTGGTCAGAGTAAAGGCCAAATCGGCTTCAAATCGTAGACCATCGCAGGGCTACCATGACGTCAGTACAATTCAGAATCGACTCCCCTTTTATTCCTACAAGGAGACTCGCAGTAGCCTGGAATTTCGATTTTAGCATTCATACGACTATTTAGAACTTTGATCATTAAGATTACACACGTTTGAATGGTCTTATCAAATGCTATAACAAAAAATCGGATCACAGACAGATCGTATAGTGTGCGCCAGGCTTAAGACAGGCATATCAATTCCACATTAGATCAATGCATTATATGACTCATAAATACCAATGAAATAAAGCATTGTCGGCAGAGAGCCATGATAGCATTTGCATTGTATACTGCTGCCCTGCTTTGGCAAAAGGACGCAAGTGACATTTTAATGGAAATTTACTTTTTACTGAGTTGGTATATTTGAGGCATGTTCCATATAACTGAAAAAACCATGGGTCACAAATATGACCCATTTCCAAAATAGCTTGGTGCCAAAAGAAAGCAAGTACACAGAATTGCCTGGAAAAAATTGGGTGGCATAAGGAAGCAAGTTACAGCAAACAACATTATTTCTGATCACAAATGCCCATGTTGCGAGGCTTGGTCAAAAACATATTTTCCTCATTTGTGGTATTTCTACTAGTTGTCACTTGTGTCCTTTTGTCAAAACAGGACTGTATAGAACACCATCCTGGCTATAGTCAATGATGAAAGTGCAATCAATGCTGTAGACTTTTCATTTTATGTAATTCTATTATAAAGTAAAGTAAGGAAAGGATTGTTCCAGGTGGCCACTATGAAACTTGAACCAATTTTGATCACCAACCAGGGGCCGTTTCTCGAAACCATCATAAGTCTCAGTTCATGGACAACCCATAGAAATACGTGTTGTAGAATTAACATTTGTTTCAATGGGATGTCCACAAACTTAAGACTTATGACGGTTTAGAGAAACAGGCCCCAGGATATCAATTCTACAATGCAGAATAAAGTGCTAGGAAACTACTGATACAACACTAGAAGAAACACTACACTTTTGCAACAGAACATTATGAAAAGTGCATCACCTGTGCACTATCTTCATGTACATGTAAATCTACATTTGAAATATATATTGTTTGAAAACCAGAGGAGCTCCAAGGCAAGAGAAAGATATTTGCTCAATCTAAACCAGAGTTGGGTGAAAAACTGACTAACAAGCACCTTACAGGCAATCAAACAGATGCCGACTATGAGAAGTGAACTACTGCTAAAGAGAGTTGCAAAACGAGATGTTATGAAAGAAATGCTTTGAATACATAGTGTCTCTAATAGCTCAAACATAGAGAAATCTAGGGGTACAACCAAAACTGTGCAGAAAAAAAGGTATCCCTAAAAACTGAGAACTGTTGAGATGATCATTCAAATTTAAAAGATTTCATCTCAATAACTAAACAAAAATGTTTATTACAATAGTGTCACTAATCTGAAAAACTAGAATAAATACCATGTTGTACTTATCTGTGTAAGTTCAATCGTGTGTACTGAGTGTATTAATAATTTTTCCTCTTCGGTCGCTCACCCCCCCCCCCCCCCCCCCCCCCCGAAGAATGAAAAATACAAACAAGTATTCTTGCCCTTTTTAGATGGATAAGAAATCCACTACGAATCAGAGCTTTTATACAGTATACAGATCAATATGCATAAACCATCTGTATATTATGTCCAGACCATACCTAAGGAAAATGGAAAAATTGAGTTGGATTATATAGAATTAAACACTAGAGAAATAAAAAAGAAAAAAGGAAAATAATTCATGTCACATTTGTATGAGTTGTGTTAATACTAAGCAGAAAAAATGTTATTACTCAAACTTTGGTTCACTCAGCAGCTACAGGTAGACATGCGATTATCGAACTTGGAAGGTTATCAAAAATTTGATCACAAAAATAGAATTAAGTGCATGTAATTTACAGTGAGGTATATTACGAACATATTTGGAATTATGACGAGACCGAAAACATACAATAAGAAACGATGTAAAAACGAGGCAAAAGTCCAACAACATATCATAGCATAGTCAGGTACAAAATCCGATGTACAAAATGGCAAGAAATAGAGAACAGTTTATCAGCAAATGTTATCAGTCATCATATGAGCCTCAAACTTTACTTGCAAATACTTTGTATAAAAAGAAAATAAAGATATACAATAAATGGTCAAAGCAGAACTGTTTTATGCAAATGTGAATACCAGTGGATAAATCTATTTGGACAATATAAAAAAGGTGCTATTTTTGTGCAAACTGTAACTCTATGTGCATGGTTTTTCTAATAAAGACATCAGTTATTCCAACTGAATCAGAGCAATGATAACAAACTCACATGCATGGAAAACAACATATATCCATACATGAAACATGCTAAAAAGAAAAACTGTGTATATTAACAGGGTAAAACAGATTTAAGAATGATTACGATTTGGGGGTTACTCAAGCTACAAGTAACATAGCATGTACGTTCCCATGTGTGCAAACATACTAGTGCTTGTCTGAGTACTGACATGTACACATGCATTATTCTAGATTATCATCAGGTTTTCAGAAGCTTGGTGACATTGCGTACCCAAGCATACCAATCAAAGTGTGCTAATTAAGGGCAGTTTAGGATGAGCATATCTGGGTATATATTAATTGCAATCCTATTCAATCAAATTGCAAAATTATATCTTTTCAAGTAAGTACTGATCGGCAAGTACAGGAATATCAACTATCGTTAACTGAATACAAATGCTTTGTACTGGAACATGCACGTACATATAATACTCATCAGATCCATACATAGGGCTATCAAAAGATGATGCATAAATAGAAAGATAGGGAGAGGAAAAATACACATGACAGGACTGTGGGAAAAAGAAACGAATGACCTCACTTCTTCGGTGCCACTACGAAAAGCTTACAATACAACAAATGGTCTGCTACAAAGACACTAAAAATCAAATAGCACAATGACAAATGAATACTGCTGCAAAACCAAAACTCTTTCACACAAGCACATATACATATCTACATAATAGTGCAAAATAATAAAACATAAAACATGCATATTTACATCAAAACCTGAATTTTCATTAAAAAAACATGATGATACCTAGGATACTATCATATCGCATTCAGCCTCGTCAGTCCACAGTGCAGTAGAAAAATAGGATTTTCTATATACACATACAAATAATGTATAAAATATTTGTTCCACTTTGTTCATAATACAATAATCTCTGAACCACGCAGAGAGCAATAAATATTTGAAAAGAATATACAACATGATGTTTGAACGACCATCAAGAGATGGTAAAAAGTGTCCATGCACTGATATGTAAACAAAAATTGTAACATGCATGTACGTGATTAGTTTACATAAATAAATTGTTCAACCAGCCACATTTATGTACAGGAGAAAGAGCTTTCTTTGTCATATCGCCAATAAAGTACACTGTAAGTTACACCAATGTAAATTACATCCATATCCTCATTAAGTACTATCACAAAGAATGCATTATTATGTTCTTATATCAAAGTACTTGTTGAATAAAACTTTTTACATACTTATTCATAGGGAAAGTAGTAATAAATAATTTTGAGAGAATGGCAGTGAATACTGAGTTCCGATGAATGAACTTGAATTAAATGTTAAATCAAAGTGCTTGCTTTTAGAGCTACACCCTAAACAGATACATTTGTATAGCTTACTATATACGATTTGTGCATTAAAACCTTGAGTGTGACAATTTTAAAATATATGCTAAAATGAGGATTGCATGAAAACATATCGCTGCTGGGGTGACAGAACCTTGTATCTCAAACATGTGAAGTGTTAAGGAGAGAAAAAAAAACATGGCTGCCAGAGCACTGTGGCATGCCATGGTGCAGGGAAAAAACATACATGAGGGCTTGGGGCGAATTCGCCCCTGAAATGCCAAAAAGAGCCCTGGAAAAGTAAAAAAGAGCCCCTGAAATTCTCATAGGGTCCAATGTAAACTATAATACAATGTAGAAAATTGGGACGGATGGGCTCAAAAAGTAACCCCGAAAAAAAAAAAAAAATTTTCCCTGCCATAGTGGCTTTATTTTGTTGGTAGGAAAGTTAGGATTTGGACAGGACCTCACTTGACTGATTATCTCAAGATTAATACAAAAGGTGATTTTTCACCAAAATCTGGGATACAAGGTTTTGTCACCCCAGCGACAAGATCTACTTTTGTACTGCCTAAATACAGTCTTTAAGAAATTACTTTTTAGATAGATGAATTTCCCTCAAGAATTCGACTCTTTTTTAAACCTATGAATTTATTCAAGAAAGACAAATTTCTAGCTTCCATAGGCAAGTAAAATTTAAATTCCACCTTGAAGTACATCAAAGGACCTGAAATACACAAGAATGGAATGCAGGAATGAAAACCTAAACAGACAATCACAAAGGTATCTGAAGGACTTTCAACACTCTCAGAAAAAGCAAAAATCAGAAAGACACAATTCAAGCTGAAATTGCTTTTACAAAATATAAACTCTTTTCTATATTGCTCTCAGTCCAGCACCTATTGCTTATGAGTATGGTCATACAGTGGAAGTGAGCTTCGGAGGCCTGTAGACTTCCCTTGCAATGTCCGGTATCGCTTCCTTGTTGACTTCGTCGATGATGGCTTGCTTCTTTCTGTACTCTTCGAACTCTTTCTTGAGTTCCTCACAACGCTTTTCAGCATTCTCGAGTTTCTCGGGTTTGACATCCTCCCCGTTTTCATCATCGACTAAAATTTTTTCAGGTTCATAGTACCGCTTCAAGGCTTCCATAAGTTCTGTGTCCAGCCCCTTGTCGAACTCATAGTTGTCGTCCGTCGAGTCGTCCTTCTTTGTGTCCGAGGCGGGGCTCTGCGTCTCCTCGCGCTCCTCTTGCACCTCCTCCATACTTGGGAAACTTCGCCTACCGCGGATGGATGATGTGTTCGTCGTGCTCTGCGACGTGTTCCGGCTCCCGTACCCGCTGCTCAACGAGTGCTGACTAATAGGGGATAGTGTCCGGCGCTGCCCAAAGCTCGGCAGGGGGCCGACGAGGCTTTGGTCACGCCCGCCCTCGATTGATGAGAAGCTTTCGTGGCTATTGTTCATGACTGAAGGTGAGAGGGATTGTCTTTGCGATCGATTGAGATCGTTCTGAGCTGGTATCGGTGAGATGGTTTGATCACGAGGGGTATGAGGTCGCAGAGTGTCCTCTGCTTGTGATGAGGGGTCAACCAGGGTACCTGAAAAAAGATAATAACATCAACTGATCAAAACTTAGACAGTGATCATGAAGAGGTTAGACAACATTAGCCATGGATTGCCCCCAAACCTGAATAAATATTCCTTCAATATATGCAGTGTAGATGTTCCCAGACCACCTCATTGTAAGGATACTTCACAAACTAATTCTATCAGAAGAGAAGTTATGATGGAGTTCTGGGAAACCGGTAATTTCTTCACTCATATCATAACATTTTTTGTCAACTGCTTCCTTTACAAACAAAAAATGTGTACTTCTGTAGGGAAAAACGCCAGTCCGTAGTAGCAAAACTAATTTTATGAACACATCCATGCAAAGATGAACTTTGGGTCACATTTGGGAGTCTGTATTTTCCTTTCTTGGGGTCTTGGACAATTAATTCTTACACAAAGAAGTATATTCTTCCAAGTCCAGTACTTCAAAAAGAAATATGAAATGAACAGGACCATGTTTCATAAAATTTGTTATCAATAACAAGTTGCAATAACTGTTATTGGCTACTAAAATCTTTGCATCTGATTGGTTGAGATGAAATTTGTCATAGAAATGTGGCAATTGTACTGATGACAAGTTTTATGAAACAGGGCCCAGACTGGAATTTCTTCTTACTTGAATAGCTCTGAGCTGAAGGTGATCTCCAATGTGGTGACCTGGGTGACTTTGCTCTAGGGGTCAGTGACCTTGGTGACATTGACCTACGACCTCTATCATCTTCTAACCTGACATCACTCTCCTCTCCCCTCTGCATGCTCTGAGTTCTCTGATAATTGCTCACATCCTGCGAGGCATTGTAGCCATCGTCACTATACCCAAACGTTCTATCACCAGCGGGTGGGGAAAACACATCGCTGTGGACGTAGGAACCGAAGCGTGATGACTGCACGTCGGTGTCGTACAGGCTTTGGTAACCCGTCGCCGTGAATTCTCGCGATCCCAGGGGGCTGACCGACACGATGCTTGGATCGCTGTACACATCCGCACTGGCACGGACCATGTCTCTATAAGGAGATTTCCGGGGGTGTGGCACTTCTGGCGATGGCTGTTGCTGGGATGAATACTCATAAGAAGCCCCAGTAGGGTATTCCTGGAATTCCATTGGGGTTGGCGTGATGCTGCGACCACTAACTGATCCCGCTATCGTGCTCATGCTATCTAACCCACTTGGAGATAAACTCTGCATCCTTGGCACATCGGTTGAGTAATTCTGTAAGGAAGCTCTAGCACCTTGGAGATCCTTCCGTGTACTGTGTCTATGCATTTGCCGATCAAACACGGGATTCGTTTCTATCTCAGTGATATCCTCTGTCCATAGCGATGTGTCCCGACTATCAGGGATTTTCCCTCCTTGTTTAGACTGATCCTCAGGTGGGTGGGTATACCTAGGGGGCGTCTTTGCCCCGAAAGTTTGCATGGGTTGTGAGCCCCATTCCCGAGGCTGCCTCACAACCCCATCCCGGCTGACCGTTCCCTCTCTACTGCTTCGTAAATCATCATCTGAGCTCATGGCACTCAGCAACATTTCTCCGTGGTAGTAGACGTAGTCGCCGCGTTCGTGGCGTCGTCGGTCGCGCCCTCCTCGTGCAGGATCGGTGAGAGGCCGGTCTTCGCGTCCACTGGAGGTAGACGGGAAGCTGGTCTCTGAACCATGCTGTAGGCGGTGCTGTTGATGAAGCTCTCGAAGGAATCCATTTTGTTCTACAAAATGCATAAACAGAAGGGGGAGCAGAGAGATAATCAGTCAAAGCTGAAATCAATGATTTTATCATTTTATCATTAGAGAATTACCGGAATAAATGGATTGGTTGATGGAACCCTAATCTTCCACTCCTGGGCCTCATTTCATAAAACTTGTTATTAATAACAAGCTGCAATAACTGTTATAAGCTACTGAAACCCTTGTATCTGATTGGCTGAGAGCAAATTTGTCATAGAAATGTGGCAGTTGTTACTGATAACAAGTTTTATGAAACAGGGCCCTGAAGACATGTACACATAGCGCTCTGTATTGCAAGAAAGTTGCAATCAATTGCAAATAATTGCTAATTTCGAAACAACCATTCTGATTGGCTCAGGGTCTGCCCTTTTAAGAAGACATGCATGCAACAATGATTTTGATTGGCCAGTGACAATCAGTTGCAATTTGCAATTGATTGCAACTTTCTTGCAACACCCCATAAGACAGTAAGTGATTACCCTCTGAATGGTTGAGTACACTTGGAATGCAGCAGACTGGTACACACATGCCAAGCAATTGAGTGTATATTAGTGGAAACATGCATTTCAAGCTTGTTTACATTTTGACTCTAACTTTTATTTTGACAAAATCTACACAACACTTTCAATTTTGAACACAGCATGTAAATAGTGCATTTTAACAGTGATAGCTTCAACTTCATATAATTTCTTAATTACAAATCTTAGTGGCTGTAAATTCAACCAATAGTTATGTTTGTATCCTGTAGATCGATCCGAGAAGCGATTTGTGGGCAGCGCCATACTGCGGTGTCCCCAAGTTAGTGCATATCATAGTGCATATGTAACTCTGTGGTAAGGAATGGATTTCTCTACTGCACACGTTACATGCAGCAGCGGGACACCTCAGAAATGCACTACATTAACTCTATGGGGACACTGCAGATTTGGCTGATCATATGCTGCCCTCAACGATAAGCCAGATTGGTCTATAGTTGGAACGATGATGAAATCATATCATACCTGAACTTTCTCTGATGTTGGTTGGTATTAAGGTGATATCGTTGAAATCATTCACTTCTTCATCATCAGCACCGGTCCGTGAGGGTGTGGCCGCAGACTGCCCGTAGTCCAATCGGCGACTGACCGTCGGTATCTCCTCCCCCTCTCTCTCCGACTCCACCCTGTAGCTCGCAGACCGAGGGTCCAGGGACCGGCTCAGGATGCGATCGCGGAGGGAACGCTTCTGGGCCCGGAGGGTGGCGGTGGTCTGGTGGTGAGGGGCGCTGCCATTGGGCGATGCCGAGAGATCGGAGAGGGAGGGGGAGGCACGGTTCGGCTTGGGGCTGAGCTTGCCTTTCAGTTTCGTAAGACCCTTCTGGAAGGCACTTGGCCTTGGCTCAGAAGTGCTGCAAAGAAAGCAGAAATAAATGCAAATATTACACTGAGCACTTGCTAGAAGGGATGATTATCGAGAAGAAAGATATTGGAGAAATCTACATGCAAATTCAAAAGAGGAGATAGTACATGTATACTTTGCATCATCACAATTAATTATACATAGCTGAATTCATATGGCATTTGATATGCAGGCGAATGCGTGTGCTAAAAGGACCGGATGGATGTGAAATCATGCTATCTTGGTGTTCATTTTTACTAGTATATTTCTTAAATATGTGTACTGTTGTAAATCTATATCTACTGAAACAGATGGAAATGATATCTTCAAGTAACAAGATATCATGAATAAAACTGTTAGTTAAACTTCAAAAATATGCAGTCAGGTCTGAAATCCAAACAGATTCACACAAGCATAAATCAAACAGACTATCAAGTGTTATTATTAGGAACAAATCTGTGAATGAACAAATGAATAATCATATCTAACAGGCTACAAAATTCATAGTAACAATTAGTAGAAACGTGACTTACTTGGAGTTATTAGGAGCAGTTTGGGGTTGGGCTTCCACTTGGCCACCGTTAGCGGCTACGGAGGCAACACAAGAAACACAATCCAATCAAAACACAATGCAACATGCAAAGACACTATCAAACATTCAACATACATCTGGGCCTCATCTTAAAAAGAGTTGCAGTTAGGGCTTGTTCAGATGTGACACAGCAAACCCCTGCAGTACACCCCCAGGGTTTTTTTTGTACAAGTGAATGGGATATGAGGCAGCAAAAAAAAAATTAAATAAAATGCTGAGGCAAGAGGCATATTTTTTGCCTCCTGGCTGCAAAAAGCTGTGAACCAATCAATTCTTAAAAGGTTTGCGCAAAATATGATGTCATGAAATTGTCAGCTCTGATACATTAATTCGCATTCAATACCATAAGTGGAGTGGTTTACCATGCCAAATGTGAACATTAACCCATTCGTGACAGGAATTATTTGAAGCCTAATTTGATCAGCTTTTTTTCTTCAAATTGGCAACACCAACGTTTTTATTTCAATGCTACATTTTTCTTATAAAACATCATGTATCTGAAATAAAAATAAATTGACAAAAAGTATAAGAGGTCAAAAGTTGCCAATTTGCAGGATGAAAGAGTGATTTTAAACTTTCTATCACACTGCCAATTTAAGGATTTTAATGCTTATTTTCCTTTAAAAAAAATTTCAGCATCAAACAACAAATACTGATGCAACCAAAATGGGCCCAGTTTGTGTAGAATTCTTTGCTCTTTCTGCTCATGTATTTGGTATGATTTTTAGAGTTTTGCATCAAAAGATATTAGGCCAAACCACAAAATGTGGACCTCTGTCATGAATGGGTTAAAAAAAAATGCTTGGGTTTGCCGTGGGGGTTTCCCACTTCTTACTTGAATGAGCCTTAAATTGAAATTGATCATATCTTGAAATCCGTCGCGTCACAACTCCTATCACTTTGGTAATATTGCGACTGATTTCAAGTTCCGATCATTTGAATCAATCGCAACTCTTTGTAAGACGAGACCCTGTATACGATATCAGACTTCAAAAGCTAATACCTGGAAGATCAAAATACAAACTATTATGCAATGTTTGCAACAGACTGGTTAATGAAAATTTCAATGATCAAATAAGATAATACAACATCAAACCATCCACTAAACTCCATACAAACAAACATGTAGCCAGTGTTATGTAACATCCATATTCTAAAAAAAACCCCAAAACTAAAGGTAAGTTAATTCAGACTACACTATTCATTTTAAAGCTAATTCAGGTAGATTTTTATCTTCCATAATCAATAATAAAAGATTATAGAGGATTTATATGTACATGTACAAAGGCGAGTCTATCGGGTATCATGCTCAACATTGCTTTATCTTTTACTACTACACAACAATTTTCTTCTGTTCTGAACTTCTGACAAATGCATTACTTGTATAAAGAAGTGCAAAGGAAGTGATTAATAATTTTCGACAATACCAAACAATGAATGCGTGTATGCTGCTCCAAAATAATATCATACAAAAACTGTATGTGATCAGTGCTATTAAAATATAATAATAACAAAATGAATCAGTAAATAGAAAAAAAACCAAAAAAAACAATGAAATGAATAAATAAAATGCACTATTAAATAAAAAACACTTTTAGCCAATCACAAAAAAAAATTATCTTTGACTTCACATTGCAGTATATAAGAGGGAGGACTTACTGAAGAAGTAGCGCTTCTTCTTTTCCTTCTTCCGATGAGAAATGATGATAGCCATGGTGAAGAGAAGGAGCGCTATGAGGAGGAAGCAGAGACCGCCGATCACCGCTGCAATGATGCCTGGGGTCGATGATCTCGGCTGGAAGGTCGGAGTTGGGATGTAGACACCCAGGTCTGATGGAAATTCGAAAGAGGAAAAAAAAATCCCTTTGTAAAATCCCGCTTTACAAAGTATCACTGATAATATCATCCCAGCTGTAGCTAAAGTACCTTGGTAAGATGCTAAAGGTACCCACTTATTACACCTGGGTGGAGAGTGGCAAAAATGAATCAATGTCTTGCCTTTTGGGTTACACTGTACAAAGACAACATCGCTCAACCTACCTCTCGTATCGCCTTCCACGATCACACTCGGGTCGCTGAAGGTCGCCACCGTGAACGCAAACACGCGGAAATGGTAGGTCTTGTTTGGCTGGAGGTTCTTGAGAAGCACCTGGGTGGTGTCCACACTGATTCTGTCCTCCAGGATGAGCCAGGGTCCAACGATGCGGTACTCGATGGCGTAGTGGTCCACGTAGTCGGACCAGCGGGATGGGGGCAGCCAGGACAGGTACAGGCCATCCTGACCAGTCGTGAGGGTCACATTTTGGGGAGGGGATGGCTTGATATCTGTGCAATATTAAAGAGAAACACTTTATGTGTATAAAATGTACAAATAATTAAAGGGTGCCAGCTACAGCTAGATCAAACAGAATCACGTTTACTAAGCTTAGTAACTACATGACCAAAAAAAATCAGCAATTAATTTTGAAATTTAAAAAAAAATTGACAACCATGACAATCATCATTACCTTCTGTGCTACAAATCTTATCTGCTCTATCACTTGGATTTAAAATTTGGCAGCAATAACAGCCCGATAAAGCAACAAATGTAATCACAGAACGATTTTAGGAGTCACCAATTTTAAACATGTTGTAAACCTGCAAGAACGTGTGCTATGACCAGTCAATTGTACTAAAATATTGAAGCCAAGCATTTTAGATATGACACTGAATAACAGGTAATGCTAATACTAAAGGCATTCAATAATTCCACAGAAACACTAAGACATACCTTCTGGCGGAGGGACTACTGTAGCACCAGTTGAATCTGTAGGATGAACAAAAGTATCTTCATCTGAAATAAAAAAATATCAAGAGATCATCAATGTCATTCACATTATCATCATGATGAATATTCTCATCTTAAATGAAGGAACTAACAAAAAAATGAAAAAGCATTACGTTCTTTTGACTTATCACACACGCCCAAGTTTGGAAACATCTTCAGCAATATTGTTAGTATACTTTCAAAACAACCACCACATAACATGATAGATGTTATAATCATAATCTTTACTATCAGGACATCCTCATGGTTACTGTAATTGTCGTGATCCTCATTATCAACTTCATCATCATCATTATCATCAGACACCATCTTCATCATCATCATCATCACCATCATCATCACCATCATCATCATCACCACCATCAGCACAATCATCATCACTATTTCATCATCACCGTCACCACCATCCACATCATCACCACCATCACCATCACCATCACCATCACCATCACCATCACCATCACCATCACCATCACCATCACCATCACCATCACCATCATCATCACCATCACCATCACCATCACCATCATCATCACCATCATCATCATCATCACCATCACCATCATCATCACCATCTCCATCACCATCACCATCACCATCACCATCACCATCATCATCATCATCATCATCATCATCATCACCACCACCACCATCACCATCACCATCACCATCACCATCACCATCATCACCACCACCACCATCACCATCACCATCACCATCACCATCACCATCACCATCATCACCACCATCACCATCACCATCACCATCACCATCACCATCACCATCACCATCACCATCACCATCACCATCACCATCACCATCATCATTACCTTTTGTGGTAGCAGTAACTGGACTGCTGGGCTCACTCGTACCAAGCTCGTTGCTAGCGGTCACTGTGAACTCATACAATGTACTGGGCGTTAGGCTGTAGATCAACATTGACATAAATGTCGCTGGAATGGGGTGGATGGTGGTCCACAATCCTGGAGTGTTTCCCATCGGTCTGTATCTGTACAGATCAAAGATATGGAGAATAGGTGCAAAACGTGATTAACCCATTCTTGACAGGAATTATTTAAAGCCTAATTTGATCAGCTTTTATTCTTCAAATTGGCAACACCAACATTTTTATTTTATTGCTATATTTTTCTTATAAAACGTCATGTATCTGAAACGAATATAAATTGACAGAAATTTATGATGAAAAGTCAAAAAGTTGCCAATTTGCAGGGGAAAACAGTGATTTCAAACTTTTATCACATTGCCAATTTAAGGATTTTAATGCTTATTTTCCTTTAAAAAAATTTCAGCATCAAACAACAAAAATTGACGCAACCAAAATGGGCACAGTTTGTGTAGAATTTTTTGCTCTTTCTGCTCATGTATTTGATATGATTTTTAGGGCTTTGCATCAAAAGATATTAGGCCAAACCACAAAATGTGGACCTCTGTCACGAATGGGTTAATAGTAATTGATACGTGGTGATGAACAAGAACCTAAGGGTCAGAGAGTTAACTGCAGAGCAGTGTTTTCAAGAAGATCTTCAAAAACCGGAACATAAAGTGAAACTCAAGTTGCGAAGTTAAGCTAATGTTTAGTTCAACAAATACGTGTAAATAAGTTGGGATGATGCACAATACTCCCCCCCCCCCCCCTTCTCTATCTCTCTCTTTCTGATGTCCTTATCTCTCGTTACCCTGCATACAAAATTCCTCTAACTCTATTAATCTCTTTTTATTGCTGACTTTCTTCTTTTTGATTCTCTCTTCCCTTCTTATCTATCTTATCCTTTTCATTTTCAATCTGCCCTTCTCTCCCCCTCTCTCTCTCTTTTCACACTCTATCATTTGTTTCTTCCTGTTGCCCTCTGCATCCAGTACTCTCTCTTTCTCTCTTTCTCTCTCTCTATCCTTTTCTCTCTATCCTTTTCTCTCTATCCCCCTTATCTATTCTGCTCTTTGTCATCCAACACTATTACAGAGAGAAATAATCACATCAGATAACATGAAGACATACCTAATGGCAAATGTCTGCGTCCTTCCACCATCATAGCCAGCCTCCCATGAGATGTATGCAGATGTTGAGCTGGTAACCACGGCAACGTTGGTAGGAGTATGTGGACTTGTAGCTGCACAGGAAGGAAACAAGAACATTTTTTGAAAATTAATAGTTAAATGGTTAAAATGGTTAAATGGTTGGTTAATTTACCTGACTGCTAAGAAAGCATGTGTATGCTTGTTAGTAAGCAACCAGGGGACCGACGGCTTTAAGTCCCCTCCGAAGGACTTGGTAATGAGGATTAATACCTTACAAAAGGGCATTAGCGCATCCACTTGGTTTTGAACCCGAGTACTCCCGGCTACAAGACACTGCTCTATCCACTGAGCCACAGCGCCTCCTTATGAAATACTCTTAAATGATGTACCTTTCATCTTTTTCAATTCTTCTCTAGCCCTCCTAATAGTTTCTAAAAATTGAATCTATCTATGCTTTTGGTGGCCGAGCTTTTTTTTTACAAAATTGATTTTTTTTTTTCTCCTGAAGGCAAAACTTCTAGGTAAAAAATAAACACATACACAATGCTTTAGTTCATTTGTCTTCATGCAGTGTATTGTAAAACAGAAGGAGGGCAAGAGGAGAATTGAAAAAGATGTAAGGTACATCATGTAAGAGTACTTCATAATGCAAAGCCAATATTTTGTTCACAGAAGCATTTTCTAACATTATTTTCAAAAATTATTATTTTTCACCATCATTATCAAATTCTTTCCATAGAGAAGATTATTCCTTGTGTGTAGTTGAGGTATTGATTTCTCATTTCCTAGAGCTAAATTCGTTTCTAATGTCAGAATTTCTCACAAGAATATGGAATGGTATTCCCATCACCACCACAACCGTCAGAAATACTATCTACAGCAGCATTTACAGGAGACTAAAAAGAGCATACAAGGTCTTGAGTAATATCACTGATGATGAAACTTACGAGAGACTATGAGATCTGTTGATGCTATCACCGTGGCGACCTGATTCGTTGCCATGCATTCGTATGTTCCATGGTCTTCCTTGCTAATCTTCATGATGTCCAGACCGTTCTCGGTGATGGTCACTCGGATAGATAATTCTCCATTTACCTGAAAATGGAGAAAATACTATAATTTTAGGTAAAACATAATATTTAACATTAATATTTCAAGTAGAGTACATGTATATCATATACTGCATGTCAGGATTCCAGGCTTCTGATTAATGTTGTAACCCGCACCCGTTGCGGTACGGGTTAACCTGCCGGTATGCCCCCGATCACGGGCTGCGGGCCGGGCCGAGTTCATTCTCAAACCCGCAGACCGTCATACGAAAAAAGGGAGAAGTAACGACACATAATAAAAACTATTTCTAACGTAGTTCGTTTTAAAACATTACGGAGTTTAAATAATTAATTTTTGATCGTGCGTTCATTTTCTAGACATGACGGAGTTTGTATAATTTCTACTACTATCGTAAGTTTGTTTTTTTAACATGACGGAGTTTGAATAATTTCTATTTCTGTCGTGCGTTGATTTTCTAGACATGACGGAGTTAATAATTTTTGCTTCTTACGTATACGTACGTTCGTTTTAAAACATTACGGAGTTTAAATAATTAATTTTCGATCGTGCGTTCTTTTTCTAGACATGACGGCGTTTGAATAATTTTTGCTTCTTGCATACGTTCGTTTTAAAACATTAAAAAGTTTGAATAATAAATTTTTGATCGTCCGTTCATTTTCTAGACGTGACGCCGGAGGTATAATTAATTTTTGCTTCTAACGTACGTTCGTTTTTAAACATAATGGAGTTCGAAATAATTTCTACTACTATCGTAAGTTTGCTTTTAAAGATGACGGAGTTTGGATAATTTCTGTTTCTAACGTGCGTTCATTTTCTAGACATGACGGAGTTTAAATAATTTTTGCTTCTAACGTAGTTCGTTTTAAGACATTACGGAGTTTAAATAATTAATTTTTGATCGTGCGTTCATTTTCTAGACATGACGGAGTTTAGATAATTTTTGCTTCTTACGTACGTTCGTTTTAAAACATTAGGCCTACGGAGTTTAAATAATTAATTTTCGATCGTGCGTTCATTTTCTAGACATGACGGAGTTTAGATAATTTTTGCTTCTTACGTACGTTCGTTTTAAAACATTACGGAGTTTAAATAATTAATTTTCGATCGTGCGTTCATTTTCTAGACATGACGGAGTTTAGATAATTTTTGCTTCTTACGTACGTTCGTTTTAAAACATTACGGAGTTTAAATAATTAATTTTCGATCGTGCGTTCATTTTCTAGACATGACGGCGTTTGAATAATTTTTGCTTCTTGCATACGTTCGTTTTAAAACATTAAAAAGTTTGAATAATAAATTTTTGATCGTGCGTTCATTTTCTAGACGTGACGCCGGAGGTATAATTAATTTTTGCTTCTAACGTACGTTCGTTTTTAAACATAATGGAGTTCGAATAATTTCTACTACTATCGTAAGTTTGTTTTTAGAGATGACGGAGTTTGAATAATTTTTTTGTTTCTAACGTGCGTTCATTTTCTAGACATGACGGAGTTTAGATAATTTTTGCTTCTATCGTACGTTCGTTTTTAAACATAATGGAGTTCGAATAATTTCTACTACTATCGTAAGTTTGTTTTTAGAGATGACGGAGTTTGAATAATTTATTTGTTTCTAACGTGCGTTGATTTTCTAGACATGACGGAGTTAATAATTTTTGCTTCTAACGTACGTTCGTTTTAAAACATTACGGAGATTAAATAATTAATTTTCGATCGTGCGTTCATTTTCTAGACATGACGGAGTTTAGATAATTTTTGCTTCTATCGTACGTTCGTTTTTAAACATTACGGAGTTTAAATAATTAATTTTTGATCGTGCGTTCATTTCTTAGACTTGACGGAGTTTGTATAATTTCTACTACTATCGTAAGTTTGTTTTTTTTAACATGACGGAGTTTGAATAATTTCTATTTCTATCGTGCGTTCATTTTCTAGACATGATGGAGTTTGAACAATTCTTGCTTCTATCGTACGTTCTTTTTTAAACATAATGGAGTTTGAATAATTTCTACTACTATCGTAATTTTTTTTTTTTATCTTTCCCAAGTTTATATAATTTCTGTTTCTAACGTGCGTTCATTTTCTAGACATAACGGAGTTTCAAAGATTTTTGCTTCTATCGTACGTTCATTTCTAAACATAATGGAGTTTGAATAATTTTTGCTACTATTATAAGTTTGTGTTTAAAGATACCGGAGTTTGAATAATTTCTATTTCAACAACGAATCAAGATCGCGCATCCCCGCGCTTCGCATGTTAAAGAAGAAAAAGTAAGTTAAAACAAAAAATCACGCATGTTTCCGACTTTTTATTTCAAACAAATAAAAATAATTCCGAATCCGAATCGGCAACGAAATTCGAAAAATAATTTTCATTTTTCAAAGATAAATTGACTTGCGGGTTAAAACCCGACGGGTCAGCGGGTCCCGCTTGCAAATTATTGGATTATACGGGACGGTACGGTTCGGGTTTTCACTTGCGGGTTACAACATTACTTCTGATTGGTCAAATCTGTGGATGTGAAATCAACTATAGACTGCTATGCAGTATAGCGTAAAATACTGATATCATAGTTCCACTTGCGGGTAAAAGCAGCTACATAATAAATGCGTGTGAAGTTAACGATGGATACGCACAGTGAGACACATGCTCTTCTCTTAATAGATTGGTTAATCTGCTAGCAAATTGATATTGACTGCTCTTTTTTTTTTTTTTTTTACTATACCCCCACCCCTTGACTTTGTCTCAGGACACAGTACAATTTTAAGATCACCTTGGGCTATAGTTTCAACCATGCTCCTAGTAGCAGTCAATACTGGAAAGGGGAACTGGGAGAAGAATGGGGGGAGAGGGAACTAGGGAAAGAAGGGAGGAACGGAGGAACGGAGGAAGGGGGGGGGGGCAAACTAAGTACTGATAACCATAATAAAGCGTCTGCTATTAATAAAAATGTCTGCTTGAATGTCTGTACCTGAGCAGCTGGGCTTAGACACAGAATCACCTACAGACTCCAAAATGGTGAGAAAGAGCACCAGAATCAGAGAAAAAATGACAGAGAGAAAGAGAGTGAGAGAGAGACGGAGAGAGAGAAGACAGAAAAAGAGGGGGAAAAGGAAATGTGACAAATACACATTTTTCATCCCACCTTTCTCCACGTAAGACTAGTCTCCACTGCACTATCGGTAGCTGAGCACGGCATGGAAACAGAGTCATCCACGGATTTCTCATACATAGGCTCCGGTTGGATGCTGAATTCAGGTGGATCTGCAGGACAACACAAAAACAAACAAAAAAGTAAAAATGACGTCAAGTTTCACACCGATACAGCGGAACCTGTAAATAGAGACCACCCAAAGAGAAAAGAAAAATTATCTTTATGAGCAGGTGGTCTATATTTACAGATTCCTTTCAGGCAATGTCATGCAAAAATAGCACAGACAGATGCAAGAGGGGTAGAAAGATGGAGAGAAAGAGAGAGGAAAGGAAGAAAGGAGAGTGATACAGAATGGAGACTTGTATAAACAAGGCGATAACCATGTGTCTTGCCCTTTTTGCACGCAATCATTCCAGTTAATTAATTCTGATTGATAGTGAAATACCGTACCAATAATTTATAATTTGTGTGATAATTGGAGTATTTGTTGCAAAGTTACCAACCCAGTAGAAACTTGCAGTAAAATTTTAACATTTGACCTCATCTGACCTTTGACCTACACACATCACCTCTGACCCCCAAATAACACTGTGGTCCCTGTAAGGCATTTACCATCCAGGTTTGGTTACAAATGGGCAAATGGTCGTAAAGTTATTCACGTTTCATAAGAGTTGCGGACAGACGGACACCGCTAAGGATCCTTTAGTCTCACTCCGCCTCGGTGGCTTGACAAAACTGAATAAGAATGATACAGAATATAGAGGAAGAGACTACTACTTACCTATGACAATCAGGCGTGTTGGAGTAGACTGACCTGCTGTACCCAGATCGTTGTATGGTGTGCAGGTGTAGAATCCTTGGTCGTTGACTGTCGCATCACCTACGACAAGGAAGCCCTCTTCAGTTGTTGAATATCTAAATGAATAATCAGTGAATGGCTGATTAAAGGGATCCATTAACTTTTTGGAGGCTTGAATTAATAAACTGTTGAATCTTTATGTCTGTATTGCATAAAGATGAGTTTAAGAGTTCATGAGTTCAAGAGTTTATTTTTCATTTCAAGAAAAAACAAATAATGACAAATTTTGAAAAAATTAAACATACATAAGTATACATAATTTTTTGTACAATAACAGGATACTCTCTTGAACTCTTGTAAAAATGGGACCGGAGACAGAAATATTCTCATAGAAAATCTTGGTCTGATATATATATATAAAAAACAAGGGGAAAAAAAAGATGTTTAGAAGGATAAATAAACAGCCAGGAATATAAAGGTCGTGAAATATGAGATAGTATTATCAAGATATTTATCACTGAATTCCGCCACTTGCAAAACACCCTGGCCATGGGTATGCTTTTGTCTATCACTGCAGTCTATGGGTGAAAAAGGTCCGGCATTTCCGGTAACTTGTGTATATATTTTTACTTCTCGCGAAGCACATGATGATGCTTTTGAAGCATATGTTTTCAGGGCTTCATATTTACTCAATATTTCATACACTGATAGCATGTAGGGCCATGCAGCCCAGATTACTTAATTGTTAAGATGTAAATTTCTTGATTTCCATTTATCTAATTTAATTTGTTTGGCACAAAGATCGCAAGAACACTGAACACTGAGAATCAGATTTGTATGACCGATCCAAATGAAGTAAAAAGAGTATTACAGCAGCCAGTATTCAATAATATGCCTTGATATGAATACTGCAGGAAAGGTAACTCAGATTGACACCAAATGAAAGTACATCTTCAATGAAAACTTAAATTATTTGTTATTGGTCCTTACTATCCATCAACATCAGTGTGTACCCTTTTTCCCACGCTGTCCAGAGCCCTGTTCCATAAAACTTGTTATCAATAAGTTGCAATAACTGTTATAAGCTACTGAAATCCTCGCATCTGATTGGCTGAGAGCAAATTTGTCACAGAAATGTGGCAGTTGTTACTGATAACACGTTTTACGAAATAAGGCCTTGCACTTTCCACTTCTCGATAACGACATCTGCAAAAGTAATCCTTCTCTCTCTTTTTTGTTTTTTGGGGGGTTTTGTTTTTGTTTTGTTTACTGTTGTTCATTTTTGTTCTTTTTTAGTTTTTTATCTATTTTATTCTTGGGAATAATCTGCTCTCCTCCGCCCAAAATGTTTTCCCAACTCACCTAAAATTGCCCCAATTTTTCATCACTTTGAGTAATTTTCGCACTTCCGACAGCATCAACCACTTCAACACCATCGCTAATGTCTTTCACATGCCTGTATGCACGAGTACATATGTTCCTCCCATTTCCCCCAATATCAATTTTCTGGATTGAAAAGAAGCTTGAGTTCCGGGAAAGGTGAAAAATAATTTGTGAGCTTTCTCGTTCTTTCCATGTCAGTTAGGAAGAATATCATGGTAAAAAATGTCCCCTAGAAAGGATTGCTCTTCAAATGCCCTCATATTGGGAAAATGACAAGAAAAAGCTGAAAAGTTTGGGGATAACATTCATGCCAGATTTTTGTGCAGTGCAAGTGCCTTGGGAGGAAAGTAAGTGAATTTTTTGTCAATTCGATAATCTCCATATCTTACACTAGACACCTGTGTTTATATGTACAACTAATCTAACCCTCCCAGTTGCTTTGGAACAGTTTCTTTCACATTATGATCGCACGACCAGAAGTCAAATTCATCTTTAAATATCAACTTTCCTGGTAAAATGTAAAGTGGGTATCATCCTGGATTTTAACTACTGACCTATTGGTCTGAGTGATCCTAATCTCCGCCTCATCCTTCCGCCAGATGGCGTAGAGCAGGGCGGGGTTGGCGCTGGTATTGCACGGGATGATCGCATCCCCGCCTCGAGTTGCGTACACTTCGGTTGGCATGGAAACCACTTGGGCAGCATCTGGAAATGAGAGAGAGGAGCATGGCAAAGTCATCATCGGTTGGCTTGTTCGCCCGAAAGTCATTACAAGATAATGAGCAAAGTGTGAGTAAGAGTGAATCGAAACAGTGCAAAGTGGAGAGACTCTTTCCAGAAAACAGGGTCATTGCAATATTAGCAGCTTCCATGGGTAATAACCAAGAAAATAACCACTAGAAATTCAGGCATCACAGATTATTTGTATTATACAAATATCTGGCTTTTTAATACTGCAGAACAATCAATAATTGAAACCATACTGCAATATTCAAATGACATAAACAGATTGCAATTTTTGAATGGATTTGAAGAAGGCTACCTAAGGTCATTGTACTTAATAGCTGTCACACACATTCCATATAATATAGATCTGAATGAGACCTAGAAATTAAAATGGATGTTTCAACCATTCCTAATTGCAACTGCAATTAATTTCTGCATCTTTATCAATGGAACCATAACAAATTGCTTAATTTAAAAAGAAGAAGAAAAAGGCGAATCCTGTTCATATCATTCTATTTTTCTTATACTGGAAGTGCCCTACACTGTTATACAAATTATTCATATTAATTCATTTTCAACAGAAAGAACAGAAATACAATGACATTACATATGTATAATTACAGAAAAATCTGAAATAATATACATGTACAAATTAGAATATTCGCTATTTGTATTGTACAACGCCTCAGAAGTCTGAGAAATTCATGAAAATCTAGAAAAAACAGTCACATTTTGGTTAAGAAATCAAGGTTTATAAAGCAGGGAAAAAAGTTCCGACTGCAAAATGCAGCTGGTGCCGGCATAGTCTGTGCGCGTGCGCGTATGTATAGCAGTGCGCGAACGCGACTTGCTGGCACAGCGCTAGCCTGAGCTGCTGAGCATGCAAAAATCAATACGCATATATAGGGTCTACAACGCAAGCTACTTGTGACATCACAAAAGAAATAAAAGAAGTAATTTGTGGGAATCTACTGCGACGTCACGCTAACCGTGCAATGGTACATTTTGGATGATACGAGTGCAATGGTACGAATATCGCGCGTTCAGCTCCCATGACTTGCGTACAACAAGCTGAGTAGGCGTTGTACAATATATATACATACATGAAAACCAGCAGCCAGCAACTAGAAACAGTGTGACTGATAACTTGGCTTGAGGAAGTCCACAGGAGTGGACAAAAGCTTCCTTACAAAATTTATTGTTAGTAGAAGCTTAAACTATTAGTTTTATATATAAATATAGACATATTTTCTTTTTTTTCTTGATAAGTATATAAGTAAATTATCAAAAGAAATTCTTAGATTCTGCAGAAATGAAGGGGGAAAAAAAAAAAGCACTGCTAGTAATTTGTGGATCTCCCAGGAAAAATGAAATTGTTTCAAATTGTGCCTATGAAGACTTGGAAAAATACAAAAGATATTTTCTTTTCCCTCTTCCAAAGCCCCAAACTCCAACTAGAAACTAGTCTAACATGGAAGAAGGTGAAACCCATTGACACTCACATTGCACGTCTAGAAAGGCACTGGCAGTGGGTGGGGTCCCTAGCCCGTTGGTAGGGGTGCATGAGTACGTCCCCCTGTCCTCCATCTGTGTTCCCCTGATCAGGAGCTGCCCTAAAGCGGAGACCTCCACCCTCCGCTGGAGCTGCTCCACGTTCTGCACCAGGAGCCCCTCAAAGAACCATTGCTGGGTCAGGTTGTCTGGGGAGGACAGGGCCTCACAGCTGAGGGTAGCCGACTGGCCTAAGGTGACGGCTGTGTCTTGAGGAGGGACAAAGATGTATGGTGGCCCTAAAGATGCAAATTAAGAAAACATACAAAATGTGAAAGACTCTATGTTTAATACTTTATAAACCATTAGGGTATGAAAGGAAATATAAATAAAAAATGCCTTTGGCACCCACCTTCAGTGAGCAGAGGCATAACAACAGAAATTTAAAGTCTACTTTCATGACCAGCTATTTAAAGGTGTCATATTAATTTAAAGGGTGAACAGAATTATAAGATTTAGGAAGAATCTCACTCTTATATCTCATCTCATCACATTACATCCATGCATGGTAGGGTCCATGATCCATGTAGGAAACCTCAGACCTTGCCTACAATTGTATTTTCACATAAAAGCAAAAGTTATTAAAGGGGCTCCGTTTCTCATATGACTCTGACACTGATGTCAAAGCTTGAAATCCTCAGTGTCACATCCAATGGAACTTTCAATTAGCACTACAGAGAACGAATCATTAAAATAGTATTACTCATCACATACATGTAAAGTGTGCCGTTTCCCTGTAAAATATACATTTTTTAAAACTTGATGAAATATGCCGAAGTGATCACGATGACAGGAATTATCTTTGAGGGATGCTGTGTTTTATGAAGTGTGAAGTCTAATTAGTGAAAAGCATGCCATTATTAAATGAGCCTGTCTCTTGTTTTTGGCAGGTTGATATGGGAAACTAATCATCCATTTCTGGAGATGGGATGCGCATAGCTGCTCAAGCTGTACTAAAGCTCATCTTTCCTTGTCTTTTTTCTTATCCTTTTATTTCTTTCTTTCTTTCTTCTTTTCCTTTCCTTTTTTCTCCTTCTTCTTCTTCTCCTCCTTATTCCTCTCCTTCTTCTTCTTCATCTTCTTCTTCCTTTTTCTTCTTCTCTATCCGCTTCTCCTCCTCCTCCTCCTCCTTCTTCTCCTCCTCCTCCTCCTCCTCCTCCTCCTCCTCCTCCTCCTCCTCCTCCTCCTCCTCCTCCTCCTCCTCCTCCTCCTCCTCCTCCTCCTCCTCCTCCTCCTCCTCCTCCTCCTTCTTCTTCTTCTTCTTCTTCTTCTTCCCCTCCTCCTCCTCCCCCTTTCTTCTTTTCATTTTGTTCACAGCTTCCTTTCATACAAACACATGTATTCACTTTAAAATTTGTGCAAAAATAGAAAACTTGCCTTTTTTCAAAGTATTTACAGACACCTACAACAAAAAAAGGCAGTCATATTGAGAATATCTGGTTATAAGTACTCAGATATGTTTGAATATTATTTGAAGACAACCAATTTCAGTATGAGGCAGAAACCAAAGATGTTTTAAATACACAAATACCGAATTCTACTGTTCCTTTGTAAGACGTGATTATCAACGAACAAGTGAAGGGAGGTGTTTTCTTGTTTGTTTATTTGGGGGGGGGGGGGTTTTGGGGGGGGGTGAGCTTTTTTTTCTTCATAAAATCAGTTTTAAACTCCAGTTTGATTTTTAAGAGCATGCCATGATAAAAGAAGATTGTTTCAGGGTTGATAGGGTGAAGTCATCCATTCCTAAAGAGAGGTTACACATAGCAACTCAAGTGATACTAAGCCTTCTCCTTCAGATTCTCTCTGTTTCTTTCTTTCTTTCTTTCTTTCTTCCTCTTCTTCTTACTGAAAATACTTCATGCATACAGCAAAAGCTTATTTGACCAATAACAGGAACTAATGATCGTATTCTGGAATACTTGCATATGCCCCATACAGTATTCTCCAGTAACCGATTTCATGCCGATGTGCGGCATGTAAAAACAAACCTACAGATTTCCATTTTCTTTTCAAGCCCAACAATGCTAAATGAGAGATGTGCAATTTAATGTAAAATGTGAGATATAGCAACATGCAATAAATTGTGATTGGAATGTCATTTTGATGCCCCCCCCCATCCCCATTCCAGGCCATATCTACCAAAAGCAAAAAAGAACTTTAATAATAAGTGCTTATAATGAACTGTGACTCACATTCATTTGTATTCAACAGAGAATAATGGACAGAGTTGGGATAACTGAGGAAATAAAAACATGGAACAAATTTATGCTTGCTTTGAAAATTATTCTACGCACAAGATTTCCTAGGGGAAAAGGGGGTTAAACTCATATGGAAAGCGATTATGACAGCTTCCAGCATCAATCTGGGATACTTTAATATAAAAAATTATATTTCTCTATAGCACCAATGGCCAAGGAATTTTAATGATACCAAAAGAACATACATGTAAAGGGAATATATGATGGGTTTAATAAGTATTAGTGCCATCAGTTAATATACTTTACAAATATTATGCATCTTGTGTAAGAACATATATTGTACATGAGGTACATGTATTACAGCTATGCAACTCCTACACGTACATGTATATGCAGGGGTTCTCGTTTTTAACAATAGGCCCTTTCAGGTTTCAACCTCATTAAACTTCTTTTGTATCTATGCTTTTAACTATTTTTCTGTCCTCATACATGAGGAGTGCATTAAACTGCACATCATTTTCAAAACCGAAAGAGGAACAAAATCAAAATTTTCAAATAAATAAATTCTTATTCAGAAAAACAGATCAATATATTTCAAAATCAATGTATGAGCAGTGAATCTGTCATTGATCCTGTTATGGTTTCATTTCAATACCAAAACAAAACACCCAACCCCCCCCCCCCCCCTCGAAAAAGGAGAAAAAAATTAATCACCAAACAACTAACCAATCCAGGATTTCATGCACAGTTTCAGGAACAGACCAGCACTCACAGCCCTGATTTATTATTGTTTTCTCCGACTGATTCATGAAGCACTAACTTTTTTCTATAGGCTAATGAACTTTTGAGAGAATCCTTTTATGCTTTTAACTTCTTTTCTGTCCTCATACATGAGAAGTGCATTAAATTGCACATCATTTTCAAAACCGAAAGAGGAACAAAATCAAAATTTTCAAATAAATAAATACTTATTCAGAAAAACAGATCAATATATTTCAAAATCAATGCATGGGAATTGAATCTGTCATTGATCCTGTTATGGTTTCATTTCAATACGAATCAAAACAAAACACCCACCCCCCCCCCCTCGAAAAAGGAGAATCAATTAATCACCAAACAGCTAACCAATCCAGGATTTCATGCACAGTTTCAGGAACAAACCAGCACTCACAGCCCTGATTTATCATTGTTTTCTCCGACTGATTCATGAAGCACTAACTTTTTTTTTTGGTAGTTTTTTTTGTTTTTTTATCATTTAATCTTTTACGCCCATTGTACTCTAATGGAATTAGTTGTCAGGATATTGAATGTAGTCCTTAGATAATACATTTAGCATGTATCCATTTACTTTGAAGAGTTATACAGTAATATGTACAGGGTGCCACACCCGATTAGCAGCTATTGCTATTTTGTGGTCCCCTTTTACCAAAGATATTATTTTATCAATAACATTGTCTTTGTATTTATATATTTTTGGTAATAAAGTTTCAACTTCAACTTCAACTTCTTTTTTTTCTATAGGCTAATGAACTTTTGAGAGAATCCTTTAAAGGGTATCCTTTGTTGCAGCAACAATAAAAACTAAAAAGAATATTCTTTGACACAGAAACTAGAAAGAAGTTCTACAAGTTCCTCTTTTACTTCAGCAGATGGTTACATCGATAAGGCTCAAAGTCAATGAATTGTACCAAAGCAATGAATAGGGGAATTGGATCGACCATATGCTACCAGTTGAGCTGTGTTTGTCTCTGATGTATTCAGAAAAAGTTGGGGATAATCGCTCATTCGGCAATGGACACAAAAAGTTATCCCAAACCTTTGAAGTCAAAGCGAAAGAAGTGAATGGCAGAATCTTTTTTCAGTGATAGGGAAGATATGCACAGAGAGAAGCATGGGTTAGGATGACAATGGGTGTATCAGTCTGTTTTTGATAAATGATGTAGATAAGAAAAAATAGAATGAAAATAACAATCAATTAGATTTCACAGCACTGATAAGAACTAGCTGTGTACTTAATCATACAGGCTGATGCATGGATAACAAAATGTTAAATTTGCCATTGATTTTTTTAATAGTACTGGGTATATATTTGAGCACAAGATAAACAAAGGCTTAGATATATATGTGTACATGTAAAAATGTTGTGGTTATGATTTACAACTGTTCATATGACAAATCAAAGGGAAGATATAAGATAAAAATCTGGGTTGATAATGACAGCAGAATAAGAGATGACTGAGAAGGATGGCTTGGCTAAATATAGATTGATTTGATTTGGTCATAACTTGACAGATTTTTCACATCTGTTTTCCAACAGGGAAGTTTTAATACATTATATCAAGACAGAACAATGACTATAAAGAGAAAGAAGATTTAACCCATTCGTGACAGAGGTCCACATTTTGTGGTTTGGCCTAATATCTTTTGATGCAAAGCCCTAAAAATCATACCAAATACATGAGCAGAAGAGCAAAAAATTCTACAAAAACTGTGCCCATTTTGGTTGCGTCAATATTCGTTGTTTGATGCTGAAATTTTTTTTAAGGAAAATAAGCATTAAAATCCTTAAATTGGCAATGTGATAGAAAGTTTAAAATCACCATTTTCCCCTGCAAATTGGCAACTTTTTGACTTTTCATTATAATTTCTGTCAATTTTTATTCATTTCAGATACATGATGTTTTATAAGAAAAATGTAGCAATAAAATAAAAATGTTGGTGTTGCCAATTTGAAGAATAAAAGCTGATCAAATTAGGTTTTAAATAATTCCTGTCACAAATGGGTTAAAAGAGATATGGGGAGAACAATTTGTCATTCTGTATTTGTGTGGAATGGTGGAAGATACTTCAAAATGTGAAACAGTGTGGGAGAGGTTTAAGATGTTGACTGTAGATAACAGACGGATTTTTAAAGGTCTTATTTTAAAGGTTTTATTTCTTGCAATATGAATGATGCTGACATTTCTAAAGTCATTGAATTGACTGGGAAATTCATGGTTAAACAAACTGTCATAATAATTTGATTGAAATGACTCATGAAATTTAAATCATCACCAGAATATGACTGATGATGCCGTAAAATAATTATGGAATTGAAATTATAAAATTTGCTTCTAATTACTAGAATGCATATATCTCAAAACATTAAAAAAAAAATTAATTGAACATCAAATTAAACGTCATGCATGTTATGATCTGATGTCCCACAACCATGACCAAATATCTATAAATGAATTCAGATGCATACCTATGCAGTGCAATTGTATGCGCATTTTAAGCTACATGTACAGGGATAATAGGATTTCAAATAAACGCTGGAAAGGGAGAGCTCTAGAGAACCCATGATAATTATTGGATCAAGCTTAATGACCCCTCTGTAAACTTCGCCCCACAAAAAGTCATTAGCTCCTCCATTGCACATTGAATGCATATCATCATTCTGGGGTTATTAGCTGTGACCAAAATTCATTATCCGACTAGCGAGATTCACGCCTTTCCAATCGGCATGGCATTCAGCAATGTGCTCTACGATATGGTAATGACATTAAGGTTGGCCACCTCGTTAATAAGCAGATTATAAGCCATGATGCCCAACCTCTTTTCATAAGTCTCAAAAATACAGAACCAATTTCTTTTTCTAATTTTCGGGAGTGCCACTTTTGATGGCTGAAAAGTTACATTGCAGATTAAAAGGAACTCAGCATTAACATTTCAATTTAATTTTCAAGGGCAATTATTAAAACAAACACAGATGCAAGTCTTGGATATCAAGTTCAGTTCAGCAAATTCTCTTGTAAGGGATCCTCATTTCTTGCCTTTTTTCAAATATCACTGGATCAGCTTTATGTATTTTCCCCCCTTCGTCCTATACATCATCATGAAAAGAAAAACATCATTCCAATTCCTTATTCTTACAGATTACCAAATACACAAATATTTCTCAGAGGAAAAACATGTTTATTATTATTTCATGAATATCATGAACTAGTTTAGAGGTTATTTATTTGATATGACAATGTCCATTAAATTCATCCCAACATAGATAAAAGTGTGCCAAAATATTTTAATTGATATCTATTACAACTGTATATGGATCAAACCAAAGATAAAGTGTGACAAAAATATTTTAATTGAATATCTATTAAAATGATATATATGGAAGAATAAAATTATGAAAAATGAAGATTGAATTACCTTCCACAACAAATCTTGTCTCATTGACCACACTGCCCTCTGAGTTCTCAGCTATGCAGGAGTAAGTCCCAACGTCATCCCTGACCACCCTCTTTATAGTAATGGTATCTCCCGACACTGTGATGCGGTTGTTGGATGTAATGAGCTCTCCTTGCCTGTACCATTTGACTGTGGGGAAGGGCACACCTTCAGCTTGGCACTGGAGGGACGCTTCTGCATCCTCCTGGAAGACTACATGCTCGGGAGGGGTGGAGATGAATTCTGGAGGACCTACAAAGAAAAGAAAAATCATAGAAAATTCACGAACGGTTCATTCTGATATAAAACAATTTTGTTACAAGGATGCCAGTTGGAATTAATCATAAGGCCTGAAAATCACCTAGAATAAAACATTCTGTACATGGGAAATGCTCAAACTATGGCCTGAAAATGAAGTACCAGGGCCTGAAGTTAGGCTTTTGCCTGAAGACTGGTATCCCTGTTTCGTTAAAAAATTGCTTGTTTGTTTTACCCGACTGCTAATAAATTATGCATGCTTGTAAATAAGCAACCAGAGGACCAACAGCTTTGAAAGTCCTCTCTGAGGGACCTAGTAAAGAAGATTAAAGTGATTACACAATGGTAAAAAAAAATTTGATATATGATCGAGAATAGAACTCTAAGAAGAATAACATTAAAAATTTGATGATTTTCAATCGAAATCAATGTATTTTGGCTAATTTTCTCATGAAAGTCAAGAGTTGACCAAAAAATTTGAGTATGAGGTATGACGTAAAAGTGGGTACCCAGCTTCGCGCATTGCAGTTGTGCTGCGCACTAGACTGTACAATTTGTATTATAACTTGCGCGCATTTTGCTAGAATTGCGCGACAAGGTACCCACTTTGACGTCATTTTGAAGTCAAAGTGGGTACCCAGTTGAAACTGGGTAACAGCTGAGGGGTCAAAAATATCCTGAAATCTTATCACATTTGGGGGTTTCCTTGGCAAGGCGACTTTTAAAAAAATTTCAGGCAGATGATTTTCTGCTAATAAAATCATGCTCTTTTAAATGAACTAACATTGTTTCAGCATTGGATAACCCCTTTAATGCCTTACCAAAGGGCACTGATGCATCCACTTGGTTTCGATCTGAGGTCAATGAATTACAAGACCTATGCTCTACAAACTGAGGTATTGCGCCTCCCTTGGTGATGTTTTATACTTCCTTTTCACTTCCAAATGATCTCCTCACTAAGTTGCAGTAAAAATTGAAGTGGCATCCTTAATAGCTTCAAGAGGTCCAAATAAAAGATTATAATTTTATTCTTGATTTACATCTAAAATGCGTTTCCTTTATTTAATATCTGTTTACAAAACATACATTTTCCTGACCAGGACATACCATCAAAGAAAAAAAAAGAAGAAGAAGAAGAAAAAAAAGTAATAATCACAAATTCAAAGACACATTTCAGATCTGTGCCTTGTTCCACTTGGATATCATCTGTTTGGGCCAGAAGGGCATTAAGTCTGTATAAAATGACATGAGCTAATGCACTTCTGACTCTGAACAGACGATATTATGTTGTCCACTGAGAATGATAATTCAATCACAGATATTTCATGTCTTACTAAAGGCCTTAAGATTCGAAGTATATACACTTAACCCTTGTAAGAACTCTCCTACTGTATTAGAGCCATTCACCTTCAATTGCAAAAGCATGCTTTAGCAAGATCATGATCATGAAAAGCGCAGGTTGTCGGCACGGATGTATCTCACAGTTCAAATACACATTGTCCGAGAGCATTTGCTGGAAGGGGAATGTGAAAAACACCACGCAAAACGTGTCGCCACGCCGCCCGACCCTGTGTAATAATCACGGCCATGATTACGTGGTCGGCGGCATCTTGGCATTTCAATTAGTTCGACAAGTGATTACATGTTTGCACAAGCATTATCGAGACACATGCGCTATACATGTACATGTAGCATCTGGTTTTATTGTCAGTTTGGAAAATCATAGAGTTTAACAATCAAGCAAACATCACTATTTGAAATATACTGTTACTGAGTAATATCAATGGGCACTTCCCTCACTTCATATGTACATGTAATATACATGTCTAGGTTACATTGACAAACTACACATTTAGAATGCAATATCTTTTGAATAAATACTGAATTCATAAATCTGTGTTAAAAAGTTTTGAGCAAATGGAATGAAATTGAGTCATCGAGCAAATTGATTACGAACTAACTCTGCATGGTTGCATCTGGATTTGACTCCATCAAAACTGCACTTGAACTAGAGGAGAAATGAACTACTGGTTATGTTGATGGTTGTAAAGGCCTATTCCACTTGTGATGTCCATTCACATTTGATATCTCAATTTCAATTCAGTGTGCTATAAACGAAATTTATTACAAGACGAAACACCACTGTGTTGAATTGAAATGTGGATAGTGTCTTTAATTTGCCAGAAAACAAGAGGAATTAATGATGGAAAGCTAAGTAACATAAACAGAGAAACTGATAATGTAGGGTTGATACATGCCCATGTTCGTTTGTACAGCTGGTGTACCTGCACTCGTGAAGGCTTATTTGCACAAAGGTTGTTTGGTTGTTTGTAGGTGAGAATTACATGCCATGTTTCAAGAGGGGCTATTAACACCTTGATAAGAGCCTTCATTCATTAGTATGTCTATCATCTTCTATTGAGAGCAAAAAGGTCTTTAGGTCACATCATTTAACCCATAGCAGTAATGGAGTTCCCTTCAGCTTAAAGTTAATCGGCTTACTTTCCTCAAATTGGCAACTACTTATTTTTTTAAATAGAAAAATTATATGAACTCACCTAAAGGACAATTTAAAAATTTACAAAAAAAACCCCTGCCAATTTGAACATTAAAAGTAGAGATTCATACTGTGTGGCCAATTTAAAGAGTTTAATGACTAGCTGCAATCAAATTCCTATTATCCCTTAACAGTGCAACCTATTGCATTACTAGCAGATTCAACATCATCTGTGATTTTACACCATGCTCACATCATGGTACACTGTATGTGCTATTCCTAGCATTGGATCAAAAGACAGAACATATCACAAGTTCCATAAAAGGAGGCACTGCACTGGGATGGGTTAACACCATAATAAAGCCTTAATTCATTAGTATGTCCATCATCTTCTACTGAGAGCAAAAAAGGTCCTTAAGTCATAACAACATAAAGGGCATTATTACCCTTATAGCTCTCAACAGTCAATGCTAATGTGTGCAATGTATGCACATCAAATCTTAGCAAATAAACCAGTAAGTCCAAAAAAAAAATGAAAGCAAATAACTGATCAAGGTAACACAAGAGCAATCACCGCCACAAACTGCCTGTTTGTGGTTGCACAAGACTGAGCAAATCTCCCGCAGTCCTTAAAGTAGACCTTGATTTGTGATTTCAAAGATAACAGCTCATTAGTGAGTCTGATGAGAGGCTTAATGAGGCTGGGATCGTGGGGTGATCACAGCTTGGGATGTTCAATAGGGATTTATTTCCATAGGGGATCAGCCAGATTTCTTTATCCGGGGATTAGGAGTTGGGGGTGTGAGAAGTGGAAGCTGTAAAAAGGCTGAGGGCATTGTGACATCACAATAGGGGATTATGAGGTATACAGAGAGAAGATGTAATATACACTTGTACAGGTACATGTACACGTACAAACGTTCTTGGAAATGGTAGATTTACATGTACTGCAAAGGTGAAGTGCTACTGACAGGGAAAATGTGCGTTAATGTGTTTTTTATACAACTCACTCCTAAATCCTAATCAGATGATTGGTTGAGCGTAGTCACGTGTGATTCAGTTTTTGAGCCCATCACAAGTTTTTTTTTTTCTGAAAAGCGTGCAATAGTTTCCAGTCCTATCACATGTTTTTTGTTGTTTTGTTGTTTTTGTTTCTTTTAATCTTTTTTGTGTTGTTTTATATGGCAAGGACATTGATGCGCGTACTCTATGTGTGCGTACTACATGGAAGCGTGTTACACTTAACTTTGCTGCGCTTATTGTACGTGATGCGAATGCCATGACTCTGCGAATCTTTGGGGTAAGGAAAGAAAAAAAAAGTTTGTAGGATAGATCTATTTTGGTTTTTATTTCATCAAATAACAGGATCTAGAAGAGTTGTTGCATAAAACAAATGACTGCATGTCTTCATTCGTTCATTATATGATCTATCGACTCTCTCTGAGGCTGTGTGCAGATAGATCGTATTCATCTCTTTGTATTTTATTACTGATCTCAAATGTTCCTATTTGAAAATACGGACGTATCTTTTTTGCATCTAAACTCTTCATAAACTACTTGAATATGTAAATACTTTTTCACATTTAATTCATTTTTAATTTTTGATTTTCCTGTCATTTTGCCTTCTTGCCTCATTATATCTTGCTGGCTGTATTTCTTTTTGTTTATATGATATTTTTAATAGTTTAATTCGTTCTAAATGTGTTTCTTTTGATAATTTTGTTTTTACAATGTTGATTTACACGGCCCCAATGGAAACCAGTCATGTACCTGTTTCGGCTTTTTAACCGTGTATAAATAAATAGATCAATCAATCAATCAATCAATCAATAATGAACTCATACACATGCATCATTTGTATAAAATTTTACAGTGTAGACCTTTACATGTGTGCATTATTACAATTTACAGCTACATGCACATGTATGTGCTGGTCTACATGTACATGTATAACATACATTTACAAACACAAGCAATTTTTTTCCTCAATTGCGAATGACAACACCTTTAATAAGGACAAGGGTCGGGTAATGACACTGGATATAGAGGCTTTCAATGGAGGAAGTCAGATAGACCGAGACAAAAAGACAAAAAGCATTTGTGACATGGAGAATTTGGAAATGTGTGATATTTTCAGATACCTTTATTTTCATGTTCTATAAATAATTTTTAGAGAGGGGGGGGGGGCAAACAGTGTACTTTGACATACAAGCCTATGACTGTGCATGCCATGTCCTCCTCCAGTAAAATCACACTTGTTCAGTTGCAGTTTCGGAAGACAGACACTTTTTCATTTACAATGTGTTCAAGCATTCCTTTGTTACATGTACATGTATGTCTGTCTTTTTTTTTTTCAAAGCACCTTGAACATTTAATCAAAATGGAAAATGCCACTATAAAATTCTATGTATTATTGTTCTGAAAGAGAAAGTACTTAACAAGTCACCCAAATACAGTGCATTCAAATTAAGAGTAAATGAAGCTTAGAAGGATTTTAAAATGCAAGGTTAATAGAGAGAAAATAAACCTTCAAGAGTCATTAAAAGAAACGCATGAACAAAAACGGCAATAAGAAAGTTAAAATATTTGACTGGAAAGAGAAGGAGAGAGTGAAGAAAGGGAAAGAGAAAGAAAGAAGAGAAAGAAAAAGAGAGATGGGTGAAATGTTATGTAACACAAATGACCACATCACAAAAAACAGTTAACTTTTCTTTCATAGTAAGCATGACTAAATCTCTGGTTTTCACAAGACTGCCAAATCCCAGAATAAGTCATGCGAATAAGATCAAATGTGAAAGAAAGTGAAACTACCACTTGAAAAGAAACGAAAATGAAGAAAACTCTCCACAGACTTGCCACAATTCAGTTGCAAGGATTCAAATACAGCTGCAGTTAAACCCAAAGGATTATCAATTGTTCAAGTCTTGTCATTTGCAGATTTCCACCAATTTGCTAAGACCAAAACCAAACAGTGATTGAAAAAGGAGGGGTGTGTTTTTAGTCCTTAGCAGTGATTCAAAGTGAGCAAGTGTAGTACTTGTTCACATCTTTTCGTTTTTATTCAAGAGGTGGGTGAGAATGGGAGAATCAGATCTAGATGTGAAAGGCGATAAAAAGAAAGAGATTCTAGAGAAAAAGAGATCCAAGAAAGGATTCATTTATTTCTGTCTTCTTCCCCTTTTCAGCCTTCTAATGATTTCTTCTTTAAAGTTTTCCACCCAGGCATTAATGTGTTCATGTGTTTTCTTTCTCTTTTTAAATCTTATAAATTTGAATAGAATCTAAACTACAACATATTCACACCTACATGTAACTGTAATGACAACTATTTATAAACATGGGTTGTTGTAATTACCTTGTAGTGGTAAATATCAGGCTTTTCATTGAAAGTAGATAACATTTTAGATAACATTTTATTTGCAAAATCTGCACTCTAATCTACTTCCTTATCATACAAGTTTGTCAGTCAGTCAGTCAGTCAGTCAGTCAGTCAGTCAGTCAGTCAGTCAGTCAGTCAGTCAGTCAGTCAATCTTGTTGAGTCAAAACATCACCCTACAATTGCATCAAAACATCATGTTACAAATCAAAACTGATTCTACTTCAGCTCAGGAATTTATCAACACAACCTCACTCATGCTTAAACAATCAATGAAAACTTAAAGACAAATGTATACCACACATGCAAACCTGCAGGTGCATGCATTATTCTCAAATTAAACACTCAGAATAGCTCCATTGTTAATTTCAACAATGCAGTGTATATTTCCAGTGGTGGTGGTAGTTTCACTAGCTGGGATTGCTCTCAGATATAGCTTTTCAACTGACCTATTTTGTATCAAAGTAGTTTTAGTTTGATTGTATAGAAAATAATGAAAGCGGGGAGTTTGATGAATTACCAAGGTAGGCTTAAGGGCAGTCGATATGCTTAAGATGGGACGTGACAATGAGAGGAGTTAACGGCACTTTATCCGCACCAAACCTCATTACTTATGCAAGGGGGGGGGGGGCGTTGATGGAGACACAGACTAATAGGCCCAAAGCAATTAAAACTGATTATGACAGGTTTCAACTTAAAGCCACTGAGTAATCTTTAAAAATCTGAACTGCATGGCCCTACATGTAAATGTTATCAGTGTATGTAATATTGTGTAAATGCATGTACATGTATGAAGCCCTGAAAAATACAATTCAAAAGCATCATCATGTGCTTCACAAATATTGAAAATGTACAAGTGACCGGAAAAACCCAGGCCCTTTTTGCCCTTTAGACTGCCATGTTAGGCAAAAGCATACCCAGGGTGCCATTGCATAAAACTTACTATTTAAACTTTGCCATCAATGGTAACTTTCATGGAATTCTGGATTTTGATTGGCTGTTGAGCAATGTTACCATGGTAGTTACCATTGATGGCAAAGTTACTATAATAGCAAGTCTTTATGCAACAGCACCCTGGACTGTTTTGAAAACGGCGGAATGCAGTGATAGATATCTTGATAAAAACATCTTATATTTTCAAAACCTTTATATTCCTAGCTGTTTATATATCCTTCTGAAAATCTTTATACAACACAGACATCAAAATGCAACAATTTATTAAATCAAACCTCCACAAAGTTATCGGATCCCTTTAACATGGGGCGTGACAATGAGAGGAGTTACAGCACTTTAGCTACACCGAGCCTCATTACTTATGCAGAAGGAGGGGGGCGTTGATGGAGACATGGACGAATAGGCCTAAAGCAATCAAAACTGATTATGACAGGTTTCAACTTAACCATTATTTCAGTAAAAGTCTGCATTCATAGACTGCACAAACAAGAAGGGCATTGCACAAATGGTACTGTCACAATTTAAATATCATGTGCCGGTGCAAAATTACACGCAACATAAACTTTTTGGGAATTCTCAGTATAAGTACAAAAAAATTGAAGTTCATTCAGTGTTTTGTCTGAAGCAGTAAAAATGATGTTTCTGCTATATCCTTTTAAAGGGCTATTAATTCAATTAGAGAGAAAAATAATTCTTGGAAAGTACTTTATTATTTGTAGACTTCTTGCAATGTAATAAATTATATGGGATAGGTGAGATCACTTTATGATACCATTTCAGAAGTCTTCTAAATATACTTTAAAAAAACCAGAAAAAGTGGTTCTCATTATTAACATTCAAATGAATAAAATAAATGAGAGAAATGTTTTACCCAAAACAACCAGGTTCACAAAGGTTCCATTCCCAATGCTTTCCAAGTCTGACAGCTCAATGATCTGGCACTCGTAGATACCGGCGTCATCAGCAGTGACCCCCGTCATGACCAGTGACGCCCCATTGCCCACCAGAGAGACACGCCCCTGGTAGGCGGGGCTGACGATGGGGCCACTGGAGTCGAAGAGGACATAGAAGGGTTGAGGGATGTCCTGCCGCTGCCACTGGAGGATGAAGAGAGCAACGGGGAAGTCTGGGGGCGGGGTAGGGATGACCTGATCGCAGGGGAGGGTCACGGTGTCCCCGTGACGGGCCTCTACGATGATAGCTCCTGAATCTGTTTGAAAATTGTATAAAAGAGAAAACACTTTAAATTGTATTTTCAATGAAGAATAGATAAAGAACAATTACTACATACAGTAAAAACTATGTGCACAGTATCTATTGTATAATATTCCATACTGCTCTTAAAACTTATCCTACATGCATGTGGAAAGCTCCTGCAAAAAATTTTGTCAAGTGCATAAACATTAACATATAACATTTTTGCTATTCAAGATGTATAAATCTATTTCTAAGCAGACAAAAATTTGAAAAAATCAACACAACCTTTTTTCCCAGAGCAAGTGTATTCAAACAACAGCCATTTGGCATACTTCTAGATAATCAACTATTACTTTAACTTACATGTATAAAACATTTCTCCATCATACAGCCATAATGATTACAAAAAAAATGATTAATATTGATGATTATCCGGTGTCAGGGAGTGAAAAGGAAAAAGCAAGAGAAAAGAAAATTACTACAGTATAATGAGAGGATTTTTTTACTCTTCTGCAAAGTTATTACGATAATGAATTCTTTGTGTAGCCATAGAGATGGGGCCCAACTGCAGAGTAATTCATACAGAGACGTGAGATTTTCATGATTAGGCTTCTTGCTGTGTACAGTCATATTGTACATGAGTCACTCAGCCTCCAAGCGTTTGTGAGATTTCAAAGGAGAAAAAGAAAAAGAAAGGAAAAGAAAAAAAAGAGATAACAGCAAGAAGAAAAGATAGTAAGAGAGAGAGCTGCAGACACAGAAAAACAAAATAATAATAATAGCAAAATAATGAACATTTTATGGCTAACTACCCCCCCCCATGAAAAACAGAGAGAGAGAGAGAGAGAGAGAGAGAAAAGGAGAGAGAGAAAGGGTGGGGTGAGCATGTGAAGAGATCTACATGTAACAGAAAAAAGAAAGAAAAATTGGAGATAGAAATGGACAAAAAAAAAGAATGAAGAAGAAACTATGGTAATTAGATGGAGGAGGGATAGAAAGACAGAAAAGAAAATGGAGAAAAAAAAGACCATCATCCCTGTCCCCTCCAAAAGAAAAAAATAGAGAAAGAGAGGAAGAGAAAAGGGTTGGAAAGTGTCAAAATAGAAAGGAAAACATATACACTGTATACCAGGGAAAAAAATAATTATTTCTTTTCCGGGGCTACTTTTTGAGCCCATCCTCCTGAATTTTCTACATTGTATTACAGTTTACACTGGACCATCTGAGAATTTCTGGGGCTCTTTTTTAGTTTTCCAGAGCTCTTTTGGGTGTTTCGGGGGCAAATTCGCCCTGAGCCCCCGTGTATTTTTTTTCCCTGCTGTATACCAGAGGTAGATGTACATGTATGTAGGATGTAATGTACATATCTGTAATAATGCACATTTAGAAACAAAGAGCCATGGGTGTCATTATGGTAATCACTAATAAACTGCCCACTTTACGATGCAAATGTAATTGTAACAAGTCAATGGCTTTGGTTTGAGACGATGGACTCTGTGTGCTAATTAGCTTCACAAGTATTCAGAGACTTAATTAGAAAATGATTAGAATTCTTAAGTCACCAGGTAACACCATCAATATCTTTGAAGAAAGTGAGCTTTCATGAAGAAACTCGCTAATTTCGTATCTTGTAATCTATTTTAGCGATCATATTATATCATGAATATCAGGGAAAACATTAATTATTTTTTTTCCGGGGCTACTTTTTGAGCCCACCCTCCTGAATTTTCTACATTGTATTGCAGTTTACATTGGACCATATGAGAATTTCAGGGGCTCTTTTTTAGTTTCCAGGGCTCTTTTTGGTGTTTCGGGGGCAAATTCGCCCGGAGCCCCCGTGTATTTTTTTCCCTGATGAGCATGAAATCTACATCATTCAAAGATATTGTATTGCATTTTTCTCACATTCCCAATAGGCAATAGCCTCAATGCTGATAAAATTTGGTCAGAACAGGACATTCTCGTAATTTTCCTTATTAACTCCTCTTCTGTTCTTCAATCTGATGAGGGGTTAGAAAAGAAAAGGTGGGGAAAGGCATCCTTTGTGTGCGTGTATCAAATATTGACCTGTTCATACATGAACACAGAATACAGGACATATTCTACCCATGTGTAAAAAGGCATCACTGTCCTCCAGGGTCTTATGAATGAAAGGAGACGGTACAGGGAGAACAGATACAGTGAAGATGGGAGTATCATAAACTGATTAAAAGCAGATGTCCAGATATGCTCCTGGTCATATGCACCTCACATCTTCAACAAAGGAGTGATTTTGTGCAGGAAATTAGAAGGAAAAAACTCATAACACCTCCCATCCCCAAAATAGATTTAAGATACACTTCACTTTCTCAGAGTTGCATGAATGAATACCGAGCAAAGATTGTATAATGATAATGATAATTATGATGCAAGTATGGAAAAATATTACGGGAAATATGGGCCCCCAAAAAGTACAAATACATGTATCTACATACAAACTGAACCGCTAAATTTCTTAGACTTGAAGAGACAAATCCAAAATTTGATTTTAAAAACTTAATCTAACAGATTTAGAAATCAACCTTACTGATTTATACATGTAATTTCTTAATCTGATTTTGGATTTGTCCTCAATGACAATCTCTCAGATCAGTTTCTTATATAGGAATTTTATACCGAGAGTGTAATTATTGGTCCTAATATCGTGTATTATTCTCTAGCATATTTTCGTCTCTAAGAAATAGTGGATTCTTTTCAAACCGAAGCATGTATGGTCAAGAAATAGTATTGATAATATTCCATTTTCTTGTAAACAAAAATATGCACAATGTGGCTAATTCTCCAGAACAACACAATTTCCTTAGAACTACATGTATGAGGTTACTCAAAGAATAAAGTTCCATGCCTGAATGAACATCTACATGTATGTTTATTATTTTGAGTTTTGATGGACATCAAAACAACCTTGCAATATGAACTTCTAGAAGGGTTGAAACTTTTTTGAAATGTGTTTTTCAGACCCCCACTAATGCTACCTGCAGAAAGCACAAACACAATGTCTAACCATTGCAGCAAAACACCTTTCATTAACACAAAACACTTCGTCATCTACTAATATTGAAGGAAATAAAATAAGTGTCCCTTGAAGCTTGGTTATTATCATTAAAGTCTGGTGGGGATATTTCCTGACATCTATTTATAATTTTGTTATCCAATGATCTAAAGCTATTTCCCATTATGAGGGAACCTTTATCTTTTAAAGCAAATTGAATTATATGGGTACACGCTATAAGCGCAAATCTTTTGAAGTCTGCACGCGACTTGATTAGTGCCTTTAGTGGTAGCCTCATCATCAAGGTTTCGAACCTTTTTATCTTTCAATTTAAAAAAGAGCTTAGAAATAATCTGAAAACTGTAATCAAGCTTCCACTTTGATAAACACTCTCTTTTTATAATGACTTGGTAATATAATCCTTGTCTTCAACGAATCTGTGTTTTGAAAAAAGGATTGAGATTTGAAAATAACGGTGTGTATGCATGTGCACCCAGTTGCTGAAATAAAGCCTACACGTGTAAATCCCTATCAAAAAATACTAAAAGTATGATTTATCCCTTTAAAGTCTGTAAAAGTAGAATATTAGCACAATACAACCCTTTAATATGAATAGGATAAATGAGGTGCATAAAGCGAGACCTCCCTGGGTCTTTACAGGGGGGCGAGGAGCCTTCGACGGGGTAACAAATCTGTATTGATGAATGGAGTATAATCATCACTTAAGCACGTTTTGTTGTGATCCTGTTTGCATTTAAATGCACAAATATAAAAATCAGTGCCCAAATGGCAGATGTGAGTTTTGTGCTTCATACAATGGTGCGATGTGCAATGATTTCATTAACCCATAAACATAAATAGAAGTTGAGAAGTATACATCTTAAGAGCAGCATGTGTATATTGTCAAGGTATCTGTACAGGAACATTGTACAGTACATGTATGTTACCGTTTGTTGTCAGAAAACCAAGGTGATACACCTTTGCAATGGAAAAGTCTGTCATGTTCAGGTTTATTATGGCAATCAATACAAAAGCGCTGTTCCTTGCCTTATCATCGCCATGTATAGTATGTTTATATGAATGAGTCACGATCACAAGGAAAACATGCAGTTCTCAAGAAAGCATATTTCAATTAATTCTTTACATCTTTCTTTCTTTAATTCTGTACATCTACACTGTAGATGAAGTCATCAATACCCTATAATTTACTGCAATACTGAGAAATGTTTCGAAAAACTTCTACAGGTGGAAGGTCCATACTTCAAAATAAGTGAATCATTTGCACTTTGCAAAAATTTTAGGGTGTGAAAGCACAGCCTTACAAGTTTTTTTCTTTTTTCGTGTGTTTCCTGGAAGTTTTTTATTTTACAGTAATAGAGAATAAGTACAGTAAATACATGTACAGCAAAAGGGCAGATTTTGAAGACTGTTAATGTATTTTGTACATTATACAATCAGAAGATAGCTGAAATTACAATTTATGCACCTTTCTACGACATGTACATCTTTTGAAGCAAGAAGGAAAATGACTGTCAAAGTGACTCTACAGCATTTATGCCCTTTTTCCTCTTAGCTGATAATACCTGTATTTTTGTTTTAGGGCCAAGGTCCAAATCCTTCTGTCACCATGTTCAATTGGGTGCTAAATAGGTCAGAATTCTGACCGAAATATTGGACCAGAAATCACCAATCACTTGCTGATTTCTTCCACATGAAGTCCTAATAATATACAACAGGAAGAAAAGAATTTGTGATTCTATTCATTCAGTATCTCCAAGCATCTGCGTTCAGATGTTTGTAATAAACATTGGACCTATGAATATATTCCCAGTCTCATCATCTATATGTACTATTCAAAACTGGATTGGCTATTCACTGGGACACAACTTGGGAGGTCTTGAGAGAGGTTCTGAAGTTCATTATATCTTTTATCTTTTTGTTTTCTTGCCATCATAAAAATAGATGACTTCTTCAAAATTATTCAATATTATATTTATAATTCTCTTTTATATTCACATCAAATTTTTTTTCACTAGTAGTACATGTATTTCATCTTTGTTGCCTAAAGTTTACATTCTATCTCCTCTACTTTGATTCCAATATGTTGCGTGACAACTACAAGTACAAATGGGAACTTCCAAAACAATAAAATACTTGGTGCACATCATTTTCATTTAGTTTTCATGAGTTCATTTCTTCTACTCATCTTTCTCTTTCTCTATCTCTCTCTCTCTCCTTCTCTTCCTTCCTATCTCTCCCTCCCTTTCTTCTCTCTCCCTCTCTATCTCTCTCTCGCCCTCTGTCTATCTATCTCCTTTACTACTTGACTTTCCTTTTTCATGTTTTCTTATGTTCTCTCTTCACTTTTCATAATACTTGAGAGAAATCCTGTTATTGTCTTAGTGCATCCCATTCTCTCTCGCTCTCTCTCTCACCTCCATCTTTTTCTTCTCTCTCTCTCTCTCTCTCTCCACTCTTGCTTTCACAGTCATACCATCATTTATCAGTTACATACAGGCCACTGATATTAAATGTTTTACAACTACAAGTAACCTTTATGTTATGCTTTCATTCAACGCGAAGAAAGAGGTTTTTTGCTTTAGGCTCATATTAAGTCAGTAATGTAAGCTTTAAAATGTGTACATTTCAAAACTGATTATAACTACACACCATGGCCTGAAAACTTGTGGGAAATGAACAAAGAGAATTCACTTACACCACTCGACTTCAATTAAAATTCATTTAACTAAGCCCAATCCATTTACCCCCCCCCCCCCCCTCTTCCTGTATATAAACTTCCAAAAGCAAATCATTTACATCTTCCAACAGAGCAAAAACAAGAAAATCCAGAACAAATACTGTAAGAGCAGTGACTGAGCCAGAATCCCAGCAAGAGGGTGCTGAAAGCAACATTTATAAAGTACCCCTTTCATTCATACACCAGTTGACATAACATCTTTACCCAACTAAATCTTCCATTGCTGTTGTGTTTTTTAAGGAGCTGCATGGTTACAGTTGTACACAACAATCCCCTCAGAGAGAGAACGGCTGTTTTTCTAGTAATTTCACGCCTTGGATACTGCAGGCGCAGGATGAGTACATTTCGTATTGTATTCGGAATAACAGAAAACTACAAGGCGCCACAGACAGAATCTTGTTTTCGTGTTTTCAATTCATTAACAGCAAGGCACGGTTGTTACAAGTCATAACTCCCAAAGAATAAGGAGCTTGGTTTTGGGTAAACAACCCCGTGTTTTGGGAAACATCATAACCCTCTGCTAAGGGGGTGTGTATGGGATTGGTAGAGGGATGTAAGACTAGGACCAGAGGGGGTCTCTATTGTAATGATATCCTTATGGCTCCTTGGGAAGGATTTGGAACTGCCCCCTTTCAAAATGCCAATCAAGGCATAAATACTGTACATGGATATCTTCAAATCAAAGTTTCTTCATTGTATACAGTGTATACTGGATGAAATTCAAGCAAAACTGTTATTTACTCAAAATTTACTCAGATACTTTCCCAAGTTACATCATACAGTAATAGAATCTGTTTTTCTCTTTTTCATCTTACATGCTCATGTAGGCCTACCCTACAGGCCTGCCACGAAGCCATCTAGTTAAATGCTGATGCAACCTTCATTTAGTTCTTTTGTGTTAAAATTCTCTCTTGTTACTTACTCCTTACTTGATAAGGAATTACATGTATTTATTGATTTCCTAGGTGTACTATACCTACAAGTCAGAATGGGGATCCTAATAGGTTTTCAGTGATTAATTTTGCTTGCCCATTTCCTGCAAGCACACTTGGAGGATCTTTATATTCAACCTTCTTATTTTGCATATTTTATAATCTTTCTACAAGGTAATGTTCTTTTTTGATTTGGTGAAAAAAAATGATAATCATAATAACTGGAAGTGCTCATCATCCCAAAATAGGCTCTCAGGCTGTTATTTGAAAATGGTTGGGATTCCCAACCATTTTCAAATAACAACCACCTATGAAACTTTATACTACATTGTATGTTGGTTGTACTCTGTCTTATAATGCAGGCCTACAGCTGCATGTATTAAATCCTAATAATCGCCGATTCAAAGTACAGGTGTAGTCCCTTTATTAGATTTTTAATCCTTCCCTCGTCATCGTTGTTGCTATAAATACAGAGTGGAAATCACTTTCACTACATGCAGATGAAACCTTACAAGATATTTTCTAAAGTCCGCTCCATCCATTTTTCTCATGTGTGTGTGTGTGGGGGGGGGGGGGGGGGGGGGTGGGCGGGGGTCTCCCTCTTTTGTCAATCTGTTTGCTAGTGTTTCTTAATTGTCTCACCTTTATCCATACATGAACATGTATATTGAATTCTTTTTGTCTTTCACTCCACATCTTTTCTTTCTGAACATCTAGTATGTCATCTGTTTCTCTGTTCATGGGCCCTGTGGTAGGGTCCATGCTCTATTGAAAGTTTAGATTTTTAAAAAAAAAAATAATAATTGTACGTTTTTCCTCTTAACATACATGTAATTATATACCGGTACCCTCTCTAGTATATGTTTCTTTCCTTTTCTTCTGTCCATTCACCAGCTAATGGTTAAAATGCTTTTCTCTTTCTTATCTCCTCTTCTCTGTCTTATTCTTTGCACCTACATGTATATTTCTGTATGCCTGTTTTATGATAAAAAAATTTTTTGTCTCTTCTCTCTCTCTCTCTCTCTCTCTCTTTTTTCTCTCCTCTCTACCTTTCCATCTCTCTTTCTTTCTTTCTCTATCTCTCTCTCTCTCTCCCTCTAGCTTCGTTACACCTGCAGAGACTCCACTCTATTTTGGAGAAGGCTGATCCTTTCACCCCCCCCTTCTTTCTTTATACCTCTTCATTTCACAGTGCACGCAGCCGAACAATGGGGAACAAGTATTAGCCCCCTGGATGGAAGTTTAGCTCCTCTAGCACAACGCTCGGCTGAAACCGGAGCAAAATAATGATGGAAGAGAGAAAGAGAGAGAGAGAGAGAGAGAGAAAGAAAGCCCATGTAGCGGCATAGGATTTACAGTTCCCGTTTCACTTTTTGAAAGATGCAGGCCACGCATGCATGACGCCGATGATTGGGGGCAATTTTGCTCATCTTGTTCACTCATCCACTCTCTTTCCCCCTTTAGATTCTCTATTTCTTTTCAATTGCATGTCAACCAAAGTCTAAGATCTTCAAGCTGCGTTTACAAGTCTTACATGTAAATCTCTCTTCAGAAATATGAGAATCGTCGTATTCTGTTACCCTTATCAGAAATGTACCCCTCTTTCTCTCCTTCAATGTTTCTATCCTCTATCTATCCCTCAGTGTTTCCCCTCCTCTCTCTTTCTTTCTATCCCCCCCCCCCCCCCCCGGCCGCTTTCTTCCTATCAATCTCCTTCTCATCATTGCAATTCCTATTTTTCCATTCATAATAATGATGTAAGCATATCTCTTTCATATAGATGTACATCTCTTTGTATCATTTTCCCTGGAGTCTTGTACACCTTTTCTACCATAATTGTGGATTGAATTCACAATAAGACCATTTTCAATCTCAATTTTCCCAATAGAAATCACACAATAGAAAGAGATCTATACCATCAATATAAGGATCAGAGTCAATTTTCTAAATTCTTCACAAACTCATCCATCTCTTTTTAACACCAAGGTCATAACCCTAACTTTAAATACATGATGGGTATGTTATGAATACCTCCAGAGAAGAGAAATACCTTTTTTTATACCTGAAATGACCTTTGACCCAGTCCCTGGAGGGCCTTATTCAGGAAGGGGGAGGGGGTAAATAATTGGGGTCATGGTGGCATCTTTATTCATCATGAACTGCAAGCAATAGTAGTAGGGACTGCCAAATTAGGGACCCATGCAACCTTCAGAATGATTTATGTGACTGTTCCTATGATAAAAATTTGAAGCCAAGGTGAGTTCAACTCATTCCCCTTTCATTGAGCTCTGAATGTACATGTAGGCCCAAGCCTAATTAGGCCCAAGCCTAAACTTTTAAAGGCAAGTACATGTACATCTAGGCCTAACTCAAAATTTAAACATATTTTATATAAATAAGTACATGTAGGCTATAACAATTCTTATCATGATGACTGGAATTCTCATCAATTTGGTTTATTTCAATGTAATAATAGATATCGCTAAACCCTTCTTTGTTGTTTATTTTGAAAAGGATGAAATCAACATTCCTTTTCATTTCATTAATTAAAATAATGATACTGTGGTAAGATTCAAAAGACCTCAGATCATAGATAAATATGACCACAGAATAAGTATCATTTGAAAGTCATTCTTAATACTATGTTGCTGGTTTACAAGCCTATAGCAATATCCAGCCAGGCAATTTCTGTAATGTTGCCTTTAAATCTAACATATCATGAAATGCCTTGTGGAGCTGAAACACGTGGCATTCAGATGGAAATAAAAGAATGAAATATACAAACTGTGATATGACTGATTGATATCAGATATATTATGACCTCATACTAACACCAGGAACAGAGTCCCCTGCTGACTGCTGGGTTTCATGGGGAGTTTAACACAGCACAGATGTTTTGCAGGTTTTCTTCGTAAAAATCATATTTGGAAAAGTTTCATAGAGCAAAATTTCCGATCATTGCCTTCTTGCTATAATACTGAATAATTTATTACTATACATTTTCATTATCTGAAGCTTCAGAGAACATTCAAGTAAATCATGCATGTCTTCTTTTACAGCTTGAAGTACATGCGAATCTAATACTGGAGCACTGAAGATGCTGGACCTACAAAAGAAATAAGCTCTTTTGAAGACCTGTTCTGGGCATTATGTGATGATGAGCATAATTGTATTTAGGTGAATAAAAGAGCTTATTTTTCATCACATTACAATAGAGTAGTAAACACTACAATAATTGTCTGATATCAAATATAAATTCTGAGCATGTATACAGTAGTGTCAGTATTCTTCACATTCATAAATTTAGATTCATAGATTTCATTTCATTTTCATTTTCCAAAATATCAATTATACATGTACAATCATAATTCAAATATGATATAACAAAAGAAAAGAAGGAAAAACAAAGTATATAAGAAAGAAACCAATAGGGCCTATTCTAAAAAAATAATTCCAACAAAAGGAATTGAATAAAAGAAGAATGAAAATGAATAAAGGGACCAGCAAATATATGTTGCATGCTGTCCAAAGTGTTGTTCATCCTCAATGTTGTTTGTACTATTTCCAAATGGTATTTAAATTAACAAACGAATCCTTTCTAACATTTTCTTCCATGTTTGTAAGCCAAATATATACTCCAGTTGAAAAGTATGGAGTACTGACAACATCTTAAAAATATGAAGAAAAAAAATGTTGACTGCAATCTGAGATCAGTGGAATGACCTCTCGGAACTGGTAATATATTTCAGCAATATGATCATGAAATGCTCCATATTCATTGGTCCCCCGTGCCTACTTCATGACCCGAAATATGACTTTTTTGAATTTTCAAAAAACAATAACTTTAACATATAAGCCATAATTCACTCGGGGTACTTGGGAAATCATGACTGATGGAATATAGAGATGTTGGGAAGACTACAAGTATGTTACATTTAAACTGGAATGGGCATGACCAGAAAATAGTTTGTTTAGATTTAGATTTAGAGAGTGACTGGATGTACATGTAGGAATTTAGAGTACAAATTTCCATCAAGGGGGAAATACTGTTGGAGATGTTTCTTTTTCACATAATATGAGAATGAAGGTCCTGAACACAAGACTTTTCAACAGAAAGTGGAGAGTTGCAATACTTGCAAATTCTTTAACAAACAGATTTTTAAAAAGAACAAGGGAACAAAACAGTATAAAGAAGTTGCCCTTTCTCACTGGCTTTAATAAGGATATTTTCACATGGGTATATGCAGGCGAGTCATGTTTTTTATTACCCACTTTTTATGTTTAATACAATAGTTTTCTCTGGAAAAATAGAAAAACAGTTTTGGGGATATATATAAACATCTCTACGGTTCTGTATTCAAATTCTCAGAGAATGGAATGGTGATATGAGAGATGATCATACAATGTTTCCTAAGGGGGACCTGAGCGATATCGAAACTGCATGTCTACATTTCACACACACACATACACACATCCCCATGGTCCCTTGCCTTGGTTCACACATCAACATCAACATGATAGGGTCTGCAGTATGAGGACTGAAAGTATAAACACAACTAGAGACTCCAAGATAACAACAAACTTGGGAAAATATCAAATATACTACAGTGTACACCTTATCACATCCTGCTCTCTGTAGGTGTAGCCTATGGTAAGCAGTGAGTATGCAAACAAACATGTAAAAAAAATAACATTGACGCTACATGTACGTGTACATGCATTTACATAAACTGTTTATATATACAGTGTATATTTTTGTCTTGTACATAAACTTGGTCTTTATTTCTTTTTTAAGTTTTTGTTTGTGGTCTTTCAGACAGGACTGTCTTTCTCATACTACATGCAAGCCAATGTCTATTTATGCCTTGAACTTTTTACTTTATACACAGGTCAGCATAGAGATTTTTGAAATATTATCCACTGAATTGAAAGCTCAATGCATGCGTAGCAGTAGGATTGTGTACAAAAAGATCTAGGCCTATGTGGAATTAATGGAGCAAAACCAATAAAGCCACAACAGCTTCCTAACGCCCCTGGCAATCAACCCTGGTCTCTTTTAGAAAAAACAACCGAAAAATCAATTTATATTTAGGACAGAGTCAAGTCGTTCAACTTTCTAACACTGCGTGAAACGGTAGGAGGGTAGGCTGTGTGCCTTTGGGTTTCTGATTGATTGACTGGCTGCAAATTGGCATCACTAATATACTATACATCCATATGCAATCATGTATGTAACGGGTCTGATTTTAGAAGGGTATAAATCAATAGCCATGGACTCCGTCTAGCATTCAGAATTTTAGGTGGATGGTATTGATTGACTTCAAATGTATGAAATAGTACATTTACATTTGTAAGCCCACAGAGTACAGGCATACATGTACAACTGTAAAAAGTTATACATGTGTACAGGTTGTACATGTATGGACCAGGGAGGTGTTTCACAAAGACTAAGATTGTCTCAAATCGCTCTTAACTATGGCAGGCTATTCATGCCACTGTTTGCTTTCACCATCTAGGGATGAGCAAATCATTGTCACAAATTTGAAGAATTTACATTGATTGCTTTCTTCATCAATGAACTACGGAAAATGGTCAATTCTGCCAATTTGTGACCATGATTTGCAAATCCTTTGAGAGATCCACGGTGAAAGAAAACAGTGGCATGAATGGCCAGCCATAGTTACATGTAAGTGTGATTTCAGTCAATCTAATGGGGTGTTGCAAGAAAGTTGCAATCGATTGCAAGTTGCAACTGATTGTCAATGGCCATTCAAAATCATTGTTGCATGCATGTCTTCTTAAAAGGGCAGACCCTGAGCCAATCAGAATGGTTGTTTCACAATTAGCAATTATTTGCAATTGACTGCAACTTTCTTGCAACACCCCATTAGTCTTTGTGAAACACCCCCCTGTATGTGTAAAGTCTGTAGATCATACATGATAAATGTACAGTATGCAGTATGCAAATTGTCATGCAGAAGCAGGCAGATATGTGTAGCACTTACACCAGAGAAAAAAATAATCTTTTTTTTTTTCAGGGCTACTTTTTTAGCCCACCGGCCCAAATTTTCTACATTGTATTACAGTTACCCTCTGAGAATTTCAGGGGCTCTTTTTTTTTTAGTTTTCCAGGGCTCTCATTGGCATTTCGGGGGCGAATTCACCCTCAGCCCCCATGTATTTTTTCCCCTGACTTATACACATGTATTCCTATTTCATGCCCACTTTTACTCTGAAAGAAGCTGTACAAGATATGTAGGCTGTAATACATATCGGCCAAGAATAAATTGTAGCAGGATAAAAAAAGAATCGTTTGCAAGGGCACATTTTCTGTTGAACTATTATGCTCATGAGATTTTTTTTTTATTTCTTTTATTATTCAAGCTACAAGCAAGTAATTTTTTTTTTTTACCACAGCTATTTCTTTGTCTTATAAAGTAGAGATTGCTATCATACACCCGTACATAGTGAGAAACTGATTATTTTATGCTTGCTTATGTATGCAGCAGTAATGAAATGCCACATAAATATCTCAGCAGTGAAAAAAATAATTTTTTTTTCCGGGGCTACTCTTTGAGCCCACCCATCCAAATTTTCTACATTGTACTACAGTTTACATTGGACCCTATGAGAATTTCAGGGGCTCTTTTTTAGTTTTCCAGGGCTCTTTTTGGTGTTTCGGGGGCAAATTCGCCCTGAGCCCCCGTGTATTTTTTTCCTTGTTTCTCAGGTGTAATTATAACTTACCACCAACTTGGTCTACATTCAAGAAAGATTCTTAATTTTCGATTCAAGATTTTCCTCTTTTTTTTCATTTGTGAATTCAGCGGAACTGTAGTATACAATGTACATTGCAATGTAACACTGATACCAACTAATCAATACTTCCTGTGTAATTTTTTATTATGCTCTGCACATTTGACATATGTAAATGAATTACTTGTTTATATTCAAATGTGACCGGTAGAATCATAGAACCATATTCATTGACCATCGATATAAATGAACAAAAGCCCTGGCTCTGTACACAATCTCCACTCCACAGAACCGGACAAAGGGCCTTTTGAACCCAAGGCAGTCTGCCTATTGTTGACCACTGCAGTGTCCAGGGTATTGAAAAAAGGGCTTTAAACTCTCACCTTCAATTTAAGGCCACTTCATCATCTCTTACTATCCTGTAGTATGGTACTATTCGCAGTGACGGTACACAGTCTGTTTCAACATTTCAAGTAGAAATGGGTATTGTAATTCAAATTGCTTGATACGGCTTTAATTCACTGTACATTTATGTACAAATACTTGTACAAATGCTTGCAACCCTAGTACTTTTGTAATAAACTTGCCATTAATACTGCTGTATTCAACCCTTTCACAGTGGCCACTTGCAAGACCTCTCTATAAAAGCCACCTGTCACAAATGGTCACCTTTTTCATATTTCCTTAGTTTAATAGATTAATAGACAGGTATCGACTGCTATGTACTCTGAAAATATGTTCTGCTACAAATTTATTATTTATAGATACTACCCCCATGTTGAAGGCCTACTCAGTACATGCAAGAACTCTTTGTGCATGTACCGGTATTCTTTCCTTTCCTAGCTGATTTCAAACCCTTAATTCTCTCTACCAAAGGCAAAATGCCTCTCTTTCTTTCTCACCTATCACAATCTCACCTCCAGGCTTGACTATGAGTGATTAATTTTTGTTTTCCGTTCACTCTATCCAGTTTCTTCATTTTCTTCTATCTAATTCTAGTGTCTTTTCTCACTCACCCCCTCTACATACATATGTATGCATTAATGACAACCAAATGAATGACACTTAACCATTGTGGTCGAGTGGCTGACACAATGGCAGGCGGCGTGTCCGTTAGAAGTGTGGCTGCATTGTGGTGTACATTTGTAAGTGCAGAGGGCCCTAACCGACTCTATTGTTGCGTTTGAATGGAAATTACAATAGCACCAAACTTTAGAACAGGTCTTCAGAAAGGTAAAACATGGCAAGACAGGTGTAATATGCACAGACATTTGTCTGCTGTATGTACATGTATACACACAAACATGTATTGATAACCATGTGTAAAACTAACAAGTTAGGTGTAATGCAAATTCTAACACTACATGCTGGACCTTGTTATCTCATACATTCATTAGCAGAAGTTTACAGTGTTATTTATATCATAACTTATTGCACACATCTAGCCAGCCTGTGCCCCCCCCCCCTTAAGCCCAATGGCACAACATGTACATGTATTAGTTTTTTTTTTAAAAACACACAACTAAGAAATGTGCCCCCTCCCCCTTTTCTGCTGGATCGAAATTTTTTCAAATCATAGTCATTCAGGATATCTTTTATGTATGACAATGATAAAGTCTTTTTAATTTCTATCTTGCAAAATGACTAGGTTCCCCCCCCCCCAAAAAAAAAATCACCTGGGCCCCGTAACATAAAGATTTGCGATCAATCGCAAAGTTGTAACAGCCAATCAAGACCATTGTTTTATGTGCATCTTGTTCAAAAAGATGACCCTGGACCAATCAGAATGGTTGTTTTAAATCTGTGATTAATTGCAAACCTTTGTGTTACGGGCCCCTGATTAGGGAACTTCAAATGGTCCAAGTCTTTCTAGCGCTACATGCAAATCTTGCATTTCTACACTGCACTTAATATTTCCATTTCACCCTAGGTGTTTGCACCTAGTACAGGGTCAGTGTGCAATGAGTTCAACAGAGCACCAAACAAATTGATTATCTCATCACGCAGAGACATACTTCTGCATGCTAACTCCATAAAAACCAATCCCCGAAAAACGTTGCACCCCGAGCGATGTGCCCAGACAGAGATACATGAATAAGCTGGGTAATCTTGTGTATAGAAGCAGTTACCGTAAATCAGCTTTTGCGCCTGCCAGCTAAGTGGCCAAATTGAATTTGGGTTGCCAGGAGGTGCCGCATCTCGCGGCATGTGTTGGGCAATACTGCGGGGGATCCACGGAGGCGCTTAATCTTCGCTCGAGCGTATACAGACTTGCTGGTGTGTTTATCGAATGATTGGGTGTAAATGTTTGGTGGCGAACATGAGGAGGCCTCCTGCTGGTGGCGTGTGTATTACATGCATGAAAGAGCAATGTTTTCCGTGACGAACATTTGAAGTTCTTAGCAGGATACTGACTACATTACAGTCAAACCTGTTACAGTGGCCAACACCTTGGAAATGTAGAGCTGTCTTTGGTGGCCAGTTTTCTTCACATCTTCATTCATTACAAAACCTTGTTTGCTAAGATTAATTTTGTCTCTTTTTTTTCTCTCTCTTACCATCCTGCTCTCGCATCATCTTTTCTTGTCCATCATATAATCCCTGTTTCGACATCAAATCCACTAGATTTTATGATTGAAGTTTGAAGTTTGAAGTTTTTTTTATTTCCACAACATAATGCAAGTAACAAAGTTAAGTAAACATACATATACTTAATCTTGGAATAACAAATATAAAACAAATTTGCAAATGAGAAAAAATACATTTTACATATTCTCTAAGTATTAACTCAAGTTGAATTAAGAAGAATTTAGTGGAGGAGTCTATTTAAAGAAGCAGAGCTTGTATTGTATAATCCCCTATATGGCTTACAAAAATAATGATAAAATAATAATGAAATACAAATGTATGTGCTTTTGTGTTATTCCCCCCCCCCCCCCCGCCCTGCCCATACAAAAGAAAGAGTGATGTGACTTACATTAGTTAATGCATTTAAAATAATAATAATAATAAAATGGGAAGGGGGCATGGAATAACTGCTTCAAAATGAGAGTTTAAAGAATTATAGATGTCAAAAACCATTTTAAAAACCATTACACTGTATCTGACTTATGCTTAAATGGAATTAACACAAATCCTTATAATTCCTGTTTCTATAGCATATCCACTAGATTTTTTGGTGGGGGGGGGGGGAGAATAAGTGATTTAAAATTGGAGTTATCAGATGTTTAAAAAAAATGAAACCAGTTGGCCTGATAAAGACTAATGCTTTTATTGAATTATACAAATTTGGAAACAGATGTCAATAAATCTTGTTAAATCTTCTTCAGCATTTCTGAAATTGTATTAAGTCAATTATTAAAGCATCAACGATTAACAAATAATAACTTCTATTGCTAAAGAACATCTGAATGTGACAAATATTCTAAATATTCTTCATGTGCATTCATCAAGTTCACCGTGAAATTTGAATAAAATTCCAAGCTAAAAAAATGTATTACACCCCTCAACCCCCACACAGATTATCACACAATTCAAGGCTAATTTCAAGGCATACCAATAATTTCAGGACAAATTTGAATACAGACAAACCATTTCCGCTGCATGTGGTACCTCAATATTTCATTGAAAATAAAATACAAATGGACTTGAAAGAGCAAAGTTTGTTCTACATATCAATTTCTTGTCATTCATGCAGCGCAGTGTGAGGCGTGTACACTCCATTAGACAGGCACAATGGCAGAGTAAATTGGAGTAGGGGCACTGGAAAAAGATGCAACGAAGTGAAAGACTGATGTTTTTCCTGAAATGCCTCTTTTTCGGTTGTAGCCAGTGGATCTTGGGGTCATGCACCTGATAATGAATAGCTATATAGGGACTTCATGACTGAAAATTTTTCATTCGATTGATGTACAAATTTAGAAAGATATGCAGAGAAAAAAATGGCATCAAAAGGTATGAATGCAATCTTTCTTTTTTTTTCTTGTAATGTTAACTAATATTGTGGGCTGAAAAGTGCAAGTTGCTGAACTAAAATGAATCAGAGCATAAACATCGTTTTACTTCATTATTCAACTGAGGCAAATTTTGAGCCTCTACAAATAAACTCAGTGGCTTGGTCCCATTTTAAAGTCGTCTGTAAAGGAGAGGGCAAAATCAAGAAACATGAAGACAGAAAAAAAAAATAATGGTACATGCTTGGCACTAACTAGCATTAAAAGATGTGCAAGGACCTCCAGCCCTCAAAATCAAATAACAAATTTCCAACAGGGCTCAACACATACGGACAAGTAATATCTTCTATGAAACATACCCCCTGCCCCCCCCCCTTTCTTTCTCTCTCTCTCTCTCTCTCTCTCTCTCTCTCTCTTGGCAGACTGTCTTGACTTTTCATCATTATGGCAGTGAGGAAGGGATCAGAAAAGGAAATGTTTTCAAAAGTAACATAAGTTTAAAGCAGATGTTTTATTTTCTTCAAGCAATGACCCTACATCCTCAAGCATGACATAAGGAACACTCAACACTGTGCATTGTTGTAGGTGTTACAAGAAGTTGAAGGCAACTCTTCCTGAACTTCCTTCCCAAAAGTTCAAAAGGGGAGGGAGGTAAACAAATTTCTTTCTTTTTTTCCCTGTAACAGAGTTAGGCCTACAGAATTACCAACCTGATGCTAACGGAAACTTGTGGTCATGGGGAACAATGAGTGAACGCACGCCAGGGGTGAGGTTTGTTTCCCCTCCATTTGCAGGCTGGTGTGAGTCTGTGATTACACAGGCTAATTAAACAGAGTGACCAGTGTGTGTGGGTGGGTGCATGGGGGCCATTCACAAATGCCCCATTGACCTATAGTTGCTCCATATTAGGTCAAGCAGAAATTATTATCATTCCAATACTTGTAAAAGTTTCAAGTAATTCAAAGAAAAACATCTAGAAAAAAGTGCAGGAGGAAAGTGAAGGATCAATCAGGCAAGCACATGAATAGGCCTGTATGTCAAGGGTTTAGTGCAACAAAGGATTATCTGTGTTTTGGGCCATTTTGAGAAAACTTGTAATGAAGTCATGTTGTAAACATTGGTTTAATGCAGATGGCCGTACCTACTTTGAGTGATACCCTGCTCTAGCAAAGTTTGCTGTATTATTAATCATGGGTTCCTAGTCTCTTATTGATCATTTTGATACCAAAACCTCATTTTGACAAAAAAATGCAGATAGCCCTTTGTTGCACTAAACCCTTGATGTACAGGGACTGCTTTCAAGAATAAACCTGTACATGTAGGCCTACATGCCACTGCTAACTTCACTGGATTAAAATTGACTCCAAAAATTAAATTTTAGTTTGGGGTTCATTCTACATTATATGACACCTAGATAGATCCCTGTCATTTGATTGGTTGCTTGATATTCATCATTTGTCCCATTGCACTATGACGTCATCCATCGTGCAAAAGTGGCTCCATTTACCGTGCAATTTTGGATCCATACGATTTGCTCCATTGCACGCTGGCCGAGAGCCCGGTACACTACGTACGTAAAACGCTTGCGTTTGCGGTGAACAGCGCGCTAGCGTATAGCGCTATTGATTTATTGCGATTTGATCTATTTTTAGGTGTCATATAAAACAAATAATGAATGTTTTTTCATTCGTGCAATGGACAGAATATTTCATTCGGTGAAAGATGAAATTATTGATCCATTCGACTCGGCTTCGCCTCGTTGAATGGATCATTTCATCTTTCACCTCATGAAATATTCTGTCCATTGCACTCATAAACATTCATTATTTGTATACTATCTAATTAATTCATCTTGTCTTTATGCCATTTAAAGTTTAATACAAAAAGACCTCCACGTATCTTCTATATATATGTACATGTGTTAAAGTTCATTGTTTTTTGGTGTACAGCACACTGTCCTGTATTGTAAGTAAAGAACACTGGACATTTGAACTGTGCCAAAACTCTGTGAGTGAAAACGGAGGGGGAGGGGGTGGCCAGTCAAGCACAAGGTCCCTAATTTGCTTTCTGGATGTTCGTCAAACACTGCTCAAAGATTCTTCTATTTACTGCACACACTTGGTAGTGTTTACCCAATCAGTAGTCTGATCTGGACAAAACAAACACACAAAAAAAGCTTGATGAAAACCCTATTTGTCCAGCTACCATTTGCACTTCAACATAACAGTGGGAACAGAGAAATAATACTTAATCGTGATGATTCCTGCAAAAAAAAAAAAACTGAAATGAGATATGATCAAACGAAGGAAATATTTACCGATCATGAGAGTATTTCTGACCAAAACTGTAGAATCGGAACAGAAGGCTATGATTGGTTATCGGGTCAAATTTGAAAAATGCAGAATTTTTTTTAAATTGACCTTTTCTTTCATCTTGTAAGTTAACAGTCTGCGGTCTCTGAAAACTTAATTTCAAACTTCAACTTAAATAGGGTATGTGTTTGCTTTAATTCAACATTTTAAAGTGGTAAAGAGCAATTTTGCTTTAATATCAATTGGTCAAACAAGGCTTTTATCTCATTGCAAGTTTATCAGATAATATCCAAATTCTCACCTCAAAATGTGCTTACATGGTAGTGTAGCCAGATATGTGTGGACTTTCAAGGAACAAGTTACACAATTCTATTCCTTTGTGTCACTATCAACCTTACAATGCTTTTGTACAACCATGGAGTGTCTGTTACTCCATTACAGTACAACCTTACAATTATACCTTCTCCACGTGCGTAATCAAAATCAGATCATTCGTTTGCGAAATGAACCCTTTTTTCTGGGAATTACTGCCTCAGGGAATCTCTTGGCGAAAGTGGAAAAAGAAACAACCCTATGATCCTGCACCTCATAACAATATCCTCTGTGGAGGCTCTCCAGGTCCAAAAGGACGTTAACTTTGTGTCAAAGGATATCAGTAAATGCCTTCTTGTTCTCAGCGGACGAATTATACAATATGGAAGACTGACTGCTTAGGGAGTTACTCTCCCCAATTTCTGGAGCTTACACTAATATTCCAATCTTAATCTGTGTTTGCCCAGCGCTGCCTGATGGCATTTAATCTCATTACCTGAACTAAGCAGATAGTTTATCGAGAGAAACATCTATGGTGGAGTTGAAGAAATGGTAGGATTCCACCGGAAGATGCCCTCCAGACATTCTTTAAGAGAGCATCTTCATTTCCGAGGTTTAGAAGAAAGTGCTGGTGAACTTTCAAGTCAAATGTTTTTCCCCTCCTGGTAGATAGTGTAATTACAAACAGTTTTATTAACTGTAGATGCAGGCAACATGAGTTTCTTTCCATCTCTGTGTGTATTCTTTTAATCTCGACTTTTCAACTCCCTCCATTTTTCAATTCTTCCCTTTCTGTCTGTGAATTTTGCTATTCAATCTTCTTTTTCTACCTCTGTGATTTTGCACACTGTATCTTCTAATTATTCAATTACACTCCATTAATTCTGTGAATTTTCTTGCCATTTACATTGTGAAATCTTCAGGAATTTGATTCCTTATTTCTTTTTCTTTGTATCTCTTTGCTCTGCTTCAAAGATATTTGTCAAGATAAGTACTATTACTAAAAATAAACATTTTGTAAAAATTGTGATTCGATTATTCCAAAAGTTGCAAAATTATCTATTCACCAGTTTTTTTAAAAATACCAGCCTTTAGCATGACATCTGTTTTCATCTAAATGCAGTGTGTGTCTCAGGGGTAAAGAGAATAGCATCCCCTGCATACATGTATGTACAGTATGTAAGCACACAACTATGCTTTAAATTCAGAAATGAATGCTCAAACAAAGACCATTTTAAATCCATTTAAAATGATCTTCTTAATAATAGCCAGATTCTACCTGGTTTTAAGAAATCTAACAAAAGACTGTTGTAATCTCTGATCCACTTATGGAGAATTATCTCCAATCACAAAGCGTTCCCATCACTACATGTACAAATGTTTCAAAGCGAACAAAATCTGTTATATGAAAAAAAAGGAGAAGAAAGAAGCTCATGATGAGTGCTTACTGCTGCCCTTAGGCTAGGTCTAGCTAAATTTAGAAGATATTGACATAATTGCCCTGAGATTAGTAATACTAAGACATGCATCAAGCATTCCCCCCATACGTTGCTTCTGCGCCTTGGCAGAAGGGAAAAGATTCTCCTTCTTGTAATTTCACCCAGACGAGGGCGTACATGGGCAGGCACAACGCACCGTGCTACTTAATCACCGCCCATCACCATGAATTTGGCTGCCCCGACGCGAAATGAAAAATTGAAGGAGATATTGCCCAAAGAGGGATGGGCGATAGACAGCACTAGGAGGCAATAATGGGACCCCCATGCCAATAACAATGTCTGTCACATAATAAGGAGCAGGTAGAGGGGTATTTTGCTGAATCGTTTTATCTCCAGTGCTGTCTCTTCCTTGGCTTGGTATCTCTTCGAAGTTGATTTCCTTGGCATGACTGCATGAATGTGCAGGTTCCCACTTCCCATTTTCACTCCAACTTTCCAAGCCCCCATTTCATCTACATAAATTTCGAATTCTCTATCCTGATACCATTTTGTGAAAAAGATTCTTTTTCTTAAAACAGGAAACATACTTCCCTCATGTTCCTCAACATAAACTACAGTAAACTGGTAGTTAACAATGCAATGAGGAAGATCTCAGGTGGGCCCATATGTGTGCCTACATGTGTGCCTTAATTTCTCAATAAAACATAGCAGGATATAAAACAAGGGGACTCAGTGCATGATTTCTTCTTAACATTTGGATACTGATAACATATGTCATACTATTTTTTCTTCTTAATATTTCTTTGAGTATTTCATCTGTTCAGAGCCAAAAGGGCATTAAATCATATCATTTTGTAAAGACTTAAAACCCTTCTGGCTCAAAAGAGACGATTTGATAATCGTGAAGACTCACTTAGGGTGTGTATTTAGGCCGATGTCTATGTCCACGTACATGTACATGTACATGTATGTAGGCCAAAAGGTTGAGAAAAAGGAGGCCTATCATTTACTTCTGAGGAACATCTTCAAAGAAGGCATGTTTCTTTTTTTTTCTCCAGACACATGATTAGCTTAGCAGCATCTCCACCCTAGCATCATACGGTTGCGTTGTACTCGTAAGGAAGCTGGCAAGAGTGTACCTACACTGTGCAGTGATGTGGTGTACATGGTGTACAGGTGTATCAATATCCAACTCTTCTCATATTACACAGAGCTGATCTGCCAGTGTCAAGTTCAGGACAGCAAATTGAAAAACTATTAGTCCTTGAGGTGGAGATCCTCTTCCATTCTCTTTTTTCTTTAATTGCATCCTCCTCCTACATAAAGAGCTTTTTTTCTCTTCATATTGCAAATATACATGTACTACACTCTCAGAAATATTATTAGGTTATGAACTGACCAACTGCTGGTTTACATGTAAAACATACGAGGATTTTTAAAGCAAAAGTTGGTCAGTCCATATTTCAACCAACCTAATGATTTTTAAACAACTTTTCTGAGAGTATAGGCTTCAAGCAGCATTACAGTGTATACTGATACTGGTTGAATCCTACCCCTCCCCTCCTCTGCGACATTCCCCACTTCTTTCTCTTTTCATTATTCATGGATTAAGTTTGGATCTGGAGTATTCTAACCCTTGGGGTCGGGTGTATGACCAATCTGCAGACAAGATAAAGTCATGTCCCCCCCCCCCTTCCCCCATGGAGACTTGTGTGTACTAACTTAATACACTTTGTACTACATGTAAGGACAGACCAAATGCACTACCTACAGTTGACACTCAATTTCACTGCCAAAGTGCCAGATCTCCATTTTACTTTGGAGGGAGGTGGTACTCCACCTGCCATTCAGGCCAGGAGAGATCTGCTGAGCTGCCTTGATCCTCTAAGCCAAGATTTGGGTGACAAATCAGTCACCACAATCTCGTCTCTTGACCCCTAGGACATGTGGTTTGGACCTGTTACCAAGTATGGACCAATAACTAGACCTCCATGGACCTGACAACAATGACTGATGCAGGATTCCTGCTATCCTGAGAAGAGGAACTTGCATCCATTGCCCACAATTCAAATCTAGTCTGACAGCACAGACCCTAATTGACACTTCATTAGAATGTGTTGTGTCTTGAGAGAAGCCTAGCTCACGTGCCTACTGGCCAATGTCCAGATTTTCATTTCAAAACAATATCCAGATTTCCTACGGCAAAACAGAAATAGACAGTCATGTATTTATTGACTCATATTCACACACTGTTGTGTAGCCTGTAAAGGACAAGAAGATTCTGTCGACAGATTTAGCAAGCACTATTTATTCTGTTCAAATTAAAGCGACCCTCTAAAGTTAAAACTCTGTGACTTGTTTGAGTATGTAATGCCATGAATCATTTCTTTACTACTGTTAATTGGCACTTTCATCACCCATTCATTGACAGAAAAAATGGGGATCATTTTTTTTTTCAAAAAGACTGATAAGACGACATTGACAATAAATCATCAGAGAAATCCCACAAATGTCCCCATCAAAAGTTGAATTCAAATTCCAACCCCATATGTTGGAGGACAGCCACTCATCCATTTCAAAGGAATCCCAAGTTAGGTCATTCCTAAACTATTCCACACAACAAAAAACCACTTGGAGACACTCCCCCATAAAATGAGAGGAATTCGATGTTTTCCCTGAATTTGCTCCATGCTAAAACAAAAGATGTTTTTCATCACCAGCTCATCAAAATCAACCACATGGCAATAAATCTGTGTACAATAAATCTTTGACACATCTCCTTTCTCTCCTCCCCCTCTCTCACAGTCCCATTATTTTTTTTCTTCTTGTATCGTTTCCTGGTCAATACATCCCCCCCCCCCCCCCCCCCGGTGTAGCCAGGTAGGGGGGGGGCTTGGGGAGCACATGATACCCAGATTTTCTGTGCTGCAGGTGCCCCCCCACCAAAAATCCCAGAAACAATAAAAAATTCTGTGCCCCCCCCCCCTCTACTGGAAATATTGTTTCTAGTATTCTACCCTGCTGCCCCCCCCCCCCTCGATTCAAAGAAACGTGCACATGTACATTCATTGTACATGTATGTATTCAACTACATCAACTACATGTACATGTACATAGATTTCCACCTTTCCCAAATAATACATGTATTTTGTATCCTACCCCCTCTCTACTTCTCTGCCTCCCTGTCTCCATAATAAGTAAGTGACTCCATTGACTACAGGCCTTTGTCTGTGACCTTCACATCTACATGTAACTAATAATTCTCAAAAATTGTTTCCAAACTCACCCTCTGTTTTCCATTAATCCACAAAGCCCAAACTTTGGAAACTGAGGATCAGGGAATTTATGAGCTCAATTTTTTGAGTCACAGGGCTTTTGATGGTCACTGACACTTTCTTTTCGGATAGTACAGTGTAGCAGATGCATTCAAACGGCAAAGTATTTGGTAGGAACTTGTGAAACTGCTTGGTTTTATTAAAGCCCAATAGCAGGTTTTACCTATTCACCTTTCCAGTAAAAAGGTCAAATTGCTATATTTCTCTTAAGAGGCTAAGCTCTATAATAAGCAAGTTTCTTTGAAATTTAATGAAAACATGGAAAAATGAATGAGGTCTGTTGAAGAAAAAAAGAAGAAAGTTACTCAATAAACCCATTTACTAGTATTTCAAGGAGACTGTGATGATGATCACTATATGAACAAAGATTAATATCAATGCTGTTTGTCACTTGGGGATCTACTAAAATACAGCAAATGAAATGAGGTCAGACGTCATAGGCTATATACTACTTTTACAATACACTATACATGCTGAAATGAGTGGCTATTCATGTTCTGATTTTGAACTCCAGAAAAGTTCTTTCCAACTGATGTCATTAATACATGTACAAATGTACATGTAGGGCCTACATTTGCCTATCATTGTATGGTATTTTATTTGCTGCTTCTTTATTCTTCATTCATCTATTTATTTTTTACTGTATTGTATTGTTTGTTTAATTGATTTTATCATTAATCTCTTTTATATTTGTTTGTAAATACATGTGTTGTGACCAAGGATCTACAACTTAAATATTTAAAAAAAAACATATATAAATCACTCAATAAAAATACTGCATTCTAACTTGTAGAAAAGTATATTTCTAAGAGGGATCACAGAGCTTGTGCTTGGAGCTGGTTGTACATGTATGTTGTAGTCTGTAGAACAGACAGTAAAGATTACATGTAGCCCAAGATTACATGACTATTAAAAACCATGCGCAATATGAAACTACACCCTGTAGTCTGTTAACTTGAGCTCAACAGAAGAAAGCCCCAACAACATCATAACAGATAATAATCAGAACTGCCATTTAAAAATCACTTCTTTCACCAGATAGTCATCTCTTCTCTTGTACCTTGTCTGTTCAGTGAACTGCTTCCAAGCAATTTGTATTTTTGACGAGGTCATTTGTGAGGTCACGTGCAGGGCTGGAATAGCCGCTGGGGGACTATCCATCACTGGAAGAAACTTTTGCCAATAAACCTTCCTTCTTTCTTTCTGTCTTTCTCTCACCTGAACTTTGCCTAGAGCTCCGTCTCTCCTCTTCTCTCTGCTTCTCCTCTCCCCATTTGATCCTCAGGCCCTTCTCTCTCTCTCTCTTTCTCTCTCTCTCTCTCTCTCTCTCTCTCCCTCTCCATTACTCTTGATATACAAATGTATAGATAACTCCATCCCCTTACCCTTTTCTTTCATCTCTTTCTCTCTCTCTCTCTCTCTCTCTCTCTCTCTCTCTCTCTCTCTCTCTCCCTCACTCTCCCTCACTCTTGATATACAAATGTATAGATAACTCCATCCCCTTACCCTTTTCTTTCATCTCTCTCTCTCTCTCTCTCTCTCTCTCTCTCTGTCCCTCTCTCCTATTCCTCTATCTCTCTGCTTCTCTACAGTTTCATCTCACTTGATATTTTCACTTTCACCCATGATCCCCCTTCCATAGTTTTTCTTCCAGCATAACATTAATAAGCACAAGAGATTTATAACATCAATTTTGTGACCAAATAAATCTAGTCATATAGCAACATTGGAACTCCAAGTGCACATACATGTACAAGCTCCACATTTTACTTTTATTTGTGTATTTTGTACTCCCTCCCACATTGATAGAAGTACAAGGAGTTGCGACATCAACAAGGAGTTGCGAACCACTTGGTTGCCATGACAACATGGTACAGGACACCCCCACAGTACACTAAATCATGTACACGACATTCAAATCTCAAAGGTCATCTGGGCCCCACAAAACTGCCATTGGTAAGATGGTTCCTTTGTTCCGATTTGAAACTAGAACAGGAGAAATGATTGGCTGAAACTTTGCATCACACGGTAAAATACCGACCAATGAAAAGTAGGCCCTAAATCCATAAGCGTTCTTTGCTAAACCATGTTTGAACTGCAAACTGCCCTATATGCCCCGGAAAAGGATGAGGAAAAGGGGGGAAGAAAATATTGACTTTCCTTGCTTCTGCAAGCCAACTTAATAGAGCGGCCCAACAAGATTATGAAATGGAGGCTAATGCATTGGCCAGTTACTGAGCATATCTTGTAATAATCCCGGAATATAATTCCAGCAGGGTGGCTTATACAACGCAAACATTTCTCCCCCCAGACCGGAATCGAGGGGGGAACTCAACGAAACCATATTTTTGCAGCCCTTCATCCCTAGGGCTAGGTTGGAAATGCAAGCAAAATAAGTTTATGTTTTCATAATTTACTTGATGGAAAGCACTTTGAATGGCTTTGAAATGGGTGGCCTTTGGCAGAAGGTAACTCATAACTCTCACAGCGTATCATGAGAAAGGAGTTCATTCTTCAATTTTATTGCTCTGTCCATCATTCTCCAACAACAGTCAATTCTTTAAATAAGTGTACACCTGTAGACTGGCAAATGTATGTAACTGAAAACAGTATAAGCTTGATGTTATTTTACATACATGCATATTGTAATTTACAAATTTTCACCTTTTACTTTTTTTGGGGGGGGGGAGGAGGGAAATATTTTTCAATGGAGGAATTATGTTGAAATAAACAAATTCAGAAGTTCAGTGGTCATGCAGTCATACCGATTGACTCATGTAAGGAAGATGTATGCTAAAGGTTGAACAGGTGGTATTGGGTCTACTTTCTTCATATAATTTATTGCCCAATGAAACAAATCAGATTGGCAATAAAATGACATCCACTGGAGACATCTTAGATCTAACCCAAATCAATTTCAGATTTTGAAACTGATCAAGAATTTCATTTCAAGTTTTATGGCCACTGTACATGTAGGCCTACATGTAAAAGGAAGAAAATTTCTATCATTGTTCATCTTCTGGAGACATAAAGCAAAATGCAAAAGCACTATTGCAGAATTTCAGTAACACATGTACAGTATCACTCTTAAAAATTCCGAGTCAGACTTGACCCGCAAAATAGTCCGTTGGGGCCACACTCCATTCCGGGTCAAAATGACATGGATTAAAGTCAAAATAACCCAGAATAAGGTCAAATGTGACCCGTAAACAAGTCTTCATGACCCTATTCCAGGTTATTTTTTGACCCGGAATGGAGTGTGGCCCCAACGGACTATTTTCCGGGTCAACCTGACACAGAATTTTTAAGAGTAACTTCTACAGGTACATTACGAGGGGGGGGGTAAGCCTATATTTATTTTATTACATGTATATCAAATTATCTATTCACTACCATTATTTCTCTTTGCACTAGATGCAGAATGGTACACAAAATACCAAATACCTGCTACATGTACTTTACATTCCAAAATAAAAATCAACTTGTTTTTCAGTTCAAAATTCATGCAAAACAAGTACCATGATATTGACAAGCAAAATAATAACAAGGATATTCCATTGAAAAAGTGTGGATGATATCATCCCAACGCGACGCCCACATCAATCTCACAGCGTGGCTCATATGGCTTTTAAACATGTGTTCGACAAGACAAGACACCGTAATCCTACTTTTCAGTGAGCCGCTCGTGTTACAACCAATTTGTTTGGCACGTTTTCCATGCGAAGGAGGGTCAGTGCATTTTTCAAACACCTTCCCTTTCTACGCTGCACTGCTCAGAGAGGAGGAGGCGACAATGGAATGTAGGGTCGGCAATTAATAGTGGCACGCTCTGTTGCTAATGTCAACAACTTGGAGCTTGCTGATTGGCCCTGATGGAAACTCAAGGGTCAGAAAAGACAATACACAAGAATGGCTATAATAATGAATCTATTACATGAACCCTAGATTCCCTTGTACATGTAGTAAGGTATGGCAACTCCTTGGTACAACTTGCAGAAGTATACCGGCAGTCAGGTAGGGTTTGTGGCTATTCAGATCTCATTCACAATCTGCAAATTCAGCATGACAGTGATAAGAGAGAGCATTTTCCATTACTGCTCCATGTAATAAAATGTCTGAAGAGAGAATCTAGATGCAAGTGGAATGGACCTGTATCACAGTGGATTTGAAATCGGTAGTTTGAGATGCGCATCAAAACATGCATGTTATGTAAGTGCACAAGATTAAGATTATGATAAGAACAGCATCACTCCTTGAATTAAATATGATGGTGAATCAACAAGACAATGTGTACAAACTCCTCAAAGACCGAACTACATGTAACCCAAAGAATAAATTTTTCTACAATAAAGCAGAGAGTAATAATATCAAGTTCTCAAAATCCACAGTACCAATCTGCCCCTCAAGAAATTCCATCAACCAAGTTGGTCTGCAGAAAGTACAATGAATAAATATATAAAAAGAAATAATGCCATGGGAGAAAAAAGAAAGAAAAAGAAAACAAGAACTATGAATATGAAGAACATACAGTACATGTACTTCAAACAGAATGCGATCCTTCCAGAATAACAGACACTTGCCCCATCTCCGGACCCACTTGGCAATCATAACATTTCTCACATTTTCATCCTCTAATGTTTCTCTAGGAGTAACATCATCTTCAGTTGTTTTTGTTCTTTTTACACATTTATACAATCATGTTCCCATGCTCTCTCTGCCAATGTCTCCCTTTGACAATTTCATTTCATATCCTACTTCTTTAAGGGTGCGTTCAAGCGATTTTTTGAAGCTAGAATCACAAACATGAATCACAAATCAAAACGCTGTTACAAAACACGGCTACTGCGAGAGAGCGTTCAAGCGATTTTTCATCAACACTGATTCTTGCTCATTTCAAGCCCATCCACTGCGCATCATACTGCGCAGTTTGACCCAGGAAGGTCAACTTTAGCCACATCATTTATTCGTCTCTATATCTTTCTTAAGCTATTCTTTGTTTTTCATTCTATCTTCTTCTCTTTCCATCTTTTCTTATGTTATTCTTCGTTTTCTATTTTCTTCTTTTCTATCTTTCCTTACATTATTCTTTGTTTTTCCTTCTATCTTCTTCTCTTTCCATCTTAATATGTGATTCTTTGTTTTCTTCTTCTATCTTCTTTTTTCTGTCTTTTCTTATGTTATTCTTTGTTATTCCTTCTATCTTCTTTTCTGTCCATCTTTCCTTATGTTATTCTTTGTTTTCTTCTATCTTCTTCCCTTCCGTCTTTCCTTATGTTATTCTTTGTTATTCATTCCATCATATCTTTCAATCTTTTCTTATGTTATTCTTTGTTTTTCCTTCTATCTTCTCTGTCCATCTTTCCTTATGCTATTCTTTGTTTTCTTCTATCTTCTTCTTCGTCTTTCCCTGTTATTCTATGTTATTCCTTCTATCTCCTTATCTTTCAGTCTCTTCTTATATTATTCTTTGTTTTCTCCTTCTATCTTCTTTTCTAGCTTTCTGTATGTTGTTTGTTTTATCTTTCTTCAAACCTTGGTGTGAAAGCAACAGTAGAATCATGATTGAGATCTCCGTTGCGTTCAGTCGATTTTTAGCGACTGTGGTTCTGCAGAATCATGATTCAAAACGTACCCTTTTCAGTGTTTCATGTTTGTGTTTTGAAAGACGTTTATTTTTACGACCTGCGAAAAATTGATTGAACGCAACCGTGGTTTAAACTAAACGTCTTTGAAAACTGTGATTCTAGGGTGAAAAATGGTCGCTTGAATGCGGCCTTAGACACTCTATATATGCTAAGTCCTACCCCCAACCTTATTGCCAGATATCCCCCCCCCCCATATCTCTCTATCCTTCTTGTTCTCTCTCCTCACCCAATCCTTCTTGATCACTCTCAGAATTTTCTCAACTTCTTCTCCCATCCTGCCCACTCATTCTTTCTTTCTCCCTCCATCCCCTTCTCTTCTACTCCTCCCATTCCCATCCTTTTACTTTTTCTTTCATACATGTAGGTGATGCAGTGATTTTTTCTGAATTACAAAAAATGACTTCGTCATTTCATCCTTTTCACTACTACAGGTCCATAAAGTTCATGTTGTTCACTTCCTCCTAACTGCATTTGAGCACTCCAAAAATGTACTGAACTGTAGAGTTGGAATGAGAAGTAGGACTACGGGGTAGTGGGTACAAATTTCAACCAGTTCAGTCATATGGTCATCCAATCACCATCAAGCCATAATTTGTACAAATCATCTGACCATGCAATCAGGGTAAGGACTACAACAGTCTAATTTTCAGCAAGTGCTTTTATAACAAGGCGATGACAGCCACAGCTCCTCAGAGAGGCAAGTGTGTTTTCCATCAGGCTCTACAGTTTGCCACAATACAAAGGTAAGGAGGGAGGGGTGCTGTAAAGTTTACCAGTATCCTCCAGTCAATACAGTACAATTTTCTTCATTTTCAAGAAAAATAGAAATTCTTTTGATTTACTGTTTGAGTATGACATGGCTACATCAATTCTTCAAGCATTTTGTGAAGAATTATGTTGATTCCTGACTCCAAATTTCATATATACATCAATATTTTTGAAAAATTGTGTACAAAATGAATGGAGAGTTGTCCACGATGACAGCACAGATGGTGGCAAAGTTGCCAACTCAAGGATCCCAATGATATAGATTTACTTAAACTTTCAAAAATCATAACTCTTGAATGGATTGTCCGATTTCGCTCAAACTTTCACTGTTTAATCTTTCTTGTTCATATCCATTCAATAAAAGCACACTGATGCCTGGGTTCCATTCTCCTTTAAAGCAGTCTATTGCATTTGCACATAAGATGAGAAATAAAACTTTTTCAAGACCATGATACCGTAATGATGCAATACGACTTTGGATGAACTCTGCTTCTGCTGCAGATAATGATATTCCTATCTGTAAGCACATCTTCTGGTCAGATGTGGTTCAACTACCACAAACTTGAGGTTTACCATCATGTTCACTGACAGTATCCTGAAATTGGCAGGGGATTGGGGTTGCAGGTACTTGCAGGTATCGCCAAGACCTGCTCCCACGTTCTGCTCCATGCTGTTTCTGTAAATTAGTTTGTTACGCATGGGGTCCAAAATAATTGAATGTCTCGATCCAAACCTGATTATTGATACCAAATGTGGTTCTAAGTTCAGGAAAATGTCAGGAAGGGAAATGGATGAAATGATTTTGACAAGAAGTGTACAACTTTCCAAACGATATTTGTACAGTTGTATGACTACATGTATAACGTTGATTTTAAAAACCCACAGTATAGTCAAATCCTACAAATTTCAAAATAATTAAAAAAGCAATGGCACAGTCAGTCCATTTTCTTGTTATTATCATATTAGATTTCATCCTAAGCAGATATGATCACATGTCACCTAAACTGGCAAAACTGCATAGAGAAGGGTTTGCATCATTTGAATCGCACAACAGTGGCAGTGCAGTCAGTAATGGCCATCAAACATCATACAGTACAGTATCTCCTTATTTACAATCCAATGACACAACAAAGGAAGCCATACACCCTGTACATGTAACTGCTAAAAACCAGGGCACTGGACATCTATTTTACAACGAATGCCCATTCTACATATGGCCATTCCGAGCACTGCGCAATACACTGTACTACTTCAACTTGCATAGGGTCGGCAGAGGCACTCTTATCCCACTTCAAAGCGGATTTAATCCATAAGCTCCCCAGCTGGAGTTTCAACGGTCCAAGGACGGACCTAGTTTTTCAAATTTAAACTGCGACTTTCTAACCCTGGGTGATACAGCATGTACACAAACCACTGAACGAGTGCACCTGGACTTCCATCATGTTCTCAACTCTCCATCCATGACTTGTCACTTACAACGTTTGAATGTTTTACTTTGATTATGGATGACTAACCCTATTCTTCATAATCTTCATGATATTTTCGATCCACATGGATACACAACATTTACACAAAAAGCAATACCAGCCAGGCTGTATCAGACCTCTGCATGTATTTTTCCCCCAATTGAACTGATGGCTGAGCTACATTGGCATTTATAAAAAAAAAAAAAAAATGACTTGAATAGCATTTAACGTACCATTAAAATTTCATTAGTGCAGAATAACGGATGTGTAGAATTTATACAAACTTATAAGACCACGAGGTAAAAAAGAAAATGAATGGAGTGAGTATATGAAGTCTTTCTTTCCATTTCTCCTGTTCTATTTCTGTCCTTTGTCTCTTTCTCTGTCTATTCCTTTTCTTCAACCATGCAGCAGGTAGCATGGGCTCCCTGTACCCCATTCTTAGATGAACACTACTGCTCAGTATTTCTTTTTATAAGCTTGCATACATGAGGGAATTTTTCAAAATACAAACTCAAAGAGCCAGGTAAAATTGATTCCTTATTTCTTGTCTGCATGTTTTCAAACTGAGGATGGGGAGGGAGGGGGTTCTATTCAATTTCTATATTGATATTCTTTCCTGTCCATAAAAATGCCTTTAAAAATAATAACACAATTTTCTCTTTTTACCCAATTTCATTTAAATCACATGTAGCAAAACTAACAGTGAAGAAGCTAAAATCAATATAAAATGTATCATGATATGAAGGAGTTATGTCTGTATTTGTCATCTTATCATATTACAATGTAGATATACTCCGATTGTTTGATATTCATTTCATTTTAGACCAACCATAACTGATAACAAAATAATAAAACTTTGGCAGTGGCCCAGAAGGAGGAGAGGAGGAAAATTTTAAAAATAGGATATTTGGTCTAATATTTCAGAGACCAACAGACCAACATGTAATATCTACATACAGTATGTGAATTTTATGTTCTTGTATGCGGCACAGGTATACATGTGACTAAATTTGATTTTATATTTCTTCGCAGTGAATGGAAGTATCCAAAAGAACCTAAAGTAGAGCAGCAAAGCAACATATACTTTCTGGAATTTCAAAATCCAGTTACCGTTGGATTAGTTCTGCTTGAGATACCCAAAGAACTTTGATGAAGGCTACTCTTTCCTTCATCACTCAAGCAAAGCTACCGTACCTCAATACCTCTGAAGGGCTAAATTTGTGACTTGATACCCGATTAATATGGATTTCGGGAAGCATCAGGCTGTTTCTAATAATCCTCAAACTGGAATCTTTTTTTGAATAACAACAAACACCTCCAGAAATGCAGCCAATCAAGATCTTTCATTATAATTCAAAAACGATTTGATAATGAAGTACCCTTGAGAAGTTAAATTCTTGAACTATTGCCAAATGAGACAAAATTCCGTAAAATTTTGAAATGTACCATTATTATGGACATTATTCTGAGTCCAGACTCCATGATAAAGTTGTTTGTATAAAGAAAAAAACATGTCCTTCAATTTTAATCACTTTCAATGCAAGAAAAACAAGATGCGTAAAACCATTGTGCATCCTGTTCTTGATCTATTTACCTGTTCCTTGAAAGACTTACAAGACAAAAACTACTGGTAAACATCGAGTACAAGCCATAGACATGTATTGTATATACACATGTACACATGTATTACACAGTTACTTTTAGAGACATATATGTATAGGCCTACATGTAACATTAATACCAAATTACAAAATTGAAGGGGGGGGGGACAAAGTCAAATTCAAAAGCTATTCAACTTTCTACAAATGAAACATTTCTGAGTTCACCTTTCCATCAATCTTGTTAAGGATACGAAAACCTTCTAAAAAATCATATTAAACTGAATCTCTTGTGAAAAATGAACACCTTTCTCTCTTTCTTTTTTACCTTTTGTTTCTGAGGACAGGTGTCACTAAACAAATTGCCAATATGGGAAAATGGATTAGCCATCACTGAGCAAGCATGGGATTTAGGTGGATCCAAACAGGAACATACAAAGAGGGCTAATTCAAGTATAACAGTTACCAGTTCTTAAAGTGAATGGGACAGAGACTTGAGAAACCACTTAGGACGAGTAAGAGGGTTGGAGAATACACAATGATGATCCAATTTTGGAGAGGTTTAATTAAACTTGAATAGCCCATGGCTATGAAGCAAAAGAAAGTAACTGTGTTTGGACCAAGAAAGGATTGAGTGGGAGAGAGAGAAAATGATGAGCACTGATTTCTTGGGAACAGTTACTTTAAAGGTTTCAAAAGGGGACAATGGGAGGATTATTGTAGGAGTATTGAATAGGGGTCTGGGGGTCTTTTTGTTGTTGGGATTATATAATGAACGGCACACTTTAGTGACTTCTTCAACCCGGCTTTGTCTCCATGCTACACTGAAGATATACAGAAAAGTCTTACAGTTATCTTGTACTTTCTTCAATGAACGCCTAGAGGGGAAAAGTGTAGAGAGAGAGAGTGCTTTGACTGTGATGTACTGACTAGAAGATAATGTAAAAGATGGTTACAAACATACATAGGCATTCAAAGATGCTGAGTGACTAGTGCGTTAATTCCAAGAAGTGTAAATTTGTGGACGTACATGTACACATACATGTATGTACAAAAGTTCTATATTGTGATAAAGTACAATATTGCCCCCCCCACCCTTACTTTCTTTATTCTCTCTCTCTCTCCCTCTCTCTCTCTCTCTCTCTCTCTCATTGTAATTTCATATTACTGAGTATCACTGATGCTCATTAAACATACAGTGTAGTGTATACTCTGCAGTGCATTGTAACTAGACCTACAGTGTAAACGTACTTTGAGACTTTAACGCTAAAACAGATATGTACAATGTTTATACACAGGCAGCACTTTGTTACGTGCAGGACCCTAAAGCTCTGCAATTCTGTCCAGATTCATTAGAAGGCCGACCTAAATGTAAGCACCATCAATATTCATGATCAAAAATGAATAATTCATTTTGTAAGATGCTTCCAACTAATGACATTGTTTGTACGCATTATGAAACATTACAAGCATCAGCTTACCGCATGCGCAGTTAATGCACAATAAATGCGCAACAAATGCGCATTAAATCAAAGTGTCACAATAAAACTGATAAGCGCAATAGACATGAATAGCGCAATCAGTGTTATCGATATCATGGAGACAACGGGTGCTTATCCGCCCCTTCAAATGATCCGAAAGAGGCGGGCCTACTGCCATTCGTGTAGTGATATCCGCACGTGCTGCTTTTTGTTTAGTAAATTTATCATACATGTATGTCTATGGTTACGTGTATACATGTGCACAAAATCCAAAGACACAGAACCTGCGATTGGAGTCATTCTGATACTGCACTTTCCAATTTGAATACAGTACCTTCAGTTTTCCTACATTTCTTATAATGAAAAATATGAAAACATGTCATTATCGTAAATGCATTGCAGCAAGAACACATGAGCATTACTGTGAGTGGAAATCAACTAAGAATTTGAAGAGACTTGTATTGTCTTTGAATATATCATATAATTTATCCTCATAGTCAAACTGACTAACAATTAACAATCTGAGTAATGTCTTTCAGATAGTGATGTTGGAGGTCGGTCCCAGACATAAGAAAACATATCAGATCTGATTGATACACGTCTGTAAAAAACCCAATTACACGCATACACATGAAGTGATGACCTTTCAGTTTTCATGTCCTAATAAAATTGTAAACATTGTAAAATACAAGAAACTGTGTGCAAAACAAATTTGATAATTAAGGCATACAAAGATGAACACACCCTGTCAGCATAAAAAAGGGGTTATAACATTAAAATATAACAGAATATTTTAATGACAGAATTAAAAGTTCTGAAATCAATCTGTCACTGACACAAACCACACCGTCATTCAGTCAGAAAGACTTGAACCTTTTTTTTATAATTGTACCACCTCCACCCAGCCACCTTCCATCATGTCCACAGGGTTTGGGTTAGAGTTAGGATTAGGGTTCTGTTAGGGTTAAGAAAGTTCATGGGGAATAGATCTACATGTAACTTAGATCTAGAGTCTAACTTACATTGTACAAACATCCATGGGAAAGAGAATCCTTTCCACATAGATTCTAGACTACATCATACTCACACAGTTTCAATTTCAGTCACACTGTCACACTGCCATAATCAATCATCAAAGTTCAAACCATCCAAAATCCAGTGGGTGTCACTCGTCTCGGGGTGATTTGAAAAAAATAAATAAATACATCAAATTTTCATTTACTACATGTAGGTGATAAATCAATAGTGATCCGGGCCAAGGAAGGTGGTACAACTCTACGTTAGATATACTCTTGCACATGTCATTGCAACTCGGTCGGTCATGAGCCGTAACGAGCGGGATTGTTTACGAGGGAGAAGCCGTAACTTACCCGTTGGGTTCTGTGCGAGGGTCGTTGCTCCAGCTAATACAAACGATGCAATAATCACGCAGATGACAGCCATTTCTGGGAGAAATCAGTTCATGTAGTTCATGACATCCCTTTTGGAAATACTCTAGCATTCATTCAGAACCATTATCATATCTTTAAACTGCATGTCTCACGTTTAATTCACAAAATAGTAGTAGTACAATTTCCACTTCAAGTGCGGCTTCAGAAGCACAACGAAATTGTTTCACGGTCGATCAACTGAAATCGATATATTCGCAATGTGCCCGTGTGTATCGCTCGCCCTGCATTTCGTCCAATCAGAGACTCTCATCATTACAACATTGTCCAATCAGCGAATGGCTTTTATACCTTATGTAACATCGCTCTCTATTTAGAGTGAGTTTCTCGCGGAGCTCTGTCATACAATAAAGACGAGACAAAACTATATTATTGGTTATTTTCATTATGTTCTGCTTTTTGTTCAAGGGGATTATACGTCAGCTGGAGAGGCTGCAGATCGCGACCGTTACTGGATGTATCATATAGAGTTGGGAGATTAAGAAATCACGCACGCGATAAATCCCTAATATATGCCATGATTTCCACAAAACAAAGGAAAGAAAGAAAGAAAGGTAGAAAGGGGAGGAGGAGGAGGAAGAAGATGAAAAAAAAGAAGAAGAAAGAAGAAAGAAGAAGAAGAAGAAGAAGAAGAAGAAGAAGAAGAAGAAGAAGAAGAAGAAGAAGAAGAAGAAGAAGGGACACAATTTAACAAATCATTAACACATGCACTTTGTCATGATGTTATTATATTCATCTTTGAAATAATATACTGGATTTTCAAGTGCTTATATAAGCAAAGATCTGCATGCATAGTGTGACATGTCAGCCCCCCCTTTTTTTTCTTCATCTTAACTCCCCGCTTTTTACGCTTTTGTTAATATATTATGCCTATTTTCTTGTCAGTCCCCCAAAAAGATTTTCAACTGTTTGCTGTATGCATATTCCAAGTTAGTTGAAACCGAGTATCACTGAAAAAGTGGCTGAGTATTCAACTCTCGTGTGTTGTAGCAAAGAACCCCCATCCCCGCCGCAACACATATCACCACCACCATCACCACCACCTGGCCATAACGCTTCCAAAGTGCAGAGTTATATCTCCGTATGTAACTCTATTGGTGAAATCATAGGCCAGTCCTGCTTATCGCGATAAAACAGAGTAGTGCTACTAAAGAAAAGCAAAAACATACAGCGCCATCTACGTCATAAACATTATATCAGAGTGAGTTTTCGGATGCACCTGTGGATGCACCATGTGCAGGGTATAGTCCTTTAACGAATAAAGACAGTTGGACATGTTGGATATTACTTTGGCAAGAGTTAGAAGAGAAGAACTGTTGAGCAAACTGTTGCTCAACTTGCTCTATGACTGCACAGTACCAACGGGGGGGGGGAGGGAGGGGGAGGGGGCAGGGGGAGGGGGGCAGGGGGGGAGGGGGGAGAGGGGCAGGGCACAGGGCCGTAAATGGGGCCGGTACAATACATGATCAAAGGGACAGAGGAACAATATACCTTTAAAAGGGGGCAAGGGTCTAACTACCTAGTACAAATTGTTAAAAAAAAGGGGGGGGCAGAGGGCACGTTTTCCTAAAATGGGGCACAGCACAGTAAACCAAACGAAAATGCTTTAAAAGCGAATGTACAGAACGGCATGAGACATGCACTGATCCTGATACTTGACTAAACATCAAACGTGATGGGAAGGATTCCATCTTAGATTTCGGCTTGCGGGTCTCGAATCCCTCAAGAAGTCAGTGCCGCCCTTTTCTCAGAGCATTAGAACATACATCTGGGAAATGTTGCATTGATTGTTCATGAATGTTTTATCCATTTTAATGCAAGACTGTATTCCTTCTGTCAGTTCTGTGGTATAATCCTTATTTGAAATATCATTTAATTTTAACTAGCTTGGCGAAATAATATCTTTCCAAAGTACCAAAGAAGAAGAATTTAAGAGAAAAAAGTGTTTAAAAGATCCGATAAGATGCAGTAAGCTGATATGGTGATAATGCCATTCAAACCCAAATGGGTTCTATAAAATAGACCTTTAAAAACCTCGACCCCCCCAAAAAAAAAACAAACAAACAAACAAACAGAAACACCCCAAAAGAATCGAACCAAGCAAAACAAAACAAACCATGTCAAAGAAGGGAAAGGCTTACAGTTCATAGCATTTAAAAATATATGGATATGCATGTACCTAATAATACGACTTCCTTGATTCTTAATGTGTTTTCAAAACAAGTTTTAGGGTAGAAACTAATCTTTTAAAAGTTGGCAGAAAATGGATCTCATTCCAAGCTCTCGTGAATCAAAACAACTAGAATTACAAGACAACGTGAAAATATCATGATTAAATTTTGATATAATTTAAGAAGAGATATGAATTGGCAATAAATCTTAAGTAGGTATAGACGAAACTTAAGCATGGTCATACAAGAAATAGGAACTTTCATAAGTACGTTAAAAGAGGAGCAAAAAGAAGCAGAGCTTGTAAACATTAGTCCCTCTGTGAATTTCCTTTGCTGGTATGATTAAGGACCCAAAGCTCCTCACTTGCTATGAACTACAAGTCATACAATATACAACTTTTGAAGCAATCTAAAATATGGACATATTTTTGTGACTCGTGTGACACATTTTTAGGGTGTTTTCAATCTGAAATATTGTCAAGCTCGGCACATATAACTGTAAAAACCAACTTGATATGGAAAAATAGGTGTAAAATAACAGTTCATACAAAAAATGATGTATCTACAGATAATATAACATGCTTTAAATAGTGTGATTGAAAAAAAGTACCAAATAGGCATTATTCTTGCAGCAATTTTGATCTCTGTTCCGGAAGGTGTAACTCAATTGTTAGAAGGTAAAAGGTGGTGAAAAATCAGGTTTACACCCTTTGAACATATACCTAGACAAATATGCATCAGTTTTTTTTAATTGGTTTAACTTGAAATTTTAAGCTATTGGTGTCTAGTTACATGGAATGGTTGATAAGCGATTTTTCTTCATGATTGTCAATGATAATGTACCGTAATGCATATTACGGTGATCCCGATGCAAGCCATGTTTTTTATTTTTTTAAAAGACAATTTATTATCAAAAATGTTTCTGATTTCTGTCTTGTTTTTAGTCTTTAGTTTTAATTGTTAGCTTTTGGTATCTGTTTCTGTTTACACTCAGTTTCATGTTATTATTTTTGTCTTTCTCTTGCACATTTCAGTATTTAGTAGCTGTGCTTATTATTGTTATCATTATTATTATTATCATTATTCTTATTATCATTATTATCATTATCATTATTATTATTATCAATATTATTATTATCATTATCATTATTATCATTATCATTATTATTATCAATATTCTTATTATCATTGTTATCATTATCACTATTATTATTATCATTATTATTATTATTATCATTATTATTATTATTATTATTATTATCATTGTTATCATTATCACTATTATTATTATCATTATTATTATTATCATTATTATTATTATTATTATCATCATCATTATTATTGTTATTATTATTATTATTATTATTATTATTATTATTATTATTATTATTATTGTTATCATTATTATCATCATTATTTTTGTATATTGTCATTTGAACATTGTTCATTTTCTTTATGTGTGCACACAGGGCTCTTTTTTAAAGCAGGCCTTTAGGCTCTGAAAAGATTACCTGCGTGTTTCTAAATGAAACGTAATGAATAAATAGATAGATGAATAAATAAATAAATAAATAAATAAGTAAATAAATAGATAAATAAATAAATAAATAGATAAATAAATAAATAAATGATTTATTTTTTTTCATTATCAGATGGAACAGAATGTGTTAGGAAATGAACAAAGAAAAATGAACAAAAAACCTACAATAGGCATGATAGGTTCAGTACTGATCTTAGCATTACAATTTTTGCATTGATAAAATATATCATTCGATCATATTTCTAATCAATAATACTTTAACGTCACCGGTACTTTCTCCCGTTACACTCTTGAAAATTCCGAGTCAAACTTCTCCCGGAAAGTAGTCCGTTGGGGCCACACTCCATTCTGGGTCAAAATGACCCAGATCACATTAAAACATGACCCGGAATAAGGTCAAATGTGACGCGGAAGCAAGTCTTCGCGACCCTATTCCGGGTCATTATTTGACCTGGAACATGGGAATGGAGTGTGGCACCGACGGACTCTTTTCCGGGTCAATCTGACTCGGAATTTTGAAGAGTGTATGACAAAAACTCTCGTTCGTTCATAGTTTTAGAATAATTATGAAGAACTCGGGAATTAAAGCTCTTTGTGTCTTAAGCAGAAACAACTGGAGGGCCCTCTTGTGAACATGGTAAAGTAATTGTGACTGATTAAAACTTCTTCCACTGTGGCAAAACACTCGTTCGTCTGCAGTTTTATAGAATCATGAAGATATCGCGATTAAATTGTTTCTAAATCGTCTTCTTGGCACGCCAAGAAGGAGGTGCCGTGGTCAAGTGGTCTAAGGCACTTGACTAGAGATGCGAGGATCGCGGTTCGATCCCCGGCACGGCATTTATGCCCTTGGGCAAGGCATTTTATCTATATTGCTCTTTTATCGTATATGAAATAAATGGAATTGCTATATTCATTATTGATACCAACGTGTGCACGTGTTAAAAAAAAAAAGAATAGCAAGTTACAAGCTCAGCTCTTCGCGTATTTTGCAGAAAAAAACTGGAAGGCCCTCTTGTGAAAGTATGACCTCCCGAGTTCATTTTTTCCCCCTCCCCCCCCCCCTCCTTTTTTTTTTTTTTTTTTTTTTTTTTTTTTTTGCTGAGGGCGTGTGGCTGGTATGGGAGCAAGAAACGGTGTGGGGGGGGGGGGTGGGGAGGGGAGGCGGTGGCAAAGGGGAACGGGGTCATTAATTATACTTACCATGTAATCATTATACTTACCACGTAAAATACTTTTTACCTTCAACTGCCTTCAATAATTATTCTTGGGGGGGGGGGGGAATCGATTTTGCTTGTTTGGCTGGTCAGAGATTTGTAGGTGTTAAATCAACCCAGAAAAATAATCTTTATAGGGGAGGGGGCATGGGGGCGGTATTGGACATTGGACCCCTGCCCCCCCCCCCAAATTTGCGGTGCAATATGGTGACTTTTCATCACGTAGTAATATCATCATATCGGAAATGAATATGATGAGGTATTTCGACAGCAGTTTAAACAAAACAATATCTGGGGTGAAATGGGAATGATTATTCCCTTTTCAATTATTAATGTTTGGTAAGCGATGTAAAACAGCATAGCTTTGGGTTTTGACATGATTATTAAAAGCAAACAGTTGAAACTGTTTCAGTACACAGACACATCAAAGTTCAAATATGTTTGATTTGTTCTTGTCTGGATGTTATTAATGAAATCTTAATTGCTTCTTTAACTTCTTTTGAATGATAAAAATCAATGAGCAATAATCACATGATCCAATGTCACCAGATGTTGGATGATGTCGCAGAGGAAAAAGTCTTTTACATGCATGACATGGAAAGTATAATGACCCCGTCCCCTATATATATATATCATGATTATAAGGGGCTGTGCACTGAGGATGGTCACAATGAGATGTAGACGTCATTCATAGTTTGATCCAAATAAGCGCCAGTTAAAACAAAATTTGTTGAAGCCGAAAGACGATAACTTGGACGAGGGAGAAGATTTTCGAGCTAATTATCCCCTGGAATATTTTAGTTTGGAAACTAGCTTGCTATAAAGCACAACATTCAATGTAAGTGCCAATTATTCATTCATTGAATTTAATCACAGAAAATGCATGAATGAATCATATTTTCATCTTTTGTTTCTTTTAGAGGTAAAATTCTCAAGTCACCGACACATTCAATTTTAGGCAAATGTTCCTTGTTTTAAGATGGATATCGTAAAACAGAGCATTCGCCTTTATTGACTCTTACGTTCTCCCAATCTTTTCTTTGCTCCCGTTATGCAGATGGCAATACTAGTACTTCGAAATACGAAGGTTTTATCAATTCTCTTCTCAGTATGCTTGTTACTCTCAACCACACACGGTGAGTATTTTTTAAAAGTTTCGTTTCGAGTGCCCGAACCCCCCCCCCCCCCCACCACCACCACCCTTCCATGTTCGTCACTAAACTATTCTGAAAGAAATTAGTGTCCCATAAAATTTGCTTTAATACATGTATGCTCACAAATTTCCTAAAAGTTTTGACAAGAGCATTAAACATCAAAAAGTTAAAACATATAAGTTTCCAACAAGCTTAAACATCAGATTTTAAATAATTCTCCGGATTCATCCCACTTCATTCTTACATTGAAAAATGAAAAGAGGCTTTCAACTTTTCGTGATGTTCAGAGAGCCTATTAAAAACCACTAGTTGCCAACAGAAAATTTTGTGTTCGAGCGTCAACCTGCCCTTCCTCCCGCCGCTAGCGACGCAGGTAAATCCAAACAACCTCCAGAGTTTCAGCAACGGGGATGTTGTCGAGAATAATTTGCGGAATCAAAGTCAGTCAGGTCCTGTTTGGCGTATATTATAATACAATGAGGTAGCGGTGTACTATAGTACGCCGCTACCTCTCCGCGAAGTGCGGAACTTTAAGAAAGATGGAGAAATCAGAGAGGGTGAGACAGACCCCCTATGTTGTATTTATTCATTTATTTTTTTTAAATTTATTTATTCATTTATTTATTTATTTATTTATTTATTTATTTATTCATTCATTTGTATATTTATTCATTCATTTGTTTATTCATCTATTAAAAATATTTTCAAAATATTCATTTATTAATCCGTTATATGTGTCTGTTTTTGGTAGATCTCGTTGGTGATTGTGTAAGAGGGGTTCAACAAAGCTTCGTGCCCCAGTTGCATTAACGAGATCGCCAGTAGACCGAATAATAACAAAAATACATTGCCTGGAGATTTAATCGTTTTGGGACTGGTCTAGCCGTCCAGCGGTGTGACTGGAACGTATCAATATTGTGGAGGTGCCGTGGTGTAGTGGTTCATTCAGTTGACTCTCAATCCTAGGGTTGAGGGTTCAAATCCCAGCCCGTTACTAACGTCTTTGGGCAAGACATAAATCCACATTTGCCACTTTCCACCCAGGTGTAAATGCCTGGCAATCATTGGTGTGATTGCAGGACCCTCGGGAAGAACAGCAATTATGATGATGAGGCTTCCCTGGGTAAACAAAATTATTGTTATTATATGACTACTTTGTCAATCTCACATACAGGCAGGCCTGTTCGTAGAATCGACAGATCAGCAGAATCAGAAGTTGTGAACGTCGAGATCAACATAGTCAACGATTCTGACTGTGACTGTAGCTCGTCCGAAGAGAAAGACGATCAACGGGAGGTTGGTATTGTGACGACCACCACCGCACCTCAACAAGCCACGCAACCCAGCATGGCAATGACCACGGAAGAGCCTGTCGTTTTGTGCATACCGCGAGGGGATGGAGCACTGGATTGCCAGCCCTCGGCAGAGGCCTTGGACCGTTTTTTGGAGTGGGAGGCTGACACCCAATAAACAGTCTGAGTCCTTGGGCCCTTGGATTTTATGGTTTTGAAATCCTATGAAAATCGCAATTTACATTTTGAAATATAAGTATCTAAATTATTAATAAGGGTTATTTTATAGCCAAAATTGTGGTGGTGGTGCGGGGGGGGGGGGGGGGGGGAGGATGGCTGCAGCCCCCAGCCTCGCTTCCGCGGCCCCTACGTAGTCGGCACATCTTAGTTCATCGTCAATGTACTTATTTATATCATCTATAGGTCTCGATCCATTTTTAGGATCGGGGAGGGGGGGGGGGGGGGCAAGACGACCAAGCAGGGCCATACGCAGACATTTTTCCTGGGAACAAGACGTGTAAAGAGCGAAGCGACCTAGCTGGTCATGAGGGCACTTTTGCATTTTTAAAATCGAAATTGAAGGATTTGGTGAACTATAAGCTGCTTTCTGCCCAAATCATCTTGTTTCTAGCTTTTACAAGTGAGAGTAGCATGGGAATGGGGATGGGGGATATATGATTTGGTGGGGGGGGGGGGGGGGTGGCCTGTACAATCATCCTCTCCCCCAATAATTCACCATGAAAAACATGCAAAAATTCATAGCCTCCTGTATTCCCCAAAACAAACAAAAGTACAGACAAAGACAAAGAGAATAAAGAGAAAAGAAACAATAAAAGGGGGAAAGGAAAAGGAAAATGTTTTTAGCGCTCTCTCGCTTCGCTCGCTCGCATTTTAAGTATCCCAACCAATGAGGTTATAATACTGTCTTTATGATAGCAAATCGGTTTGCATCTTGTTTTTCTTTCTAATAGTATACTATAATGGTTCTACTCGCATTTCACATCTTTTTTTGTCAGTGAATATTTTTGTTATGACATGAAACTGGTTTGCATCTTGTATTTCTATCCAGTGCTGTACTATTAGTAATATAACTGCAAGGAGTCAAACTGGAAGAAGACCCATGACATAAGAATTTCCACGTCTATGGCCTGAGACCGGTAGCCTTTTTCTGTCTAACCAAATATGAGAAAGGAGGATGCTGATAAAAAGTACATTATTAGAATCATAAAATTGCAGTAACAGTACACTAGAACCTGTTCTCGGTATTCTAAATATAGCCCTTTCTCGCTCGCTCATAGATACAAGATCAGGAGGCAAGCGCCCTTATTCCATCAGCACACATGTCCGCATATTGTAATATATTAATGTACAGTGAGATGTAAAGCTTTTCTCGAATACATGGAAACAGCAAATCATCAAATTCATCGAATTTTGGGTGGAAATCCTTTGTTTTACTGGAAAAAAATAGAGTTTTTATCTGTAGCTCGCTTCGCTTGCTCATAGATAGATAGCAAGCGATGCGCCAAAAAGCATTATATTTAAGTGATCAAAAACTATTTTGATATCTTTGAGCCATCAAAGAATGTCATTTTTTCCTCACTGGAATGTGTAATGTAGATATTTTATAGACCCATTTAGTGTGATGACAAAATAACACTTTGTCACCAGAAGAGTGTGTTTTCCCCCTATCTCGCCTCCCTTAGGACGGTAAACAATTAGACCAGCATAGTCAAAGCTTAAGCTTTTATTGCTTGAGTGTACTTTGATGACAAATAACATTTCTTTAATAGCTTGAAGGTGGAATTTTCGGCTCGCTCGCAAAACAAAAAACGGGATGGTTCATATAGTAAAAGTTCAAGTCCTCCAAAGTTTTCATTCAAGTAATGAGGATGTACCTCTGCGATATTGTTTGAAAATAATTGTATCCTCCGGCGGTATGTCGGAGGATACTTTGGATTCAGCAGTGTTCCGCCGCCGCCATTAGCCAAAAAACGTTTCGCACGTATTTGATTGCGATTATGTTAATATCAGATTATAAAAAAATGATTTAATCATAAAACCTCTTAAAATATGTAATGGGCTATAACTTCAGAAAATTTTAGTATTAAAACATGTTTTTTTTGGAGAAATTATTCTGTTTTAAGTACTCTCGTCCGGGGAAAAACTGCATGTCGCAAATCAATAATTTAACATATCTTGCGATGTTGTAAAAAAACAAGAATGCTTTTATTCTTAGATCCTGGCATAGAAAAATAGACTGTGATATATGTGCAAGATAACATAATATTCAGGTATTGTACACGTGTAAAAATGAAAATTTTCGCAATAGAAATTTGTCGCCAAGGTCAGTGAAATTCTAACTTCCCAATTGTACATTTTTAGTGGTTTTGGCCCAAATATTTGACATTTACAATCATAAATAATAAGAATATAAACATGCTTTGTCAGTATGGTCTGTTCTGCTATTACTTTTAATGAAACAACGGTATTTTCAGGACACTACATTTGAGGCGCTGTCAGAAATTCAGTAGAGGGGCGAAAACCGGAGCTAGGCGCTAACACTTTATGGGCACGTACCCGGGACAAGGGGAAAGGGAGCCCTAATTGCCCCTCTGACTACAAGTTATGCATGTTATAATTATATATAAGAAATTATGCCCAGAATTTTTGACATGAGTTCCCACACCAATCACAATTCCATGTACATTATCCTTCTTCGTTTTCAATAACTTTTCATTTGTTGCGAGGAAACAAGAGACAGGTTTAGAATTCACGGACCTCTTGAGACCATCAGTCATATCAATAGATGATTTTCCTTTTTTTCTGTTTACAATTAGAGTCTGAATGTCTGTGGTTATTAAATGAAAAAGAATATTGTGAAGAGCAGGACACTAATGACCCGAATACGAATCTCATAAATTATTAGCATGATTATTATGGAAAATACGTAAATTGATGACATAACTCCCATTCTGAATGTTAACTAAATGAAAACATCTATATTTGTCATAAAATACAAGAGAAAAGCTTTATGAAATTCAAAAGAAACATTTGAATGAGCGATAAAAATCTGTAACAATCATTTTATATCAACTCTCGAATTTAACTGCTCAAAGTGCTAAATTGAATGCTAAAAACGAATTTGAATGCTGGAATGACAACGTCGCGAGGTCAGCAGTACTTGTTGTGCTAAATCGAAAGACAAGATGGTGAAAAAGGCAGCTTTTTCATGAATTTGAATGAAAAATATGTAGACTCGAAAGAGAATTTTACAGATTTGATAACTACAAATACAGATTTGAATCCGAGATACACCTGTCAGCAGCAAAATCGTCGAATTTGAACGCAAAATAAATGAATTTGAATGACAAATTTGCGAATTTGTCCGGGAAATCCTATATATTATTATTGCTGTTCCTATCATTTCGAAACATGTTAATTCAGTTTAATTGTAAGCAAACATCCTTCCCTAAAACCTGGGGGGGGGGGGGGGATGATTGTACCTGTCATTCCCCCACCTTGTGAGGTGGGGGATGCTTACCCCTCATCCCTCCCCCGCTGTCTACGCCCCTGTTTGTTAGTCATATAAATATCTGACATTTACAATCATAAATAATGCGAATATAAAATGCATGCCTTGTCAGTATGGTCTGTTCTGCTACTTCTTTTACTGGCATAACGTATTTTCAGGACAGTACATTTGGGGCGCTGTCAGAAATTCAGTAAAGAGGGGCGAAAGAGGCGCTGGCGCTTTATGGGCACGTATATTACCTGGGACAAGGGGAAGGGAGCCCTAATCGTCCCTCTGACTACAAGCTAAATAAGGAATTATGCTCACAATTTTGGACAAAAGTCCCCACACCAATCACAATTACATATGTACATTATCCTTTTATGTTTTCAAGAAGTTTTCTTTTGTTACGAGGAAACACGAGACAAACAATTTTAACATTTACAAACCTCTTAAAACCATCAATCATGTCAATAGATGATTTTTTTGCCTTTGTTTTATTTGCAATTAAATATGAATGTCCATGGTTATGAAATGAAAAAGAACAGGGCACTAATGACCCGAATACGAATTTCATAAACCATTGTATGGAAAATACGTAAATTGATGACATAACTCACATTCTGATTGTTAGCTAACTAAGAATATCTATATTTGTCATAAAATACAAAAGAAAATCACAAACATGAAAGCAAAAATTGAATGAGCCATAATTATGTGTAAACAAACATTTTATATCACCCCTCGAATTTAACTGCTCAAAGTGCTAAATTGAAAGCTAAAAACGAATTAGAATGCTGGAATGACAACGTCGCGAGGTCAGCAATTCGTGTTGTGCTAAATTGAAAGACAAGATAGTGAAAGAAGCAGCTTTTTCATGCATTTGAATGAAAAATATGTAGATTCGAAAGAGAATTTTAAGATTTGAAAACTAGTAATACGGATTTGCATCCGAGATACACCTGACAGCAGTGAAATCGTCGAATTTTAATGCAAAATAAATGAATTTGAATGACAAACTTGCGAATTTGACCGGGAAATCCCATAATGATAATGATAATAATGATAACTCTTATTTACCCAGGGTAGCCACTTCAGCTATCAGCTGATCTTCCAGCGGGCCCTGCATAACATGATATGTTATTATTACCCTTCTCCATTCTCATATGCCGAGCGTCTGGCTAGAAGGCAGAAGGTCCCATTTTTGTAAGTCTTTGGTATGACTCGGCCGGGGATCGAACCGACGACCTCCCGTTCATGAGGCGGACGCTCTATCAATTGAGCCAACATGCCCGGTTACTTTATTCTTTTTTGACTCAACAAAACGTTAAAATTTTTTTAGTTGTGTTATATAGGTAAGGAGTATTTTAGCTAATCTATGCCCAATTATGATTAATTTTAATGCGTTGGATTTCAGTGTATGTATACCCCAACATGTTGTCGAGAGGTTGTGACCTCGGGTCCTGTTTGGCGTGTAATGATAATAATTATAATAATGATAGTCATTTGTATTGCTCCGGCTATCTAGAAATATTCTGTTCCGAGGCGCACAAGAAAATAAAGAAAAGAGGGTTTGGATGAGTGTCATAGTGTCAAGTACCAGTCTTGTTAAAAGAGATTTCAGCTTGGATTTAAAGGTTTCTAAGAATGTTGTGATTCTCAAAATCATTAAATTATTCCAAATAGATGAGGGGACACTTAGAAAATGGAGAAATCTATCAATCAAGAAATAACCAATGTTGTTTATTCATTTATTCATTTATTCATTTATTTATTCATCTATTAATACTATTTTCAAAGTATTCATTTATTAATTTGTTATTTTTATTCGGAATGTGTCTATCGCGTTGGTGTAAGAGGGGTTCAACAAAGCTTAGTGCCCCAGTTGCATTAACAAGATCGCCAATAGACCGAACAACAAAAATAATTGACTGCAGGAGTTGAATCGCTTTTGGTCTGGTCTAGCAGTGCAGCGGTGTGACTGGAACGTATTAATATGACTGTTTTGTCAATCTGACACTACAGGCAGGCCTGCTCGTAGAATCGCCAGATCAGCAGAATCAGCGGTTGTGAACGTAGAGATCAGCATTGTCAGCGATTCCGATTGTGACAGTTGCTCGTCCGAGGAGAAGGACGATCAACCCCAAGTTGGTACTGTGACGACCACCACCGCACCTCAACCAGCCACGCAGCCCGACATGGTGATGACCACCGAAGAGCTTGCCTTAACGACGTGCATGACGCGAGGGGATGGAACACTTGTTTGTCACCCCGTGGTCGTCACACCTTAGTTCATCATCAATGCCACTTATTTATAATCATTTACAAGCGTATCGTCAGCTCTGCGGAATATTTGCCATAATTTGATTATCTTGATTTAACTTTCTTGATTTAAAACATCGGCGGTTCATGGAAGATTCCTAGCTTTCGTTGTAACCTAAAATTATGCATGTTATTAGTCCAGTTATTTATTTCTTATGAAAAGGATTTTAAAGTGTATAATTTATGAATTTCGGCACCATCGTTTAACGGTTGGTTCATATATTTTGTTTTGTCCCTATTGTGTTTGATTGGTATTTGGTTTATTTATGCATAATTTTCTACAATATCCATATGTGTTTTTGTGCAGGGCCCTAGAGAATAACAGTGTTTCACCACTGATTACATCTTCGGCCATCAGCCATGGTCATTTTGATTTTGGGAATGAAAACTATCTGCAGTCGTTCTTCATCGTTTTGGGTCGTTTCGAAGCATTTTAATTTCCTTATTTCTTGCCTATGTTGTTAAACTTTCCTTACAAAAGTAACAGCTTATATTTTTCAATCTATTCCTAAGACACCAAATTCTTCCCACACGGGTGGGGGGGGGGGGGGGATTAACCAAATCGAGGTCTCCGTATTAATTTTTTTTTTAATTCGTTTTTAGCCCTCCATAGGCTATTTTAGTGAGTTAAATAAACATTTCACAACGTATATAGAAGAATGTATTTTACACTCAAATGAGATACAATACTTTACATTTCTCTCTTTTAGTTTTAAACAAACAAAGATTTAAGTGACTGCCATTTAGCAACAAATATGTTATGTGTACCTGAAATAAAATTAATCATCTTCATAAGATTGAATAACCTTTTTCTTTATGGTACTAAAAATAGGAATTTTATTATTAAGCTTTTGTACGAACGAACAGTTGTTGTTTGATCAAAATTACCAGCAATTTAAGGCATCATTTCTCTTTTCTTCAAAGCCAAAAATTATATTTCGTTAATTAAACTTTATCTGTACTAAAGAACCTTCGTTTATCCATTTTGCTGTTTCCTTCCAAATTGATTTACTGATTTCACAGTCGTAAAAGAAATGTACAATATCTTCCACCTCTTTTTAAAAAACGAACAGGTTTCATTACTGACTATTTTCATTATATACAGTTGCTTATTCAAGAATAAAATCCTGTTTACTATCTTATAATGAAAATATCTTAAAGCAATATCCGGAGTAAATCGAAATATCATAATATGACATTTCTGCATAAATGAACTATCAGGGCTGTAATCTAAATGTCGTTCCCATTTTAAACATACTGAGGGTATACATTTTGTTTTTCCAATAAGAGATTTGTAGATGTATCGACATCTTTGTAGGTCATATACAAGTATTTTGATATGTGACGGCATCAATGGACCTTCTATATTTTTTCACATTTTTCGATACAAATTCTATACTGACACTTTATAGCTTGACTAATAGAATAGTAAGACAAATAATTCAGTTTCAAGCAAAATTTTTGTTCACATTCTTCACGAGTTAACAAATTCCCCTTACTATCAATTAAGTCATTGATACATCTGATGCCTTTTTCATACCAAGATCTAAAAAATACAGATTTTTGCCCAATTTGGATAGAACTATTCCTCCACAATGGATAAGTTAGCCAACCATCTCCTTCCGCTTGACACAGCAAAGACAAAGCATAAAATACATCTTTCCAAAATGGATTGGCAACTTCATGGGATAATGTTAAAAAATATTCATCCCCAAACCCTACTACAAATGGTTTTGTTAAAAAATGATTAACATCATTACATGTACCTAAGACCAATCTTCGAATCCCCGTGAGCTTTAATGACATACTAAAAAACTTGACATCTGGCATTTTAAGACCCCCTTCTTCATAAGTGCCCACAACCTGTTTCCTACTAATTCTATCAGGCTTATTCTTCCATATGAAATTAAAGAACTTTACTTTTATTGCTTTCGTTAACTTAGCTGAAGGAGCTGGGATTGGCATAAACAAATGATTAAACTGTGGTAACAGTAGTGATTTAGCAACTGTAACTCTTCCAAGAACTGTGATGTTCCGTTTGATCCAAGAAATCATTTGACGCTTTACTTTGTCAAAAATTCTGTCATAATTATAATCAGGTATTTTATCAATATCAACATGAAAGTCAGTACCAAGGTAACGAAAATAATCATTATGCACAAAAATTACTTGTCTTCCTTCCAATCTTATATCTTCACTACCTTTTAAGGCATCAGTCCAAATTGCATTTGTTTTCTCTATATTAATCTTAAGCCGACTACAATTTCCAAATGAATCCAAAATATGAAGTACATTGCGGAAACTGGCAGCTGTGCCATCTAAAAACAATACTGTATCATCGGCATACTGAAGGATCTTGAATTCTTTTGACCTGACAGAAATTCCTTTTACCAAGTGTGAATTTCGAATTAACACCCCAAGAATTTCTGCGCATAACAAAAACAAGTAGGGCGAAAGTGGGTCACCTTGCCTACGTTACAGCCCCTTTCTATGCGAAATCTAGATGTTATTTGCCCATTAACCATAACACTAGAGTACGCATCACTATACAGTAAATTTATCCACTTTATGAAAGAGCTTCCAAATTTAAAAAAGGAGAGTTTTATACAAAAAGTGATGAGAAAGACTATCAAAAGCCTTTTCGAAATCAATTAACAAAATCATACCACGAACCTTTTCCTTTTCAGTATAAGCAATTATGTCATATAAAATTCTAATGTTTTCACCAATAAATCGTCCAGACAAAAATCCTGCTTGATAACCATGGATAATGCGAGGTAATACTTTTTAAAGTCTATTACCAATACAGCTCGATAATATTTATAAACAACGTTCAGCAAAGAAATTGGTCTCCAGTTTTTAATAAAGTGTCTCACTTTGTCACCTTTAGGAAGTAGTGTTATCAAACCAAGTTTTTGTGAGAAAGATAATTTTCCAGAAGTGTAAGCAAAATTCATACTAGGCATCATATATATACCTAACTCCTCAAGAAAATATTTGAAAAATTCCGTATTTGAAAAATTCCGTATTAAAAATGACTTTGTTGATCGACTGCATTAGTTGTACACAGATGCTTGTACATCACCTCTGTGTGAAATATTCGTTGATCAGCTTTCAAACTTGACATTCTGTAGCCGTGAAAAACTGATAGGCCCTACATTTTAGTGATTGTAAGTACAGAAAAAGAAATGTAGGCTGCATTTGCTTATTCTTTCATTCAACATGACTGTTCTTGATCTAATTATTTTCATTTCTTCAGACTATTTAAGTTTCACTTTTTAATTTCATTTTTCAATATAACGTTCAGTTTGGATTTTCCTATTTAAGTTGAAAGTGCTTTGCTGGAAATGATGGCGTTTAGAGGCGGATAGGCTGTGGAGAACTGCCGGAATCTCCCCCCCCCCGCCTCCCTCGGGCAAGATGACATTTTCGCCGAGGATCGGTCGATTTTTTGGTCTGAGGACAGCTTAAGTTGAGTGCGCTGGAGGTGTTTCACAAAAATAAGTTTGACTTATAATCTGACCAATGCGAAGAGGCGTAATATAGGCTACAGCACGCAAGAATTTAAGTGAGACTTTAAGTCCAACCTCTTTGTGAGACGCCCCCGGCCCTGGCCACATTGAAAAAAAAATCCCCACCCAAATTTCCCTCTAAGTCCGCCCCGATTGATTGCCGTTTGAAATGAATGCAAATACTTGATGAATTATGTGCATTGTGATATTTAGAAATTATTTATAAAATTGTCACTTCATTTTGAGAAAAGCTGGACATCTTGCTACGTCGATTAAAATGATAAAAGAGAAAATGATTTAAGAGAAGCTTGAGTTCTGAAAAAGGTGAAAAATAATTTGTGATTATCCTCATTCTTTTCATGTCAGTTAGGAAGAATATCATAGTAAAAATGCCCCTGTTATAGGAGGGATTGCTCTTCAAAATGTGCCCTCATATTTGAAATTATGACAGGAAAAAGTTGAGAAAAGTTCGGGGGTAACATTCATGCCAGATCTGCATGGGTGTGGTCCCATATACTCATTTCTTTGTGAAGCGCAAGTACCTTTTGGGGAAAGTAAGTAAATTTCTTATCAATTCGATGATCTCCAAATCTCACATCTGTGTTTTTATACAACTTATGTGTTGCTTTGGAACAGTTTCTTTCGTATAATGATCACCTGGGGAGCGTTTCATCTAGTGTCTTGTCAATGTTTTTTTTTTTTAACTGACACCTGTTATAAGCTACTGAAATCTTGCATCTGTTTGGCTGAGAGCAAATTCGTCAGTAAAAATCATTGATAAGACACTTGATGAAACGCCCCCTGAAATCCAGTTGATCTTTAAAGCGCATGTAATCCTGATCCTCAGGGGAGCAGACATCAGGGGAGCGTTTCATGAAGAGTCTTGTCAGTGATTTTCGCTGACAAATTTGCTCTCAGCCAATCAGATGCAAGGATTTAAACAGTTTATAACAGTTGTCAGTGAAAATCACAGACATTACTCTTCGTGAAACGCTCCCCCTGCAACATCATTATTTCTAGCTTTGCAATAAGATGGAAATAGGGCCGAAATGCGAAAATGTAATCTTTAAAAACTTACAGGAATCTGCCTTAATCTGTGCTTAGCATTTATCCCTGAAGGAATCAGTTTCAATTTGCTAGTGTAAAAACATAGATTGATGTTGCAATTTTATTGAAAGAAAGGAGGGATGAGGGGAAACACAATCTCTTGTACATCTTTAGTGGAATGAAAACGACTGTACATTATTATGCACCACATTCTACTTAAACTACTCACAAATGAGAGAATTACTCCATACAGTGATTCATCTAATGATAATAAATCTAAATTCAGAAATGTTCATGCTTGCAGGTCATCATTATTCCTTTTTTCATTTCAAGATTATTCATCATTGTAATTATCATTATCCTCTCTTTTTTGCAAATGATGTATACGTTTTATTTTTTAAAAGATATATGACATGTGCATTTGGATTAATTTTCTGACTGTTGGTTCATGTAATTAACTTTATGGGGCTAACCTCGATCAGCATGCGGGTTCCTATTTGCTCCCTTTTCCAAGATGAATGTATTATTGTGATTTTTTAGCAAGATGTTAGTTGTGATTTAGATAATAGACTCATTCTTTCATTCAGAAAAAAAAAATTAAAGAATGCCAGCTATCATCTCCATGGGCTTTCATGCCATATAAGAAATGAAAAATAGGGGCCTCCCTCCCCCTCTCGAAAATGGGGATATATCCTCCAACACCATCCCCCGGGATTTACGCCATTGGGATAGGCAATTGTGATGGATTAAAACACCACTTTATATGAAATGGTAATCGCTCTAATCGGGAATAAATTTCTGTATCGTATAAAAGGCTGATGTAGACACTGATATTCACTTTTCTATACAGCCCCTTCGGCGAGTACACCAAACAACAGAAACCGATAGGCTTTTTCAAATACCGCATTTCTTACAAGAAGTTAATTTCCATTCGGCCGAATTTGCTACACAGTTACTAACAAGTTCCACAGTTATGGCAAGTATATTATTTTCAAGTCATTTCATGTCATCTATTTGTTCACTTGTTCCTCCAGATTTCTCTTTGAGGTTGCCAGAGACATAGAACCTTCGTGAAGCAAAAGAGAAATCTGCACAACAAAATACAAAAAGCAGCTTAATAAGCCTACATTTATCATTTTTATGTCAGTTTACACCTGGGTTGGAAAGCCGACTGTCATGAATGTGGGCTTCTCCATAGGAGTTTTTCTATTATCCATTTTAAAAAATCAAGTGTAATGTATTTAATCGACAGTGACAGTCTTCTATTGTGGTAATTATTACAATTCAATGTGATAAATTCTTGTTTGATCTTATCTTACATTATTTTGTTTGCAATTGACACTTTCGAGGAAGAAGTATTAAAGAAGACCACCCTTTAAGAGAATTCTGCAGCCTTCTCTTTATCAATTAGTGCAAAACTTAACAGAATTTATATTTCAGTCTAAAGAACATTTTTCGGCATTCCAGTATTTAATAAAATCTATTCATCACGCTTTCTTTTTCTGACAGTAAAAATCAGAGGCAAAAATCAAATGTATTTTCATAAGTTCATTTCGTGAGAATATGTCTAACTCGTGCCTTGCTTTCAAAAACTAAAAATAGCTGTAAAATTGCTTGTTTGTATCTTATTTGAAAGCTAGTCTTAACCCTCGTGACAAATAGAGCAAATGTCTTTGGAAATTGTGAAATAGTAAAGAGATAGCAAAGATATGGCTTTATAACCTTTTGGTTTGTTTTTTTTTAAATTTTTAACGAAGAAGCTATGGGCTGAATTGTAGGGTAAGATTAGTAATTGCTTGGGCTTTATGCCAAGAGTGATCGCTGTGCAAGAATTGTCTGGAATCCTGCCCTCATGTAAGTTGGCAGCTATTATTGTTTGCAACTGTACAAGGATGGCAAAATCCAACATCAGCTCAAGCTTTCGGGCTGAAAAAATAAAATAGGTAGAATATCAAATAACTTTGTACGTTGAGGTCTCGTCTAGTCCGAAAGTTTTCTTTCTTTTCATTTTCCAATTTGGGAGTAGAACGTGGCTTAACCTTCTCGTGTTCAAAGGGGGAAGGGGGGTGGGAGAGAAAACTGTAACTTTTTGCATGATGAAATTTCCTTTTAAAAAAATTATTTTATGAAGCGGGAAATCAAATGACAAAACACCAGGAAAATTCTGCAAAAATAACGACATACTCCATGCAAGTTATATTCAAAATCTACCAGGAGTGCACTTTAATTTTTGTGGAGTCAAATTTGACTCAGAATGGGGTCAGCTGGGAGTCAACTCTATTCCGAGTTAAAATGACTCAAATTTCCGAATTAATTTGACTCGGAATGGTGTGTCGTCAACTGAGAATCGACTATATTCGAGTCAAAGTAACTTCATTTCCAGTCAAATTAATTCGGAAATCCGAGTCACTTTAGGTCCGAATAGAGTTTACTCCTAGCTGACTCCATTCCGAGTCAAATTTGACACCGCAGAAATGAGAGTGTGCATTATGAAAGAATCAAGTGATTGCTTTCGATTTCAAGTAAATATCTGACATGATTTGAAGAGAAAGGTAAAGCTACTGCTAGTTTTTATTAAGTATAGCAATTACTTGCAAGAAAACAAAAGTATGGCATCTTTTTTGCAAGCAAGCGCTCGGTCTAAATTCTTTGAAAAGCAAGCAAAAGTCCTGTAAAAAGAAATGTTATATAAGTTTATTCCTAGTCTTACAGATCTAGATACAACTATTCAATTTTGTTCTATGAAAGGTGGGACGATATGGCTTCCCCAAGACAGCATGTTGGTAAGCCCTACCATGTTCTGCTCGTACTCATCGCCATAATTGTTCTCTCCTTCTCTGCTCCGGAAGCCACTGATCTGTGCCGATACTGTTCATGTTCTGGTGGCACACACGTATCCTGCCAAGGTATCTTTCAGGTAGGGGCTCAGCTAAAACACACCCTTAAAAGTGATGATGCCTTCTCTCATTTGGTCGATCTGGATGTTCCTCCTTCGAAATTATCTCTTGATCTTTTTAGGGATAAAGGCAATATCGTATCCCTCGATGTAAAAGAGAATGCCTTCAAGACGATTGATGATCAGTTGTTCATGATCCTCCGAGGGCTTAAATATCTGAGTCTCTCTGGCAATGTCCTCTCTACTGTTCCCGTGTTTCATAATCTGACATCCTTGTTAGAACTCGACCTATTCAGGAACAACATCCGGGACATTCCCTACCACCTGAGACATGAAGCTCCCAGACTACATAAGCTTATACTAAATGATAACAAAATCACTTCTATTCAAGGCAACCATCTACCCACTGAGATCCAGAAACTGTACCTGAGAGGCAACAAGATAACGGCTATCAGCAGTGATTCATTTTTGGGACTTACGCAGTTAACAGAACTAGATCTAGCGGTCAACAAAATCTCACGGATACCAAGCGGTTCGTTCTGTCTGCCAAAACTTAAAAATCTCATGCTCGGTTATAACAAAATTAGTGAGATCCTCCCAGGTGCTTTCCATCCAGCGCTGAACAGACTTTCTCTAAAAACAATAGAATCTATGCAGCAGCTAACATTGGTGAGCTTCAGTCTTTAGAGACTTTAGAAATCCAGGATCAGCAAGCTGTCTCTGCACTTCACAGTATCCCACGTTTTGAGAATTTGATTACACTCTACATGACTTTGATTGGTTCCGGGGATCTAATCGCTAGAATACTATCACAGGTTCCTAAGCTCTACCAACTGTCAGTTATAAAAGGAAAATTACCACAGGTATCTATAGAAGGACATGCCTCCCTCAATGTCTTGACGTTGGACTACGTCGCCGTAAAAGACATCCATAACCTGACAGCCATGCCCATGCTATCAATCTTATATGCTCAGCATAACTTGTTGGCGTCTCTTCCCCGTATCTCTGGACTTCACAATTTGGTCGAAGTTGACTTGAGCCAAAACCGCATTGCTATTCTATCAGCGAGTGATCTGGTACGCCTACCTAGTTTACAGACACTCAAGCTATCGGGAAATAAGATAACCATGATCTCAGGTCACTTCGACGCCCCAAAGCTTGTATGGATAAATCTATCCCGAAATCGCATTCAAGAAATTAACACCCAAGCTTTCTCCAGCTTGTTAAGAGTAGAGGAAATAGACATTGCTCACAATCCAGTCAAGAGCCAGGATGCATTTCAATTCATTCAATCCGTGACCTATCTGTGCTTGACGGATACTCGGAGGAGAACTCTGGATTCTGAGTCATTCACAGGGTTATCGACATTGCGCCACCTGGACCTGAAAGACAACCTGATATCCCGAGTAGTTAGTATTTCTTACCTTCCCCGTTTGAAATATTTGATTTTAGATAATAACCCCATCACTTATATTTCGCAAAGTATCTTCCATTCCTGTCCCAGTCTCTCCCTCTTCTCTCTAAAACATGCGCGCCTTTTAACATTTCCATTGGTGGAAGGGTTGTTTTATGAAATGAACATGATCGCACTGGATGGAACTACCTCCGAAGAATCCCCCTTGAGATAGCTCACACCTTTCCAAATTTAAAAGTTCTTCATCTTTCGAACAACCATGTTGCTAACTTCGATCTTGACACGCTGTTACTGTTTTCTAATCTAAAGGCGTTTTTCGTAGACGGAAATCCCATAGTACGATATGATACGAATTTTAGTGGGAACATTTCGTTGACTTTTTTCCACCTTGGTTCAAGCCAAACACAATTCTTGTCTACCGTATCCACGACGTTCTGAAGAATATCAATTGCATTACGGTATATGGATCTTCTTCTCTAAATGTTATTCCTAACTTGCTCTGCGGATATAACAATCGGTTGATCCTTAACGGAACAGAGCTAATTGATGTAGAAGACACTTGTGCCACACCACCGATCCATCTTATCACTGAAAACTCTAAGCTAAGTGAATCTTCGCTCTACAATTTCCTTGGACAAACTGAGGGATCCCTAACAGTTATCAACATAACACTGGTGAAAAAGAATGCAGCAATTCCAGCATAGTGCGCAAATCACTGCCGCGAATACTTCACTATCAGAAGTCGAGTCTCATCGAAATTCCTAGAGTTCTGGCCCCCTTCATGCAGTTACTGAACCTCGCTGACAACCTCTTGGTAACACTTCATCTGATGGACTTAAGTAAGTTTATCCTTCGCTGAGGAATCTTGACCTCTCGAACAACAGATCAGATTTCTATCTAGCTGTGGTGTAAGTGGCTTGATGATTCCCTTGAAAACCCTTAATCTCCAGGGCAACGATCTGGGGAGATTCTCTGGCGACTGGACCTGTGGAAACGGTTTTAGAATCCTCACAAGTCTGGTAGGACTGAATCTGGATGACAACCATATGTCTTATTTAGACAAGGAATTCATTCCCGAGGATTCCGATGACTTATCCCCATTTCGGATATCCCTTTCTGCAAAGAAAAACAAGATCATCTGTGACTGTCGCCAGCGTTGGTTGGTGGAAAGGCAGGACAGCATGACATTTTTAGACGCGTATTGCTATGGACCACAGTGCCATGCGGGCAATCTCTTTCAGATTATTGAAGGATGACTTCCCTTGCCCACTCTCTATGTTGGAAGGGCCTGTATGTGAAACCTCAATGATTCACTTGTTTGGCTACAATGTCCGGTTATTGCCTACCCGCTGCCGAAGATATCCTGGCTGCGAGAAGAATACGATATATTTGACGAGAACTGGACTGTCGTAGTGGAACATTTGAAGCAGGGTGTGGAAGTGGTAGAGCTAGATACTGCACGCCAGTATATCAACCATGAACTGTTCAATGCGTCTCTAACCTGTCGCGCAGTTGGAGAAGAGGTCATACTTGATATTGACGTCCAAGTGCAAATTGAAATCATCGATGGAACGAGAGAAAACACCAGCCTGTCTGTTCAATGTAGCGCCCGCAGGAAGGAAAGACTACGAGGTGATGTCTTTGAACCAGCACAAGAAGACAGCACGGAGGTTGCTCCTTTGGGAACGGTTGCTGGTTTACCGTCGAAAATTCGAGAGGACGTCGTCTCAAAACTGCCAATGGAAATCTAATCGCATTCATGCTCGGAATCAGTGTTTCCTGCTCACTTGCGCAAATCTTAAGGGAATTTTGATACATATCCCCCACTTTTAGAGAGAGTCGGGGGGGGGGGAGGTGGCGTGTACAAAATAATGTGCACCCACTTTTCAAAGAAGAAATTATATTTTTATCAATACGTTGTTGAAATTTTTGATAATCCTATTATAACCGACGGTTATAGAAGTAAAATTTCTATTTCAAATGTTATTAAAACCAGAGATAGGATGAGATGTTGTGTGTAGTGTGTGTGCCGGTGGATGAAGGTTGTGTGTACTCGTGTGTGAGTTTGAGCGAGAATGTTGTATGTGCAAATAAATGGGATACGAATTAAAGGGAAAAGAAAGAAGAAAAAAAAAATCATCATCGACCACACAACAACAAACGAAAAACGCGTCAGTTGATCCCAAATAAAAGAGAGCCGGTTTTGCCAAAAGTTTGTTAAAGTCGCGACGGCTTATGTTTTTCGCTAACGTTAAAAGAATTTGATTGGTCCAAACCTTGTTGCCACCAGGAGGCAAAAATATGCCTCTTGCCTCGGCAGTTTTTGGTTGCTGTTGTTGTTCTTGTTCATGATTTTTTTTTTCTAAAATCGGGGGGGGGGGGGGTAATCGTTGGATATTAATCTGGACTATACGGTTGCCAGGACAAATACACCACCGGACATCTACCCCTAGCCATCTTCTCCTGCATAGAGACCTTCCCTTGGACATCTTCCGGCCCCCAAAGAAAACTGTTCCAACGTTAGCTACCGACAGAACTACCATTGTGCTGACTCTTAAACCTAGACCAACTACTCTAACAGCAATTCTGATTAGCAAACATCTCAGCAACGACTCCCAGGGTATCTATTCGTACCAAGAAATGCCTTCACGACACTGCATCAGGGAACAACCTCGTGTTAATCGCCACCCTACAACTATATTACACAGCTAAACCCTGAAAATAATCCTATAGACAACGACTTTCTGACATTTCCTCTTCGATCAAAGCCGCAGGCTGGGACTACTAGCCTCGAGCATATCTCAGTAGAACAAATGGCTACACAGGACACCGCCAAAAGAACCACTGCCATCCTGACAGTTCTACCCTAGGACAGCTTCCCCGAACGACTAGCAACCCAACACGAAACACCAAGGATAGCTACACCTATATTATACCATAGGGCAAATACCTCCAAACAAATAAAGCCTCCTCCATACGATATCCACACCTTGCCTGCACAGTAAATCATCTCCTGCAGCCAACCATCGCCATGACAACTGCACCCAAATTACGAGTATGGAATACTATATCCCCTGACAGACCACAGGACAAACCCTAAATGAAAAATACTTTGGAAATTGCGTTTTGTATTACAACGATCGTGGACAACTACCACCTGCCAAACGCATACGGGACAGATACCCCTGGAATGCACCGAGACAAGTACATCCTGGGAGAACTATCCCTTGATAATTGTCACTGTATACAATTACAATATATCCCAACTACTCCTGGACAGCTAGATCCCAACAATTCTGAAACCTTGGAAAACTTTCTAAACATGATCAAATACAATTCCTTTTACCTATCCGACTACTACACCATTCAACAAAAACTGGTGGACAATTTTAGTTAACCTTTGACTCGACAATCTGCCCTATAGCTCCCCATCCCTTTTGAAATTGTCCCAGTACCCCTAACACTCTGACAACAAAAGGAGGTGCCGTGCATGGTCTAGTGGATATGTCCAAGATCTTTTAAGATAACTGCACTGCAGAACAACTACCATTGATATATTTCCCTAGAAAACTCAATCATAACAACTGCACACTGGGGCGACTATAGTCGGACTATCAAACCCAAGTCATCTTTTTGTAGAAAACTAAAACCATTTACAGACAACAATGACTCAAACAAGAACGCCTTAAAACAAACCGTCTGATATTTATCATTGCTTCAATTTGCTTCAACTTTCTTAAGGACCCGAGACTGTAGATAATATATAATTGCCATCCCTATAACCAGTGACAACTGAATCTTTTTCTCTAATACCTCTGGAAAATGACCAATGTGACAACTACATCTTGGAACTATAGGCGAAAATTATCCATGATTGACTTACATCACGACAAATACATGATCGGATAGTTGTTCCCATCCAGCTCGGATAATTGCAAACTTGACAATAAAAATCAAGGACTGTACAGGCGGAAAACTATCCATGGTCGACTACCATCTCAAGAAATACATGCTAAGATGGTTTTCACCACCTAGCTCGGACAACTGCAAACTTGACAACAAAAATTAAGAACTCTACAGGCAGAAAACTATCCATGATCGACTACCATCCCAACAAATACATTCTAAAATAGTTGTCCCCACCTAGCTCGGACAACTGCAAACTTGACAACAAAAATTAAGCACTCTACAGGCAGAAAACTATCCATGATCGACTACCATCTCGAATAATATATGCTAAGATAGTTGACCCCTTCTAGCTCAGACAACTGCAAACTTGACAATAAAATCAAGGACTATACAGGCGGAAAACTATCCATGATCGACTACCATCTCAACAAATCCATGCTAAAATAGTTGTCCCCACCTGGCTCGGACAACTGCAAACTTGACAACAAAAATTAAGCACTCTACAGGCAGAAACTATCCATGATCGACTACCATCTCGAATAAATATATGCTAAGATAGTTGTCCCCTTCTAGCTCAGACAACTGCAAACTTGACAATAAAAATCAAGGACTATACAGGCGGAAAACTATCCATGATCGACTACCATCTCAACAAATCCATGCTAAAATAGTTGTCCCCACCTAGCTCGGACCACTGCAAACTTGACAACAAAAATTAAGCACTCTACAGGCAGAAAACTATCCATGATCGACTACCATCTCGACAAATATATGCTAAGATAGTTGTCCCCATCTAGGTCAGACAACTGCAAACTTGACAACAAAAATCAAGGACTCTACAGGCGAAAAGCTATCTATGATCGACTATTATCTCAACAAATACATGCTCAGATAGTTGTTCCCATCTAGCTCGGACAACTGCAAACTTGACAACAAAAATCAAGGACAATACAGGTGGAAAACTATCCATGATCGACTACCATCTCGACAAATACATGCTTAGATCCAGTTGTCCCTCTAGCTCAGACAACTGCAAACTTGTCAAGTATACTTGAGGACACTGTCACTGGATGATTATTCCCTGAGAACTGCACCATGGGATGACCGTACCCCTGGCAGATTTCCCTTGACTCAGAATTGCTAGGAAGAAGAAGGGGGGGGGGGGTCTCGGAAACGGGATTTCAGTATGCCAAAGTAAAGGTGAAATGCCGAGTTTTTGAATGTCACAAAAAACATGGTAACATATCAGAGGTAAAATAGCGGCGGTAATTAAATGCCCGAAGTGAACAACTTAGTGTGTGAGGTGAATTACTGAGTAAAAAATTGTCGGAGATAAAATGCCAGTTATGTTGAACATGCGAAAGGTGAAATTTTTAGAGGTAAAAAATTCGTAATTAAATATGTGTTTAAAAATGATTAAAGCAGTTTATGACATTATCTATGCATCATATTCTCCTTATTGTTGTACTTTGATGACATTCCTGTAGAGAAATTATAGTGAAATGAAAAATGCCGTTGTCATACAGTATATGTAATTTCACTTAATAGCTGTAGTATCCTCACATTACAGATAACAGAGGCTGCAGACATAACAGAGACTGCAGACTGCGAGAGGGAGAAGCGAGCGAGCATATTTGACACTAGGATTAGTGGCACGCCATCTTGGAAAAAAGATATCTAGAGTATTTTGTTCACAATGATTATTAATGACGGTGATGATAAGACGATGATGACGATGATGATGACGGTGATGATAATGATGATAGCGATGATGGTGATGATGACGGTGATAATGATATTGATGGTGGCGATGATGGTGATGATGACGGTGATAATGATAATGATGATGGTAATGATAGTGAAAATGATGAAGTTTACAATAATCATGGCATTGATGGTATAGTGGTGATGGAGGTGGTTATGATGTCGATGATGGTGACGACGGTGAAGTAACAGTTGTTGGTAAGCGCAGATCGAGCAAGATGTCGTTTACAGTCATGTCGGATTTGGCTGGTTTCTGGCTTCGAAGATTCTTTAATCCGTATGGTTCATTGCTCCAAACGTTGGTTATTCAAGATTCCTAACTCTGAAAATATAATTCCGAAAAAAAAAAAGAATCTTAAACACAAAAAAAAATAAAATAGAAATCTGCATTATTAAAAAAAAAGCGATTAAAAAAAAAAAAACACACACACATGCACCACTTGGTATCAATATGCCTATGGCATGTATAACACGTTTATTTATTTGATGTACGATAAAACACACTCCCTTTAACTGTTCATCCACCTCCCACCCCTTTCCCGTACTTTGTTTTTTTTTTTTATATTTGTGTGGCTTACTTTAATTGTTTTGATTATGCTATTGATTTGTAACTTCTGATTTGTTAGTATATCTATAATGTAATCGCTTTTGACCGCATGTAACTAACTTTAAGGATCTTGCACCTTGCAAGCTTTGTTTGTTTTTTTGGTTTTTGTTGGTTTTTTTGTTGTTGTTTGCTTGCCCCTCCGTTTTACTATCTTTTTCTCAGCCTGGTCAACTTTATTTTGTTCAGCATCTCAATAATTCTGTTCTTTCTTTCATGTTACTTCATCATATTACTTTTGTCTTGAAAATATTACTGAATTCATATATTTGTTTTGTATATACTTTGAAACGGAAAAGCAAATGAATCAAATCAAATCAAATGCCTTGCTCAAGGGCGTAAGTGCCGTGCCGGGGATTGAACCCCGATTTTCGCGTCTCCAGTCAAGCGCCTCAAACCACTCGACTACGGCACCGTATGAAATGTTGAAGAAGCTCGATAGTCACCTATCCCGTCAACGTCACATAGCTGCTTTTCCAATGCCGATGGTTTCGCAAAAGAAAACAATAGTGAAGATTGTGAATGTTCCAAAAGTATCGATAAATTGATACAAATTCTTTGAAACTGTTCAACTACTCTACTCGGACTGGCATGTTTTTTAATCAAATTCATTTTATGTCTAAGCATTCAGAATAGCTACAAAGAATCCTCCTCTATCATTCTTGGTATATCATTACCCAAAATAAACAAACCAACAAAGGTCAATGAGAAGAGTTGACTCAATAATGCATTGTTGATTGCCAATAAGAATATATTTAAAGGCATTGGCTAACATTGTTATGATTTTTTAAAAATCTCATTTTGTTACTTAAAAATGGGATAAACATTAGGGTTATAGTGTAAAAATACCAGTGTGAAAGTTTCAGAGCATAATATCCACGGGAAGTATTTTTAAATATTAGAAATGTGAACCAATGTTTGAAAAATATACTAGGGTCGGTTGCATAGACCCAACGTAAGGAGTGCGCATGCGCACATGACTCAACGGACCGCACTGTGTGTATTGACGTATCACGCGGCGGAAGGCAAGTAACGGTATTTTTGAATTCGCGCAAACGGTCCTCTTAGTTCAGTGTCTCTCGAGACGAAAGCTAATAAAATCGCGGTTTGCGTCTAACTTACAGCTTTTCCTTCCAAATTATGGTTGGTTTCAGGGTTTTTGAGTATAAATACAAGTACTCATACACATGTTTCATCTTAGTTTGAGAATTTTTTAAATCAGCTGCTCACAAAGTTAGCCAATGCCTTTAATCCAAAGTTTCGGGGGCCTCCCCCTTCCTCAGGGATAAAGACGATACTGCAATATGTACAAAAATGTATATTTTTTGTATATATTGCATTATACATATATTTTTGTATATGCATAATGCAATATATACATTTTTGTACATATTGCAGTATCGTCTTTATCCCTGAGGAAGGGGGAGTCCCCGAAAATTTGGATTAAATATATTCTTATTGGCAATTAACAATGCATTATTAGTCAACTCTTCTCATTGGCTTTTGTTGGTTTGTTTGTTTACTTATGCCAATACGTGGACTATTTCAAGATGTTTATTACCCGAAATAATGTATATATATATCATTTTGAGCAATTCGGTGAAAATTTTGATGGTTAATTTTGTACAGAAATCATACATAAACCATCGACCTTCCCTATCTGATTAGGAATATGATGGGATAGGATATATTCTGCACCTCTCAAAATGCACTGATAATACAAAAGATTGTTTTAATTATGTATACATAAATAATAATTATGCACAAGCTTTAATGATTAGAATTTATTTCATAATTATATGATGAAGGCTTTACATATCCATCCCTCATGATTGTGAGAAAGCAAATTCATTTTTTCCTCCTCCTCCTCCTCCTCCTCTTTTTCTTCTTCTTCGTCTGCTTCTTCTTCGTTTCCTCCTTCTTCTTTTAAATTCATTTTCTTAGCTGCAGCTGTGATTGGCATATTTACCTTGAATGCAATTCATCATTATTTTGAAGAAAAAATTAAGACAAAATGTTTTCCATCATGACATGGTTGTTATTGTATATATCAAGTTTATATATTATTCTCTTTTTATTCCAAGGTACGAAAAATATACCGCTCTTTTACATTGCTTTTCCATTTAATCTTTAGTTTATTTTTTTTCACGTGTGAAAACAGGATTCCGAAAATACAAAATTTCCTTGAATCAAATTTGGTTCAGAACCAGCACTTAGAACAGCAGAACGGTGGAAAGCAGTGACTATTCAAAAGCAATATTTTAAAGCTAGTTTTACAAGTCAAATTTGAAGTTTATCCGTAGATTTTTTTTTATTGAGTCACTTGTTTTTAGATGTTCGGCATATTATGAAAAAAGTCTAAGGAAGAACTTAATAAAGCTTATAGCGTTCGCATCCCTGACAAAGTGATTATGATAAGTCCGTTGGCGCGCTAAGAATAAATCTCTTAATGCTAAATGCTAAAATGACTGATTAAAGCGGAAAGATGTGGAAAAGGGATTGGAAGGATTTTTAAAAACCCATGAATAACTTGACATTTTATGTGAAGGATGATTCTCAAATTGGCAACTCCATCTTGAGACTTTTCATAGATGATGTAAAAGATCTTTCTTGGATAATTTTTTTCCTCCTTTTTTCGAAAGAATCTTCGTTAAGCTGCATTTTTCTCAGGTTATGTATTATTCATTCAATTCAATTAACAGATGAACGTACCAAGCAAGTTTAGTTCTTTTACCTATAAAAATATAGCATAAAATTGTTTTATTCATACAAAATTAGGAAATCCATATTTCTGTTTACGTATTAGATAGCAGATTATTATACGACATTAATGCTAAATGCTAAAGTGACTGATTAAAGCGGAAAGATGTGGAAAAGGGATTGGAAAGATTTTAAAAAACCCATGAATAACTTGACATTTTATGTGAAGGATGATTCTCAAATTGGCAACTCCATCTTGAGACTTTTCATAGACAATGTAAAAGATCTTTCTTGGATAATTTTTTTTCTCCTTTTTCACAAGAATCTTCGTTAGCTGTATTTTTCTCAGGTTGTATTATTCATTCAATTCAATTAACAGATAAACGTACCAAGCAAGTTTAGTTCTTTTACCTATAATTATATAGCATAAAATTGGTTTATTCATACAAATTAGGAAATCCATATTTCTGTTTACGTATTAGAAGCAGATTATTATACGACATTAGATTTCTGCCAAAGTTGCTGATATTGTGATGATTGTGTTTCATCTCTTGAGCCTAAAGATATCGAAAATGCATGGCTATATTCTTAAAATAAATTCCAAACTTTAAACCTTTTCTTTTTGAATTGTTGTTGTTTGTTTTTTCTATTGAATACTGATATCAGTATCTTTTTGTCTTGTGAGGAGGACCAGAAAAACTACTTTTCTTTTCGCTCTTTTGCAGACAGAAGCTCCAAATAACCTCTTTCACGCTTATAGAAATATCCAGGGCCGCGATACAGGGGGGCAGGGGCGAATACTCCCCCCCCCCCCATGATTTGTCAAGTGATAAAAAAAGAAAAACAAGGGAGAAAAAAAAGAAAAAAGAGGAGGAATAAGAAAGACGAGGGTGAGAAAAGAGAGGCCCGGGGCTTGCAACTGTATAATACCCCTATTTGTTCATTTAAAACGTCAATAAATTCACCTCATCTTACCCCCCCCCCCCCCATCAAAATACCCTGGCGCCGCCGCCCCCCTGGAAATATCCAAGAACGTAGCGACGGAGCGGAAATAGAAAAAATTGACTCCTGGTATTTCAGAGCAAAGAAAATTATTATTTCACATCAAAATGATTTGTCACTGTCTGCCAAGGGTTCCCCACTGAGAGGGAAAAATATATTATTTCAACTTTACCTAAAGCCCGCCGCACACTATACAATCCATCTGCGATCCGATTTTGGAAAAAAATGTTAAGGCATTTCATGTGAAATCTTAATGATCAAAGTTTCGAATAGTCGTGTGAATACAAAAATTGAAATTTCGGGCTATTGCCCTCCTCCCTGTATGAATAAAAGCGAACTCAATCCCGAATCGTAGTGATGCATATAGGCAATCGTGCGATCGGCTACGATTTGAAGCCGATTGGCCTTTACTCCGACCACAAG